>WIGN01000008.1:0-207915 GCA_014235955.1 Colletotrichum sojae | reverse complement strand
GTAGTGGATAGGTAGTGGATAGGTAGTGGATAGGTAGTGGATAGGTAGTGGATAGGTAGTGGATAGGTAGTGGATAGGGAAAGCCAAGACAGTGTCACAAAACCAGACAACAAGCCCCCAGCAGGAATGCTGCAGAGAGGCAGATCAGTCAAACGAGAGGGCCAAAGTGGACCTGCTTCGTTCGTATAGCAATGTTGTTAAATCATCTCTAGCGACGGACAACCAGATAATGGCCATGCCTGACAAGGAAGGGGGTAGGGAGTCGATGGTGGATGAGTAAAGAAGGAGCATAGGAAGCCGCTCTCTATGGAAATAGAGAGAATATTCCGATATAGAAACGTAGGCGAGAAGGAAGGAGGATGGGGAAGGAAAGGGGAAAGGGGGACGTGTTTCCCACCTGCCGTCCTGATGCCGTCCAGGACTCCAGTGTCCCCCCCCCCCCCTCTCCCCGCTCGCCTAGGGCCATGCGACCACTGCATTTATCCACACCGGTTGGAGCGGATCTGTGTCGCTATTTGGGAAAGTTACGCCCGAGATGCGATCTATTCAAAAACAGGCCCGAATTCTGGATGCAACTGACCCCGAGACCAGACAATCAACCTCGGATTGCCCTTGTGCACCCCCCACGCATCCCCAATCCAAGCGTGGCGTCCTGCGAAGAATCCCTACAAATGTTAGCGAATCCCACCTCAAACCTGTCTGTTTGATGTTCCATCTTGACGGCATAGACGCACGACATGCAGTAGGCGGCCCGACGTGAGCACACTACTCCGGATCCGCCAATCTCCAACCGGGCCTCCGTTCATCGCATAAGCCAAAGCCAACGACATCCCTTTTTCGAGCCGAGTTTTCCATCAATCACGCCCTTCTTTGCCCCTTTCAAGTGAGTATTTCCGTCAGTTGCTGATGAGATGTTTCTGACTTCCATTCTGAGTTCCAGATACGTCTCTTTCCGTCCTTAGCTGACAGTTTTTGGCCTTGCTATCTTCGCTGAGCGGCGCTCTGCTAGACTCTGCCACCAAGATGTCGACCGAACCGAAAGACGACAACGTCCCGGTAGTAGCGACGTTTTGAAAGCGCAACAGCCAAAAACTTGACCTCCTTTGGCCGAGTGAAGCTCCTTTGCCGCTTCGTTCACCTGCTCCGCGACCATAGCTGTGGCCGATATACTACTTGCGACGTGGTTCAAGCTGGACGCACCCTGGAACCCGGAGCTCATCGGCACAGCTGCTCCCAGCTTTGCTGCATCGTGCTACCAGACAGTTTTACAGACATGCGAGTCGGTCGTCGCGGCTCAGTGATGTCGCGGGATAAACGACGATGCTCGGCTTGCGGGGATATCCGCCATGAGACGTGTCCCGCGCCCGGGAAATCCCGTTGTTCACGGGTCTTCGGCTTCTCACACATACCTAAAGAACCATACTTTAGCATTCTGTGCTTCAGAAATGACCGATCATCTCGACTTCACCAGCAAATCCCGGCTCTAGGCATGGCGAGGAACGACCGAACACACGAGGTTCACTACGGTGATATAGGTCGAGGTTAGTGAGGGTAGGCTCTCTACAGGGGCTGTCCCAGCGGTGGAAAAGGTACTCCACCAGCACCAGCACAGGGGCTGTTTGCCCCGGCCGATCTCAACGGAGAAGGGCAAGAAATCTGAACGATCTGGGCCGTCGGTTCTTGCCGACGGATCCGAAGACTTCGGGAGGCTCGGAACTTGGCCCTCTACCAAGCTTGGCTGACATTGTGCAACAAGGGCCGTCGTCTTCGCCCTGCCAGTCAATGGCCAGGCAGAATGAGACAAGACAACCCTGAATAGGGTAGGCTACGTCGGTCCGTTCCGAAATATGTACCACGATCGCCCGGCTTCCTCCCACGCGCCACAATGCCGTTGTCACGTTGACAGGGCGCAACCAGCCACCTACGCGCCGACAATCTGTCGGCCACAGGCCGCTGGGTCTGCGGCTCTTGTGCAAGCAGGTATCCCTGAGCCGTCCCGGATTCCATCCCCTACCGTTCGTAGGCGGCTTGCCTGGTTCGACTCGACGCTGAACTGACCTGGGCCACACGCGGGCTTGTTGGTTTACGGCAAAAGCAATTCGCGGCGCCAGATCTCGACGCGCCTCTGGTAATTACTACGGCCACGACAGCACGACATGCGCTAGCCCTTCTTCCCCTCCCCCAGCCGATTTGCATTTTGGATGCATGACCCTCGTCGATCATGCTGCTCGTACGGCACAGTCTGGACAACCTAGAGGAGGTGTATACCACAGGCTCACTCACTCAAGCTACTTGCATGGCCGCAGGGAATCAAACGACAGCGACGACTAGAACGCCGCCTCACGTTCGCAATTTCTGTCACATAGAGGCATGCAGTCGATTTTGGTCATGCAGAAAACCCTTGCCTGCCACTAGGGCTCACACTCTGTCGGATAATGAAACTGGGGGAAAATTAGGGGGGTTTTCGGCTCACCAAGAAACTACTGCTATTTAAGCCCTCTGCTGGCCATTCTGAGTCTGAGTTTTCACAGTTCGTCTGGTAGCCCCTATCCGCTTCATCGCCGAGATCGGCCCTTCGTGAGGTTTGCCCCTGAGACGAAGCCCGCATCTGACACCTCCTCGACTATCCACACCAATAATGTGCCTGTGTTTCTCATCCGGGGACTCCAAGACGAGGGATCCGTGAGCTCCCGCAACTTCGAGGTCTAGCGAGCGTTGACCAGTCCAGCTGATGACCATAACTACAGGGACGGACCTCGGCAAAGCTCCCATAAGCCACCTATTGCCATTTCCAACCGAAGCAGCACGGCACCCACCTCGACGGTGCCGCCGAAGAAGCGCAAGGAACGGCCCAAACATCCACGCACCCTGTAACTGAGAACTCGCCAGCACCCAGACTCCGCCTGAGCCGCAAGATGGGCGAGAAAGGACACTGGATATAAAGACGTGGAGAGCTGTGTTGTGTCAGCCTCAGGGGAGCATCTCACAACAACCGATGGTACTACAAGTAGCCATGGCGAAGACAACTCAATATGCCATCAGCTCAGCTATACAACTTGTAAAGTATCGCAGAGCACATACAGGGTTCTCAGACCCTCTATATCCGTATTTACACGTATATAAGAGCTGCTTACTACCCCTGCTCCTCCTCAATACAAGTCTTCCTCCTTCATCCTAGCAACCAACCACCAGAGCCCCTTTTGACATACACTGGGTCTCGCTATACAAGAGAAAGCTCATATGTCACTAGAGCACTAAATCAATCACAAAGGCTCACTGAGACTGAACCCCGTCAATGGATTCCAAGCATACTCGAGTTTCTACAGTGCGTGCTTCATTCATGGTCTTTGTACGATGCACACGCGAACAACACCAAGACTACTACACAATCCAAAAGAAAGGCGATCCAACGAAGTCTCTTCTATGGGTATTTGATGCCCGTCGTTTTCTGTTACCAAGAAAAAAAGGGGAAAGGAAAAGGAAAAGAACACTATAAACCTGCGCAGCCTACACTACTCCCATGCCCAAAAGTGAACACCCGGCAACGCCTTTGCTGATGCATACTGTTGTTCCCCTCCCCTCCCTCCCTCTCATCATTGATGTCCCCCCTTGCCCCAGGGCGAGCTGGCCCTGCTAAGTTCCTCCGCCTGCATCATCTCGTTCTGCTCCCTGAACCACTCCGCCCCCTCGTCGAGGTCCACCCTCGAGCTCCTGAGCGACTCCAGGGTGCCCCGCGCCTCGCGCAGTATCCTCTCCACGTCGGCGTTGCTCGACGGCCGCTTGCTGACGCGGGCCTCGTCTGCCTCCGGAGTCGGCCTGTCGTCCACGGTGCGCTTCCTTTTGCTGAGCGGGGAGACGCCGTTGGCCTGGGTGCTGCTGGCCGCGCCGGCGTTCAGCGACTGCGAGAAGCGGAGACGAGCTTCTGCGGCGTGGTTGAGCTCGGCCGAAACGCTGCGGCTGCGCCGCTCGGGGGCGTCCAGACCGAAAGAGCCCAGTCCGGCGTAGCGCTTCCCATTGTACCGCATTTCGTTGGCGATCGCTTCCGGCAGCGCCGAACCGTCGGGCATCGTTACTAGGCCCATAGCCTTCAACCGCCAACGGTCAGACACCTTACTAACGCGCTTCTGTGGCGACTCGGACGGCGTGAACCGCGACGACGAGGAGTTTGCTGACATGGGCGGCAAGGACCGGCGGAAGTTGCTGCGTCCGCGGCCGAATTCTTCTCGCAGGGCTCGTGTCTTTGCGCCGCAGGGCTTGGCCGCCGAAACCGACTTGGAGAAGTTGCTTGTAGAACTGGACTGAGGCCGAGCAATAAGTGTGTCTGCTACCGAAGGCACCCGGATCACGTTGGCGATAGCTGCGCGCTCGTCCGTAACGCCAGACAGAACGCCACTCTCGAAGAGTGCTTCCGCTTCGGCCTGCACGTTGATTTCCGGCTCGGCATCCTTCTTGAGCTGCAGGATTTCTCTCAGCTCCTCGACGGGGTCGACGCCACTCCTCTCCAGGGCTTTCCGGCGTGCTTCGGCAACCTGGGCCGCCTGCTTCCGTTTCTTGGCATCCTCCTCCCGCTGCTTTTGTTGAGCTTTCCGGTACTCTTCCCTCTCTTGCCGACGAATTTTGCTGAGGCGAAGTTCGCGTGCAATCTCTTTCCAGCGGTAGAAGTACTTGACGGAGAGGTTGTAAACTTGAAAGCTCCGTGCCTCAGCCAAATCTCTTTCTTCCTCCTCTTTGCGCTTTCTCTCCTCTTCTTCCCTTTGGTGCTGCTCGAACGCCTCGGATACGATTTGCTCAACCATGAACTTCTCAAACTCGTGAAGCAATCCGTTATCGCCCGTTACGAACCACTTTGAAAAGTCGCCCATAACATCTTGTTTAGAACGCTGTTCGACAACAGGTGGCTTCGGCGGAGGCACTGAAGGTTCAAAACTCTTTACCGGTGCTGCCGTGGTGTTGTTAGGTAGAGCACTTGGCAGGCTTGTCGGCGCCGGCATCGCAGGTCGGGACGATTCCGCTGGCTGAAATGAGGAGGCAGGTAACGGGGACTGGCCCTGGATCGCTTCCGAACTTGAGGCCTTGGGAGATGGTTCAGGGGTTGGACTGAGCCCACCGAGAGGAAACTGCGCGACGCTCGGACTTGGCTTTACAACACTATCGGTAGTTGCAGCCTGCGTGCTGGGCAAGCTCGGAAAGGATGCCGGTGGTTTAGCCAAAACAGACGGCTTCTCTATCGCGTTGACAGAGCCCCCAGAGAGTCCTGAAAAAGGCGAAGCGGCAGGGGTTGCGGCAGGGGGAGCTCCAGTACCGAATGGACTTGTTGGCTTCGGCGCACTTCCTGGACCGGGCGAGGTAAACTGAGGTGTCGGCGGAGTAAGAGTGATGGAGGGTGCAAAGATGCTGCTCGACTGTGATTCTGGCTTTGGTAGCGCCGTCTGAGTTGCGTCCTGAGCTTTTTGCTGCGTACTCGTTCCGAAGCCAGGAGAGGCGAAAGACGGTAGGCTTGGTCCAGAAGATGGTGTGATTCCGTTAAGCTGGCCTGATGATGTAAAGGGGCTACTGGCAGAAGCTTTGTCCCCTGACGATGTTGGCTGAGTAGATGGATTTGAGAACGGGTTCGTCGCCGGTGGCCCAGTTGAAGCTGCCTGGGAGCCTGCCCCTGGTCCGAATGGACTTGCAGCAGAGAACGGATTCTTCGGAGTGGCACTATTTGTTGAGCCAACAGATGCTATGAGATGTCAAGTTAGCTTGTGTTCGTTGTGTTTCCTCGGATTCGCCGCTTGATCTCAGCGCGCCAAGGGCCAGCTATAGCTTGCAGTGCGCGTGGAGAAGACCAAGTCGCGGGTATTGGTATTCTGGCGTGAAGATTGAGAGGCCTGGGCTTCTCTATGTCTCCATTTCCAGCTCCGCAACACCCTCTGGCGCTGAGATGCCGCCAGGGATATGGTTAAACCAAGCGCGCTGAGTGAAGCGGCGGCCGCATTGGAAAGGAGAGCAGGGATCACTAGGAAATAGCGAGATGGGTGGTTGTAAGATGTGTCTTTACCTTTGTCGAATGACGTGCCCGCTGGTTTCGTAGTTGTTGCCGCTGAGAAAGACGAAAAAGGAGACTTGAAAGGGCCGTTGCTGCTGGTGGCCGGGTTCGTGACGAAGCCGGCCGGCTTCGATGTGAGATCTGGTCCTGGTTCGCTCGTAAATGGCCCATTACCGCTCGATGCAAACGGAGCCTGCTGGGTCCTTAAAGATTCGTCGGGGATGGTACTGTGGATGACTTCCGGAAGACTGCGGGATCCTCGTTTTCTTTCTACCAGGTTCTGGGAAAAGCTGTGATGAATTCTGGGCCATGACAGGCGGCCCGAGGTGTCCAAGTACTGTGTTGACTCGCCAGTTGGTGACTCTCCATCAACAAAGACAAGGCCATGTTCTTCGACGAATTCAATGGCCTGAACTTCTGTGTCGAAATGAAGGAATCGGTTGAGCGTGGTGGGCGTAATGTCTTTCGCCCCATTTCGCGGCCTTGTGTAGGCTTTCTTCAAAGAGCTGAGTACTGACCGACGCAACTGGCCCAAATGTATCTCGGCGAAACAAGCCATCGTGTATGAAACCTGCCGGCTCTCGACGATTTTGAAGTAAGTTCGGTGCGCTCCGGAAATGGCCATCGACGGGGCGGAGCCCAGAGGACCGTGGAAGTCTGCAGTGTTCTGGAGGCTCTCGACGAGGGACACAGCCGTCCTGATCTCATCAGATTCCGCCCAGAACCGGGAGTCTCCCCATTCCTTTTGGACATCGTCCAAGATGTTGGGCTTATTTGCGCTGAAAAGCAGATGATATGCCCTGAACTCGGCCTCGTTTTCGCAGACGACGCCCTGTGGTTTGCAGTCGTCGTAGGCGAACATCAAGGAGAGCAATGACTTGCCCAGCTGTTCGATTTCCTGCTGCTCTGAAAAGTCTTCTGGCGTAAGGCCTTCTTGAGAAAGCAAGTGCAGAGACGTGACGTGGAATCTCGCGATAGTCTCCAGGCAGTAAACTTGGTCCTTCATCTCCTCGGGGGTCATTGTCGAGTGAAAAATGAAGTCGCGCCGAATCGCGCGCGTCCGATCCCAGAGAAAGCCATGCATCAGTGGGAGGTTTTCGTCGGTTTGCAGCAAGTCGTCGATTAAGTAGTCCAGGGTCTTCCTCAGGGCTGCTGTTGACCTAACATCCATCGGCAGAGGCGCTTCCTGGCCGGCCGCTGACCGAGCCAGCTTCTTGACCATCTTTGACGTGATGGCGAATGATGTTCGTGGGTCCTTTTCGGCCGACTGGACGTCAAATTCGGTGATACGCGTGATCCTCTCGAAATCGGGACACATGGTGTCGCAGATGCCTTTGAAGTCGATGGCATCCTCTAGTCGCTTGGGTTTGTCGGGGTCGTCAATCAAACCCGCGCGCATCAGCGAAGATCTGGCGCGATCGCGATAAGCCTTGTAGTCCTCCCTAAACCTGGCCATCGCGGCTTTTTGTTTGGTGTTTCCCGGATCGGAAGGCCATTTTGGCGGCGCGATCCCATCCTTCCTCAGCTGGGCGAGTATCTTTTCGGAGTACGGCGTGCCATCGCCGGCCGCCTCGCCATCGGTTTCGTAGTCGGTAGAGTCTGCTGCGTGATTTTTATCAGTGCTTTGGAACCCAAAGCCGCCGCGCGACTGCGACGTGCCGAATCCTTTGGGGCCTTTTTTCGCGCCATTCGACCTCGCGCCTTGCGCCTGCGCATTTTTCTTCTTCCAGTCGTTCTGTCCATTGGATTTCGCGTTTTTATTTCGACGATTGTCGTCTGAGCTCGCGCCGTCGAACGGGTTGACGCCCTTTCGCTTCGTCGAGAGAGTCGTCATTTCGAGAGGTTGAGTCTTCAGGTTGCGTTTCGACCGCTTCCCACCACCGCTACCAGCTCCATCGAGGCCGGAACCGTAATGCGCGCCGGACTGACCACCAAAGCCGCCCGATGACGACGGTCCGAATGGCGATGCGTGTTTGTCAGGTCTGCTTGGAGGAAAGGAGACCGACGTCATGTCGAGGACGCGGTGGAAACTCCAAACAGGAAGCGACGAAGCACACGATATCGAAGTGGAGACCTGGGATAGAGCTGGCCTGCTTTGCCGCGCAGTCGCGCTTAACTATTGGCGCGGCTTCCAGCCCCGCAAATTTTCGGCTCTTAGTGGGGTGAATATAGAATTACTGCAGCCACACCCCTTCCGGTTGCGGTTGAGGATTTGATGAAGACGATGATTTCTTCGTTTAAATACCTATGTTGAATGAAAGAAATAAACGCCGTTTAGATAAAATCATCGTGCGAGGTAATTCGTTTTATCGGAAGGATTGACATCACGTATAAGATAACTCCCAGATAGGTAACATAATTATCATTTGCTCATTACAGAACCATATCATGCATCGACCGGCACAAAATGGAGGGTATCCCAATTGTTAGCATCCAGATGACGCTGATGACCACGTAAATTTAGGCCCCAACCCTTCTCCTCTAGACGAAACCTCTGGACTTGATGCGAGCCGGGCCAAGTCCCTTCCTAATTTCATCTAACTGTTCAAGGCCGGTCTGTGCCTTGTTCTTCTTGTTCGTCCGCTTTCCGGGTTTGGTGTAGCTGCCCAAGAACTCATCCATGATGTTGTCAAAATCGCCCCTGGTGGGGCCGGTAACGCTGGATGCCATTGACACCTCGGAGACCGACGCCATATCGTCCATCTCGCCTGTGTACTCCTCCTCAATCTTGTCGAACCGAGCATCGAGCAGCGTGAGCTGCTCTGTCCTGACCATGGATGACGAGGTCATGGAATAAGTCGAGGGGTTAGTCAAAGCACCCTTTCTCTTTTTCTTCCGTCCTCCCATTGTTGTCGTAGTCCAGATGGACTGCATCTCAGATGGCGCAGCCTTGGGCTGAGGCTTGCTGCCACCCTTCTGATCCTTCTTGAACTGCTTGAAGTCCTCGAGCCAATCGTCGTTCTGGTGCTCCGGCAGTGCCTCCCCATCGGTAGGGACAACAGGGACCAATTGCGGCACTCCGTCGCTCTTGTACTCCTTGTTCGGCTTGGCTGTGGCGTCGGATTCCCAGCCATCGTCATCATCGAATTGGTCCTCAAACTCGTATTCATCGATCTCCTCGTTGTCCTTAGCAAGCTGCTGGAAGATGTCGTCGTCCTCCTCGTCCACGTAAGCCTCGTCCTCCAATGCCTCAAGCACTTCCCGCAGCCGGGGGTCCATGTCGGGTTGGAAGCCAGCGATCGCATCAGGTACATCTTGTTGGTTCTGGTAGTTGAGACGCTGCAAGTTCTTCGACGGCAGAACGGACTCGTCCAGGAGGGCCTCGCTCTTGTGCTCCAAGTCCATCTGGCGCAGGGCGTCCTCGAGGGACTGGACCTGCTTGCCCTTTCCCTTGTTCGCGGTGGACGAAGCCTCGACCCAGACGGCCTCGCCGCCGCCGGAGTTCAGATCGCGGAGATGCTGCATGTAATCATACTCGGTATCGTCATAGTACACGCCGTACTCTGCAGCCTCGCCTTCGTTCTCTCGGATGCTGGCGGCGTCGGATCCAAGCTCAGAAGCAAGGTCGCTCAAGTGCTTCCCCTTGGACGATCCTCCCTTCTGAGATACAGGGTTGAGCACCATAGAAGGTGCATTTTCGTCGTGAATGAGCGGGTCATTCTGCGGTCTGTGGACGAGGGTGAAATGCTGCGCATTCTTCTTGTCACTGGCAAGGAGGGGTCAGTCGAAGACGCAGCGCCGACAAAAGTTGCTCTGCTTACATCCACTTGCCCCTGGCCATTTTGTCTGATTGTGCGCTCCGGAGCGGGTGGCGTTGTCGCGAGGTATTGGCTTTTGGTGTCTCGAGATTGTGTGGGAACAAATGCACCCCTCTGTCGCATGCACACACTACCAACGGCGGGCGATGTTGACTGGGGGCAAAATAGAAAAAAAAAAAGGTCCCCGAGGTACTGGCGGGGGAGTTTTTTTCTCGCCTTTATCTTATCGATAAGAGTCAAAGCGACCGACACAGGGTTTTCCATCTGCGGCGGGGGACTTTTTTTGCCCCGCGACGCCAATTAATCAGCGGGGCACTGTCATTCTCTGCAGAGCGGTTGCGCCGGCTCCCACTCTAATTACTCACTCCAAGTTGCTTTCGCCATCATTTTCTTCCCTTTACAGTTCTTCATCTTTAAGACTGCAAGGCGACACACGACCGCAAAAATGGTGCATGCAAAGTCCAAGAATACGGTCGGTCTGGGCAATGCCCTCATGAACGACCGTTTCGGCAAGGGTCGTGGCACAGACAGGAAACGGACCTCAGCCATCACGAGAGTCAACCATGCCACCGGAGAGGAGGTAAGCAGGCGATCGCAAATCATGCCGCAGCGAAGGCGATGCTAACCCATATTTAGTACCTCACGAACGAGCGACAGGAGGCAGCCTGGGTCAAGATGCGATCGGTGACGGAACAGGGCGCTCTGGACGAGTTCCTGGCGACAGCGGAGCTGGCTGGAACAGACTTCACTGCGGAGAAGATGAACAACATCAAGATCATCCACACCGACCAGAAGAACCCGTATCTGCTGTCTGGAGCAGAGGAGAGAGATGTCCTTGGCAAGCACAAGGCTCACAAGGGACGGCTGACAGTGCCGAGAAGGCCGAAGTGGGATGAGTCCACGACCCCTGAAGAGCTGGACAGACGGGAGAGAGACAGTTTCTTGGAATGGCGTCGGGGTCTTGCGGAACTCCAGGAGAACAACGACCTGTTGATGACCCCTTTTGAGCGAAACATCGAGGTCTGGAGACAGCTGTGGCGTGTTATTGAGAGGTCCGATCTGGTTGTTCAGATCGTCGACGCGCGAAACCCGCTGCTTTTCAGATCCGAGGACCTGGAGTCCTACGTGAAGGATATCGACTCGAAGAAGGAGAACCTCCTGCTCATCAACAAGGCGGACATGTTGACCCTGAAGCAACGGAAGATGTGGGCGAAGTACTTGAAGGAGAACAACATTGCCTACAAGTTCTTCTCGGCATTCCTTGCCAAGGAGCTTCAAGAGGCCATGGAGCAGGACGAGTCGGATTCTGAAGAGCCGGAGGCCGGTAGCAGCTCTCAAGCCGCGGCGCCCAAGGAGGAGGCGGCAGCTGAGGAGTCGGAGCCGGAGAACGACGACGGAGAGGAGGGAGGCGCAAGCACCGAGCGACCAGAGGTTGAAGTTGATGACGAGGATACGAGAATATTGACAGTGGAGGAGCTGGAAGATATCTTCCTCAGCCACTCCCCTGAGAATGCTGGTAAGTTGACCAAGGTCCCTGCAATGGCCGGGGAAGAAAAGTTCTAACGGAACCTCCAGAGCCTGGCCACAAGTTGCAGATTGGTCTTGTCGGATACCCCAACGTCGGAAAGTCGTCAACCATCAACGCGCTGATTGGCGCCAAGAAGGTGTCTGTTTCTTCAACACCCGGAAAGACGAAGCACTTCCAGACCATTCACCTCAGCGAAAACGTTGTGTTGTGCGATTGCCCGGGTCTCGTCTTCCCCAACTTCGCGAACACCAAGGCCGACCTTGTCTGCAACGGTGTTCTGCCCATTGACCAGCTGAGAGAGTTCACCGGTCCCGCAGGACTGGTGTCACGAAGAATCCCCAAACAGTTCCTCGAAGCGGTTTATGGTATCACTATCAAGACTCGGGCCTTGGAGGAAGGCGGTACCGGCATCCCTTCTGCGCAGGAGCTGCTGTCTGCTTACGCTAGGGCCAGAGGCTTCCAGACTTCTGGCCTGGGTCAGCCTGACGAGTCCAGAGCAGCCCGTTACGTCCTGAAGGACTACGTCAACGGAAAGCTCCTGTACTGCGAGCCACCACCGGATACCGTTGACGGACCCGAGTTCAACGTTGATCTGTACGATGCAGCTCACTTGCCCGAGAAGCGGCGTGCGGCTCTCGCTGCGTCGCTCGACACCATGTCACTCGTGGGCGACGACATCTCGATAGCGCCTTCAGACCTCACGGTCCTTCCCGCGGGACCCAAGTCGAAGCAGATCGACAAGGGTTTCTTCGGGCCAGGTGGTAGCGGTGGGCACGTGAAGATGCCCTTCAGCCACAAGTACACTGAGCAGGGCCAGAAGCATCTGAGTGGAAGGAAAGCGCGGTCGATGATCGCTCTGGAGAACGGTATTGATCCCAAGGAAGTGCGGCTGTCAGCCGGTAAGAAGCACTTCAAGGGCAGCGCAAAGAGCAAAAAGGGCAAGCGTCGGGCCCAGGACGATGATGAATAGATACCAACAAATACACGGCCTTGATTTGCTGCACAGAAAGTCAAGTTAAACCTCAAAACTCTCTTGCGCTTCGTCTTCCATGTTATGTCCAAAGTGAATAACGTGCAATGTTCTAGGTATTCATGAACAGAATTTCGTGCTGATGATTTTGTCGCGCAAGTAGGTATGTACCCAGGTACCGGGTCCTCCTGGCTGAGGTTTGAAGTGGAGCTCCCGATTGGGTTTAGCGCATGTCGCTCAACGCGTCTCTACTGAGAGGTCGCGTAAAGTGGTAAAGTTCCCGCCCGTCACCACAGAACTCTGGCGACCTCACAGTGCTTCACCATCCCAACAGCAACTACGCCAGGAAGCATGCCCGCACAGAAGCAGATTACAAAGCCTGAAGAGGTTGGCGAGTCCTCAACATCGGCTGCCAAGAAAGCGCTGACCGCCGCCTCGAATGGCGTTCCTAATTACGAGCTTCCCTGGTAGGCCTCACATGGACAAACCAGGCAGAACCAGACGCTGATGCATATCGCAGGGTTGAGAAATACCGCCCTGTCTTCCTTGACGATGTCGTCGGAAACACCGAAACGATCGATCGATTAAAGATCATTGCGAAGGAGGGAAACATGCCGCACGTCATCATCTCCGGCATGCCTGGTATCGGAAAGACAACAAGTGTGCTCTGCCTGGCGAGACAGCTGCTCGGAGAGTCGTACAAGGAGGCCGTCTTGGAGCTCAATGCAAGTGACGAAAGAGGTGAGGGAATTATCGCGTCTTCAAAATGGCATTTTTCTGACTCTGGTCCCTAGGAATCGACGTCGTCCGTAATCGCATCAAGGGCTTCGCGCAGAAAAAGGTCACCCTGCCCCAGGGCAGACACAAGCTCGTGATCCTGGACGAGGCAGACAGCATGACCTCTGGTGCGCAGCAGGCCCTGCGTCGCACGATGGAAATCTACTCGAACACCACCCGCTTCGCCTTCGCCTGCAACCAGTCCAACAAGATCATCGAGCCGCTGCAGTCGCGATGCGCGATCCTGCGCTACGCCCGCCTAACAGACGAGCAGGTCGTTAAGCGTCTGCTGCAGATCATCGAGGCCGAGAAGGTGGAATACAGCGACGACGGTCTGGCAGCGCTGGTCTTCAGCGCCGAAGGCGATATGAGACAGGCAATCAACAACCTGCAGTCGACGTTTGCGGGTTTCGGATTCGTGTCGGGCGACAACGTCTTCAAGGTCGTCGACTCACCGCACCCCATCAAGGTCCAGGCCATGCTCAAGGCGTGCTACGAAGGCAACATCGAATCGGCGCTGGAGATCCTGCGTGAGCTGTGGGATCTGGGATACTCGAGCCACGATATCATCAGCACCATGTTCAAGGTCACCAAGACGATCCCCACGCTCAGCGAGCACTCGAAGCTCGAATTCATCAAGGAGATTGGCTTCACGCACATGAAGATCCTCGAGGGCGTGCAGACGCTGCTGCAGCTCAGCGGGTGCGTGGCGCGGCTCTGCAAGCTCAACATGGACCCGAAGAAGTTCGTTGCGTCAAAATAGAGAGTGACTACAAGTTCCTTTGGGAGATGTAATAATGACTTGCATGATTCGGCGTTGGGGAAAGGGGCAAATCCAGGACTGCAGCACCTTCGGGTGCGTGTGTAGCAAAAAAGCCAAGAACTCGAATATCCAATGTTATACAGTAGAGTGAATACACGTTGAGGTGGCCTTTGAGATTTCTCGTTTTCATTAGACTGCCCTAAGTTGACGGGCTGCTCACTTCTTCCCCTCCGACGACGGGTTCTCGAGGAACTCCTGCTCGAACCTCTCCCACTTGGCCCTGTCACGCAGGATGCGCTTCTGCATCCTCATCCTGGCCTCGTACTCCCGTAACCTGTGGTCGGCTTCCAGCATGCTTCCCAGCACCATGGCCGACATTTGAATGTAGCTAGACGTCCAGTGTTAATTCAATCTATTCTTTACGAAATGTCGACGTCGAAGTAGATGAAAGTGGTAGAAGAGGGGGTGTCGCGTGACGCATTTACCATTTGAACTGAATCGTCAGGCCCTTGTACAGCGGCGAGAACTTGTAGGCGACGGCCCCGAGGACGGCGGCCCCGGCACCCCATCTCAGCGCACCCGTGACGGCTCCCCGGGTCGCTTCCCACGCGGCATCATTGGCCTCGGCGCTCTTTATCCGGTCGTGCGACGACATCTCGCGGACGGGGGCCAGTCAACCTTCACACGCGCGAGTGAGTTCTGCGGAGAAGGGGAAAGGTGATGACGTCGGTGCGCGCGGTCGTATGTATATAAGATCTTATAGCTTGGCTTAGGGGAGACGGGAATCAATTGAGGAATGAGATAGGCCGCAGTAGACGCCGTTTGAGAAACGAAAAAATCTCCAAGATTTGATTGGTGAAAATCGTACGATCCTTCCTCCTCGCTTGCCGCCGCCGGTTCATACAGAATGACAAGGCTAGTGTATTGATCCAGGTGAAGAAACACCTTTTTTTTGACCTCCCATCAATCCCCGAAGGTGAGCAGTTCGGGCGGGCGAGTGGGACGGCGAGCAGACGCCGAAGCGCAATCCCTGCAGAAGTTGCAGCGCGCGAACGTCTCTGAGGGGGATCCGTTCAGTGGACCGTGATCAGTGAGGAGAAGTCCCCTCCCCGTCCGCCGATGCCGCTGAAGGGGTCTCATTCAATCACCCCCAAATGCAGGGGCCCTTGGCGCTATCAAAAGCTTATCAAACTCCAACTTCCAGTTCACAACTTTGGTTCCCGTTAGACTTTTCGATGGGTTTAGAGGCGCAGGATGAGTCCATTGACGATGCTGAGAAGGAGGTGTTGGAGCTCGAGGCAAGACTCGCCGCGGCGAAGGGGAAGTTGAAGCGCCTTCAGGGGCAACCGGATACTCACAACTCACTACCGTCCAGAAGCCATCTAAGTCCTACATGTCAGTCATCTATCTCGCTCTCATAAACATACACAAAGAGACTAACACCTCAAAAGCCTCACTAACATCCTCAAACCACTACCTCCTCCTCCTCTCAGACTCCGCCCTGCCCCTCGGCTCCTTCGCCTTCAGCAGCGGCCTCGAGTCCTACCTGGCGCACACCCGCGGCCGCTCCTCCTTCAACGTCTTCCTCCCGGAATCCATCTCGGCCTACGCCTCGACGACGCTCCCCTTCGTCCTGGCCGCGCACCGCGACCCCACCGCCGTCGCAGACCTGGACGACCAGCTAGACGCGGCCATCATCTGCACCGTCGGCCGCCGCGCCTCCATCGCCCAGGGCCGCGCCCTGCTCTCCATCTGGGAGCGGTCCTTCGCGGCCTCGGCGCCCCGCGACGCCGTCGAGACGATCCGCCCGTACGCCGCGCTGCTCAAGGAGACCTCGGCGAAGCCGGCGTCGTCGGTGAATGAGTACCCAGATCCGCCGCCCGTGTTCGCGCACCTCGCGCCGCTCTTCGGCGCCGTCTGCAATCTGGTCGGCTTGAGCCTGCAGCAGACGGCGTACATCTTCATGATGGGCCACGTCAAGGCGCTGGTCTCGGCCGCCGTGAGGGCGAGCATGTTCGGCCCGTTTCAGGCGCAGAAGGTCCTCGCCAGCGGCCAGGTGCAACGCCTGATCACCATGGCCATCGAGAGGGAGTGGGAGACGCCCGTCGAGAGGGCCGGGCAGACGATGCCTGTCATGGACTTGTGGATAGGTAGACACGAGGTTCTGTATTCACGAATATTCAACAGTTGAACGAGTTTTTTTTTGTGGTTTGTGTCTCAGGTCGCATGCCAGGCGTGTCCCTCGATGTTCCATTATCAACGGGTATCATAAATGCTCTTTATCAATTATTGTACATTTTTGTTTTGAAACCTCTGTTTTCCTCCTTACTCGTCGCTGTCGTCGCTGTCGTAGGCGACCAACGGCCCCGCGGAGACGGCGGCCTTCGGTTTCGAGGCCACGGCGACCTTGGCATTGTTCAAGGCTGCCAGGGTGCTGCTAGAGAAGATACCGCCAGATACCACAGACGGCTCTGGTGCCGGGAGAGCCTGCATCTGCTGGGCATATCCACCGCCGTTTTCGATCATCGGCCGTTCTTGGTATTCCACCTCGTAGCCCTCCCGGCCGACCGGGTTCACGGCGTTCGCGCCTCTGGCGAAGTGGACTTCGTCGGGCGCCTCGTAGCCCTCGAGCCCGTAGCTGCTCTCGATCTTTCTCCTCTTTCGGGCCTCCGGGTCTTTACACTCGATTTCGGCCACGAAATCCGCTGGGAGCGCTCTTCGGACGGCCTCGGCGGCCTGCTCCTCAATTCGCCTCGCCTCGCGCGCCTGTGCCATGGGGTTGGGGTCGGCCGTCGCCCATCGCACGTTGAGGATCTCTTCGTGGTCCAGAGATTGATGCGCCATGGCCTCCTTTGCAAATTGGGCGTTGGCCTCGTTCGTGTATGTGATGAACGCAACTCCGCGGGTGTTGAGAACGCGAATTCGCTCAATCTGGCCCCATTCCGCAAAGTGTCGCGCCACGATCTCCTCAATATCGTCCGTTACATGAATCCTTCCGACGTAGATCGTCCGGTTCTGCCTCATGAAGCTACCGACACCGCCCATGTCGTCTCTGTAGTCGGAGTGCTTGTCGCGACCGAAGCAGTCGATGTTCGGGTTGAAGAGGTCGTGGATGCCCGGCAGCCGGTGCAGGTACTCGCAGTCTTGACCCTTGGGGCAGATGCCGCGCGCGAAGAAGAGGCAAAAGTAGCTGCCAGAGACGTTGTCGGCCCTCGTGTATCCGCTGTCCTTCGCGACGTTGCAGCGGCCCTTGGCGTGTGTCTTGGAGAGGTACTTGTCCTCGCGGTCGCCGCCGGACCATTTGTTGTACCAGATATTGAAGATTGTTCCCGTCTGCGGAGGCGGCTCGGAGGTGATGAAGGACGGGTCGACCTGGGGGCGCGCCGGCCTCTTCTTCTTGCGGATGATTTTCTTGACTTTTCTTTCCGCCGGCGCGGCGACTTCGAGGCCGTTGGCCTCGGGCGCGATGACCTCGGGCGCGTTCTCGTCTGACATGTTGGCGATGCTCTGGAGGTTGCTGGATTGGGGAGAAGTTGGGAAGGCAGCTTGGGTTTTGTATAAGAAAGAACTTGGGAAGTAACCAGGGGGCTGGCGCTACTTTTGGTACCTGCTCAGAAAAAATGGAATAAAATTCCTAATAAACTTCAGCCACTGCAGCCTAACGTCGAATGAATTTGATGGAGGGGATATATCGCGTTATAATGCAATGCCGTCGCAAGATTGAATTTCTCCCTATGAGGAAGAGTGCCTACGACAGAGCTTCAATAGAGTGAAACCCTTGAGTTATATTATTAAGCCGTTCAAGAACCTACCGCGGCAACCAGGCACCTCAAGTGAAGTTGAAGTGTTCTGTCAGGTGCCCCCGGTCCCTTATCCGGTGTCAGCTAACCCTTCCAGTTGTCCACTACCTAGGTATTTGGGATAACAGCGGGGACAGCGGCGACCGCGGCACAAGACGACAGAGGCGAAAGACGGCAGAGACGGAAGGCGACAGAGACGGGAAGACAACACCAGCAACAGAGAAATCGACTGTTGACAAGAGCAACAGTAGTGACAGGAGCAACTGGTGAAGTGATGCTAGTAGTAATGTTCTATTACATTGCCCAGGTAGAGAGAGCTGGGAATTTTAGGAACCTTAAAGGGTTAGCCGACACCCAATAGTGGACCAGTGGAAGGCTCACTAAAAATTGTTCGCCATAATTAGATAAGCGTGGCGCAAGCCGTTGTCGGGCGGTGAGAGACACCCCTGCAACCTGACACTGGAAGCAGCCCCGCGGTAGAATTCTGCCACAGTGAGCATCTTCCCACGCCTTGGAGGCACGACTGCCCCACCATGAACTTGTGAAGGCTTCATCCGAAGCGACGCATTTCTGTGTGCCATCTTTGATTCTTTTTTGAGTGTTTTTTCAGAGTCTCTCGGGACTCTGAACACATAAGCCGCCAGGATGGTGAACATTACGGAGAAGATCAAGGAGTACAGCCCCTCCCGCCACTGCAACCGATGACCATGAGGACTGACGAACCGACACTAGGATTGAGGAGGAGATGAGGAAAACCCAGAGTAAGAGAGAATCCTCTCAACCGCTTAATCATCTTTTTGGGGAATTTTTGGGGAATTTTTGGCAAGTTCTTGCGGCCCGAGGGTGCGTTTGGGGATGTCTGTACAATGAGACCCGATGAGCAGCGCTAGCCTGAGTTGCAGGATGTCCTTGAACCTGAAAAGATGATTTGGCTGGTTTGTATCCCTACTGTGGAACTTATGCTAACATATTCTAGAGAACAAGGCAACTGGTATGTTGTGGTGAAAGTCGCTTTATGTAGCCCTTATTGACTGACCCCCTTTCAGAATATCATCTGGGTCTCCTCAAGGGGTAAGTCTGAGTCCATGTACTGATGAATAAATCGAGTTGACAAAAAGCCAGTAAACTCGCCCGTCTCAGAGCACAGCTCCTAGAACCCGGCCCGGGCGCCGGTGGCGGCGGCGGCGCCGGCTTCGACGTCAGCAAAAGCGGTGACGCCCGAATAGCCCTAGTCGGCTTCCCGTCAGTCGGAAAGTCGACGTTCCTCTCGAAAGTCACCAAGACGCGGTCCGAGGTGGCCTCGTACGCCTTCACGACGCTCACGGCCATCCCCGGCGTCCTCGAGTACGGCGGCGCAGAGATCCAGCTGCTCGATCTCCCCGGTATCATCGAGGGCGCCGCGGAGGGCAAGGGCAGAGGACGGCAGGTCATCTCGGCGGCCAAGACGAGCGACATGATCCTGATGGTGCTGGACGCGACCAAAAAGGCCGAGCAGCGCGCCCTGCTGGAGGCCGAACTGGAGGCCGTCGGCATCCGCTTGAACAGAGAACCACCGTAAGACCTCAGCCTCCCATCCCTCCGCTTTCCCAACCACTGACCCTCCAGAAACATCTACCTCAAGGTCAAAAAGGCCGGCGGCATGAAGATCACATTCCAGAGCCCGCCGAAGCGGATGGACGAGAAGATGGTCTTCAACATCCTGCGCGACTACAAGATCCTCAACTGCGAGGTGCTCGTGCGCGACGAGAACGCGACCGTCGACGACCTGATCGACGTCATCATGAAGGACCACCGCAAGTACATCAAGTGCCTCTACGTCTACAACAAGATCGACAGCGTCTCGCTCGACTTCCTCGACAAGCTGGCCCGCGAGCCGCTCACCGTCGTCATGAGCTGCGAGCTCGACCTCGGCATCCAGGACGTCGTCGACCGCTGCTGGCAGGAGCTCAAGCTCATCCGCATCTACACCAAGCGCAAGGGCATGGAGCCCGACTTCAGCGAGGCGCTCATCGTGCGGAGCAACAGCACCATCGAGGACGTGTGCGACCGCATCCACAGGACGCTCAAGGATACCTTCAAGTACGCCCTCGTTTGGGGTGCGAGCGCGAGGCACGTCCCGCAGAGGGTGGGATTGAGTCACACCGTGGCGGACGAGGACGTGGTCTACATCGTGAGCGCGTGGAAGGCATAGAGAGTTTGTGGAAGGCATAGAGAGTGTGTGGAAGGCATAGAGAGTGTGTGTTTGTGTGCGCGCGCAAACGAGAGAGAACGGTTAAAAGTTACGAGGAATTGTATTTCCTGGTCAGACTACCGGACAGAAATCAATTGGTAGCCGATGAATACAGCCGTCCTCCCAGATTCCTAGTTGGTAAAGAAAACTAGAGAAGGAAGCAGAAAGAAAAAACCTGATATCGTTTCGTGTCATGTCATGGTACAGCTCCTTATCCTAGAGTCAGACGTTTGGTACCCCGTTGAACGCCGATGCCCTGCCGCCGCCCTCCTCCCCGAGAGCAAAAAAAAGGGAAAGCCGAAAGTGGGGGAGTAGGCAGCACGCAGATCCCTGTGAATCTCCAGAAACGAAAACCATTGGAAAAACAAATAAAACCCCGAGAGTGCCCATCCCAATCGTCAAAAGCTTTTGGTGATAACTTTGGTCATGAAGATGCAGACACGGCTCTACAAGGCATTGTTACTCTTCGGCGACGACGACGTCCTGCTGCCGAAGAGGGCGTCGCCCTCGAGCTTCTTAGCCGAGGCCTGGGCGAAGAGTGACTTGGGCTTGACCCTACAGAGGGTGGTTAGCAATTGAAGAAACTCGGGAGGGAGAACGTGGCGATGACATACTTGCCGACCTGCTTGTTGCGGAGCGCGCTGAGCTTGGCGGTGCAGGGGCTCATGATGTTGTCAGAGGGCGAGATGTACGTCTTGGACCTGTGGCGGGCGCATGTCAGGGCCGGGCTCTCTGAGGGGGGCACAAATAGCGAGGGGCCGTTCATACTTCTCCTGGGACATCTTGTTCTGCAGGACCTGGCGGTGGTACTCCATGCTCTTAACGTCCTTGGAGGCCGAGTCGTTGTTAGCGGCGGCGATCGGGGTGTTGACGTCCTTCTCGGCGAGAACGTTGGAAGACATTGTTGCGATTTGTGTTTCGTGGGTTTGCGAGTGGGAAGTGCTAGAGTAGCTGTAGATGCGAAGAGTAGACCGTGGTGGTGTTTGCTACACGAAGCGATTGCTGTAGTAGTGTAAGGTGGTTTTGAAGATGTCCAAGTGAAGAGGATCTGTGTTGGTTGGGTCTGGGTGTGTGGATTTGGTAGGTGGTTGCAGGAGGAGTCGGGAGGGCCCAATCCAGAAGGAAGAAGGGTGTCTTTGTATTTGAATGCGAAACGGGAAGCAGCGCAGGTGCACCGGGTTTGCTGTTGGGTGTTTATGACGTTTGTGAACTGCTGTGAAAAAGATGCACACGCCCAGCTCTGGGGGAAGCGATTGGGACTTGGGACAGTGGGAAGTGGGTAGTTGCCGGGCTGTGGAAGTAAACGAATTTTCGGTCCGTTGACGGGGCAACATGGGGGGTTTCGCAGAAACGGCGCGCGCTGGTGGTTGCAGGGCAGGGGTTCAGGGGGTTAAAGTGGAAGGAGTTTTCTGCTGGTGGGATTCGGGAATGCGGGTCTGCGCTGGCTAGCCGGCTAGGCCCCCCCCTGGTGTGTTGGGGTACAAGCCTACCGGCTGGACTGACTTTACCTGTGTCATGGACCAGACATCAGGAGTTGTCCGTGTGATTGGGATGCGCTGTCAGCCCGGTTTTCCTCCTTCTGAAGGCAGGCTCTAGCGGCCTTTTCCCAGGTAACCCGGCCAGCGCCACCCAGACCTTATCCCGTTGCTCCCCTGATCTTTTAGCCTGCATAGGGAGCTAGAGGCACGGCCCCGACGCGTCCGTTTCCTTCGGCGATGTGTTGTGCATCTCTCGGTCCTGCATCTGTCGGGTGGAGCGGAGCCTTTTGCCCATCATGGACTTTCCATGCTTCGTCTTATTAGCGGGACCGGGTAGAGTCAAGCATCCCCGGGGGAGGATTGCATCTGCGGATGGTGTTTTTCACGGGCTCTTGTCAGTTCTCAGCCAGTCAGTGCTGCCGGTGTGCAGACTCTTGAGCCGTCGTCCAAGGTTACCGGCCCCGGATCTTAATGCCGCATGGGTTTTGATAAGATGACGGTTCCAGAAATGCAGTGGCCAGACAATTGGGTGACTCAGAGGGGGGAGAGCGGCGGGCCAACGGCCGGAGGATCGGCATATGCATTCCATTCTCGGTTTGTTGTACACAATATGCTATTCAGACTACACACAGAATACCAGGCTGACTTGACACCCGCTACCACCTTACAACTTGGACCGGTTGATGTTGGCCCCCGGCTGCAGCGTCTTGGTCTTGTACTGCACCATGAGCTGCTCCGTCTTCTGCCTCTGCCTCTGGATCTTCTCTGTGACCTCCTGGCCCCTCTTGTTCTCGTTGCGGCCCATCTGCTGCAGGTGAACCTCGTCGGGCCCGTCGGCGAGCCGGAGCGTGCGGATGCCGGCCCACGAGGCGGCGAGCGGGGTGTCCTGGCAGACGCCGGCCGCGCCGAAGGCCTGGATGGCGCGGTCGATGACCGTCAGCGCCGTCTGCGGGACGAGCACCTTGGCCTCGGCGATCTCCTTCAGGGCCTTCTTGGGGCCGTGGTCGTCCATCTTGATGGCGGCGTTGAGCACGATCAGGCGCGCCGCGTCGATCTCGATGCGCGACTTGGCCACCCACTCGAGGATCACGCCATGCTCCTTGAGCTGCTTGCCGAAGGGTGTCTTGGCCGGGTCGTTGATGCGCATGAGCATCCACTCGAGAGCTCGCTCGGCCTGGGGATGGGGACGTTAGTATCACATTATAAAGGGTGTTGTTGCCACTGTGTTGTAGACTTACCGCTCCGATGGCCCGCATGGCGTGATGGATGCGGCCGGGGCCGAGTCTACCCTGGATGATCTCGAAGCCGCGGCCCTCGCCGAGGACGAGATTGCTCGCGGGCACGCGCACGTCCTTGAAGCTGATGTGGCCGTGGCCGTGGGGCGCGTCGTCGTAGCCATAGACGTTCAGCATGCGGTGGATGGTGATGCCCTTGGTGTCCGCTGGGACCAGAATGACGGATTGTTGTCTGTAGGGGTCCTTGTTGTTGGGATCACTCTTGCCCATGACGATATAGATGGAGCATCGGGGGTCACCAGCACCGCTGGACCACCATTTCTGATCACGTCAACATAGACTCAAGGTTTAGGACGGGAGACAACTTACCGAGCCGTTGAGAACATACTCGTTGCCCTCCTTGCGCATGCTCAGCTGGATGTTGGTGGCATCCGACGACGCGACGTCCGGCTCGGTCATGAGGAACGCGGAGCGGATCTCGCCCTCCATCAGGGGCTTGAGCCACTTCGCCTTCTGCGCCTCGTTGCCGTACTTGGCCAGCACCTCCATGTTACCCGTGTCGGGCGCCGCGCAGTTGACTGCCTCGGAGGCGACCCTCGACTTGCCGAGCCACTCGGCCATGAGGCCGTACTCGAGGTTCGTGAAGCCGGGCGACTCCTTGTAGTGGCCCTTGGGCAGGAACATGTTCCACAAGCCCAGCTTCCTGGCCTTGGCCTTGAGGTCGTCGACGATGGCCGGGTGGTGGTTCCATCTCGCGTCGCCCTGGCCGATCTGGGCCTCCAGCACGGGGTCGGCGCTGCACACGGGATCCGGTCAGCCTGGGGTGCCGGGGAGAATGGATGGCATGGGTTCAATAGGTGCTTACGGAATGCATTCCTCCTCGACAAACTTCGCGACGAGATCGAGCGCCTCCTTGGCGCGATCGCTGAGGCGATCCAGGACCTGGTGGCGGCGACGAGATTAGCTGCTGCTACGCGTAGCAATTGAGCTTCCCCGCAGTGATTACTAGGGAGACACTTACGATAGCCGGGACTCTGGACGTCATCTTGAAATAGATAAGAAAAGGAGATAGATAAACCAGCGACGCAAATGAGTTCAGGAAATGGCTAAGAGTAATGGGTGGAAAGAAACAGGCAATTCAGGGGATCACAGGGTATATGGCTGACAAGCAAGGGGTTCTCCTCCTTTTTGAATGGGAAATGTTTAGTATCCCATCGTTAGATAGACGTTGGGACGACCCGGAGCCGAGGTTGATTTGAGCTACAAGGGACTCCAAAAGGTGGGGATCCTGGGGTAACTGTCTTGACCTCCGCCTCCGCGTCTGAGAGGCGCCCCTCACGGTGGTGGATTCCACCGGTCCGCCGCTATCTATGCCCTGGAACGAGACACGCAATTCGTCAATTGTCTCGAGCATTTCTTTCGGAATAGATAAGTTCATGATAGGTCAAGGTTCAAACTCTTTTGATGACGATTTGTCTTGCTAGGCGCTGTAGCTATTGTGGCCGGCTCGTTGAAACCACGGGCTTCAGTCTCAACTCTAACAGCATCGACTCCCGTCGGGTCATTATCACCTATAAATGCAACGCCTCGGCCCCTGCTTACCGTCAGAGTTTAGAAGCGGCAGTGGCACCACCCCAACGCCGCAGCGCTGCGGGGAGAGGCCGAATGTGCCGCGTCTCCAATAGGAACGCCCACAACGCATTCCGGTGCCTCGGTGCGGCGTTCGGCCCCAAAAGTTCCGGCGGCGTATCCCTTTCGGAAGACAATCCCGAGCTCATGGCGGTTCAAAAGGCCCGATGTAGGTTGAATAATACTTCGGAACGCCATCGTCTCAATTCGATGTCTCGCTGTCTACTAGTCTGAACAAATGACCTCACTTTAATGGTCGAAATCTATTTTTTCTGGGCTTCCGTCTTCGCGTGCTCCAATGCCGTAGGCTTATAGGCTCCTTTACGTGCGGTAGTCGCCGTTGATGGTGATGTACTCGTGGCTGTAGTCGCAGGTCCAGTATGTGGCCTCCTTGTCGCCAGTTCCCAACCTCACCAGAATCTCCAGGTCCTCCAGCTCCAGAATCTCAGAGGCGCGGGCCTCGTCGACCATCTCAGGCTCGCCGTTGACCAGCAGCTTCAGCTCAGGGGTTCCATCGGTGGGGATGAAAGAGACATTAGTCTTCTCGGGGGCAACCTCGGGAACGTCGTTGACGGCCTGGCCGGGCTCCGAAACCAACGAGTAACCAGTCGCGCAGAGGATGCGGCCCCAGTTGGCGTCCCTGCCGTAGAGGGCAGTCTTCACGAGAGGGGACCGGGCGATGGTGCTGGCAATCTTCCTGGCGGCTTCCTCGCTGGCGGACTCGACGACGCGGATCGTAACGAACTTGGTGGCACCCTCGCCGTCACGGACGATGAGCTTGGCCAGGTCGATGGAGAAGTCGGTCAGGACCTCCTTGAAGGCGGCGTAGTCGGACGAGTCCTCAGAGGTGATCTCCTTGCCGCCGGCAGCGCCGTTGGCGAGCAGAGCCAGGGTGTCGTTGGTGGACGTGTCTCCGTCAATGGTGATGCTGTTGAAGGAACGGTCGACGGCGTGCTTGAGAACCGAGGGCATGACGGCCGGCGAGATGGGAGCATCGGTCGCGACAACGCCGAGGAGGGTGGCCATGTTGGGGTGAATCATACCGGCGCCCTTGGTGGTGCCGGCAATGCGGTACTCGACGCCTGGTGACGAAGGCAGGGTGAAGGTCTTGGACATGAGCTTCGGGAACGTATCGGTGGTGCAGATAGCGGTGGCAAAGTTGAGCCAATGCTTGTGGGAGGAACCCAGAGCTCCCTGGGCGGCCGGGACGTTGTCGACGATCTTTTCAATAGGCAACCTCTGTCCAATGACTCCGGTGCTCATGACAATGGTCGACGAAGCCTCGCCATCGCCTCCAACGGCCTTGTCAGCGGCGTGGGCCATCAGCGAGGCGTCCTCCAAACCACCCTTTCCGGTAACAGCGTTTGCGCATCCCGAGTTGATGAGGACGCTGCGAATGCCGCGGTTGGCCTTCTTCTTGAGCAGGTCCCTGCTGAAGGTGACGGGCGCCGCCTGGAACTTGTTCTTGGTAAAGACAGCCGCTGCGGCACAGGGACGATCTGAGCTGAGCAGGGCCAAGTCGGGCTTCGTCTTGTTTCCGGGCTTCACTCCCACCAAGATGCCAGAGGTCTGAAAGCCCTGGGGGTAAGTGCCCTTCGTTGGGATGTACTTCTTCTTGGCTGCGGGAATGCTCTCGGCGGAGACCGAGTAGCACCGGGCGAACTGGGCCAATTGGCCGGGAACCCTCCTGACGGGCTGCGCCATCCTGTCAATTGGCGACGTCCCGAGGATATGTGAGAACAGACGTCAAAAGCCAATGGCTCAGAAGTCAGGCTCGAGAGTGAATGGTCCGAAAGTGAGGTGTTCGTCGGAAAGTTGTTACTCACAGAAGAAGAGGTGAGAGATTTGGGTGACTGCTGCGATAACGGCAACCCGCCTAATTTTTTGACAGGGATGTTACAGAGCTGCAAACTCGGACCCAGCCAAGTGATGAGTCGTGAAAGTCCCTGGCCGATGTCCCTGGAGCTGTGGTCCATGTCGGAGACCGAAGCGCGCTCGTCGCCCGGGTTGTTCTTTTTCTTTTGTAACTCTTGACGCCATACTGATCAAATATTGTATACCTGAGGCCAATCAAAGCGGAAGCAGTGCTCAAATGCGACGTGTGATACCTTCCAAACGCTTAACTTTCAATGGCGACTTTTCAGAGCTCTCAGAGGCGAGAGGGTCTCGGATTTGAGGGCCCCTGCAGGTAGCTCCCCTAAATTCTCACAGGCGCTGTGACTGGGTTGGAGCGCTGAAGTCGAATGGCGGGGAGCGGTCCCACCCGAGGCTTATCGCCTCCGTCGCGGTGAGCTTATCGCCCGCGCAGACAGAAAAAATTCTGGAAGCTGCAGTTCCCGTCGACACCTTTCGAGAGCCGCTCCAAAACCTCCCACTCGTGACGCGCGACATTACATACCCGCCCAGCAAACAGTCGAGCCGCATCCACCACTTAAACCCACGAAACCGCCACGATGCCGCCGTCAAGGACGAAGACTGTCAAGAACAAGCACGCCGCCAACAAGTCCGGCATCAGCAACAGCAAGAAGGAGACGAGGGGCGGCGCTCCCGATGGCATCGTCAGGAAAACGAGGGACACTCCGAAGGGCACCAAGCCGCTCAAGGCCAAGGGAAAGACCGGTCTCGATGCCCTGCTGAAGAAGCGCAAGAAGAAGGTCTACACGGAGGCGGAGCTCGATATCCCCAAGCTCAACACCATCGTCCCCGCGGGCGTGCAGAAGCCCAAGGGCAAGAAGAAGGGCAAGGTTTTTGTCGATGACAGGGTAAGGAGACTCTGTGCAGTGCGAATAACACAAGTGCATGCGCTAACTGATGACCCACAGGAGAGCATGAACACCATCCTCGCCATCGTCCAGGCCGAGAAGGAGGGGCAGATCGAGTCGAAGATGTTGAAGGCGAGGCAAATGGAGGAGATCCGCGAGGCCCGCCGGGTAGAGGCCGAGAAGAAGGAGGAGGAGAAGAAGTCGAGGCTGGAGGACACCAAGGACGCCCTGCGGAAGAAGCGCAAGCGCGGCAGCGCCCCCGGCGAGAAGGAGACTAGCCTCAACGAGATCGCCTCCGGCGGATCCAAGGCTGCCAAGTCAAAGAAGAAGAAGAGCGTGTCCTTTGCCTAATCGCGCGCGTGCGTTCGGCGATGTCGCCTCTACTACGTTAGGATCGGTATTTGTCTTTGCATCATGGGTGGCGTTCGGAGTGCCAAAAGCAAAAGAACAACCTTGGGTCGGGGGCAGTTGGAGGGGATCTTGTTGTTTGTTCATCTTATATTACTTTTACCCCTTGCAGTATTCGGCGGCGTTCAGAGCAGATACCATGGCGGATCTCGCCCTTCCGCATGAGCTTAATCGCATCATCCAGGGCACTCACCGGATTGGGGATACGTCTCCGCGGCAAGCCCGTCTACTTGTCTCTATTTCCTGTCTATAGCACACCGTACTACCAGACGTACGAGAATATGAAAGGGAAACATGTCTATATCTATACAGTGAATCTATGACCAGACTCCATATGTGCACAACGTCTATGCTGAACTCGCTCTGATCTCCATCCTGTGGCGCACTGGGTTGAAGTGGTACTCGGCTTTGCCGTTCTTCACAGGCTCTCTGCCGACCTTGGACGACAACGATTCGTGGTCTACGTTGAATGCCATGTGGTTGAAGAAGTTGGCAACCGGCTTCGCGTGCCACCTTCCGCCTCCGGGCTCGAACCAGCAGAGGTGGCCGCCCAGGGATGTTGTGCAGAGAACCGTGTACGGGTTCTTCTTGAACTCTTCGTAGGGGATGGCCTCTTCCACCGCGATCTGCAAAGCCTGTCAGCCGCAACGTCCACAACTGCGTACAAAGGAAAATTACCGGGTCGTCCGTCGCATGGAGCGCCAGGAAAGGAATCCTGATGGCCAGGACCGCGTCGGAAGACGACGCATCTCGGTAGTAGGCGTCTTCTGTGGGGTAGCCCCAGGCGATGCACCTGTTTCCAAAGTAAGCAGCCGTCGGGTAAGTGGAATTTTGCTCAAGAAGCTTACTGAACTTCTCTGTCAAACTCCCAGAGGTATGTGACGTTTTGGAGGCGCTCCAGGTCCAGCTTTGTGTACTTTTGGACCTCTTCCTTGTGGCCGTTGATGAGCTGCTTCATGCTACTCCCCATGACTCTCTGGTAAACCTCCCTGCCGAGGAAGCTTCGCTTCAGAGCCTTGTTTGCGACCTCCAGGTTGAAGGGGTTGGAGCAAACAATGGCGGCCGTCAGCAGACAGTTCTCGCCCTCCTCGCCACAATACTGTCACCCTGTTAATTAACCACCAACTCTACAAGGAGCGTTGAAACACCTACGTTTGTCAACATGTTGGCGCCGAGGGAGAATCCCAAACCAAACAACGGCCTATTGGGGAACTTCTTCCTCAGCCACTTGACTGTCTGAACTCGTGGTTTCGTTAGCAATGTTTCAGCCAAAATCCGGCTCACTAACAACCGACCTGCCGGAAGTCCCAAGTTGCCCTCGCGTTGTACAGGGTTCCGCTGGTGAACTTGCTGTTCGCGCATCCTCTCGAGTTCACCACGCAAACCTCCCAACGCCCAGAGTCGATCAGCGGCGCGATCGCGTGCCGAAGGTAGATCTCGTGAGATCCTCCAGAGAGGCCGTGGAGCACGACGAGCTGCGGCCGGTCGTCGTCCGACGCCAGCGTCTCAAACTCCTGGTCCTCGAAGTAGACCGTCCGCGGCGGCAGCGTCGCGTCCGTCTCTTCGAACGGCGCCGTCACGAAGTCGACGGCGAAGGTGCCCTCAAAGGCCTTGGAGTCGGCGTCGAAGACCTTGCGCCGGTAGTACACGGGGGGGCCGTGCTGCTTGGTGGCGGTCCACATCGTCTGCAGGTGGCCGTTGAGGAGCAGCGGGTTCATCTGGCAAGGCGGCGTGACCTTCTCGCAGACCTTGAGCAGGTCGGTCGCGGTTCCATCCCTCTCCCGGAGCGCCACGGGCGACGGCGAGTGCGTGAAGTTGATCCTGGCTCGGCCTAACCACTCCATGATCCGGAGCCCTCGGGCGACTGGTGTTGGAGACAGTTTGCGCAACGAACGGGTATTGTGTCGATGTTGGGAGGGAACCTTCTGATCGCCTCTATGAAGGTTCACGGGAGCAGTTCAAACGCCGAATCGGGATCAAAATTTTCAAAAACTACTGGTCATATACGGAGCAAAAGGGGTCAAGACGGTATTTATCCAGAACTCAAATATGGCCATGTGAAGACCAGCGAAGAAACACGGCCACCCCCAAGTCATGACGGTGGAGCCCCCAAGGGCCCCCGTCGCTACTTTAAGATCAAAATCGGACTGTTTGCGACTCCGGGACATGCACAAACAGCGGGCGAATTGTCTTTTTTGGACAGCACCGAGGCACTCGAAGAGCCTGCAGATCGGCACCGGGTTGGCCGATCGCCTGTCCTGCAGGCCAGAAATCGGTCTTACCTATGCGTATTGCGACTTGCGAGTGTAAAAGCCCCCAAGAATATGGAATGACGCGCAAAAGTAGCGGTAGAGGATGCCGAGGCGGCTATGGTGCTGAGCCGAGGCATTGGTTTATCAGCCAATCATGATCTGGCATTGTAGCGCAGGACGGGTCGTGTTCGTCAGACTTGGCGGACTTGTGGAACACACGCAATGGGTACAGAACTTCAGAAGAGATGGCAGAAATGGGCGCATACTGGTGGCAGAAACGTTCCCAAAGGTGTCTATATTCTGATCATCTCAGCCCAAAGACCATGATTTGATGAGCGAGTTCATCGGACGGAAAATGAGAATGAAAAACACTGTCGAGTCTTGGATACTGAATTGTATGATTGTCCAGTCCACACGACTCGCTGGAGCATTAAGGGTTCATAATGGTGCTCCGTGCACTGCTGCATGGGAGTACGTATCATCAAAGAGGGTCACAAGACAGCACGTGGAATTATGTAAGACCGCCCTACCAGGACCACGCCCCATTGTTCCTCATGTGAGCCTCGCGACCTGCAGATGCGGCCATTGGACAGCAACCGCGTCGCAATAATCAGCCGCTTCCGACTCAACGAGGTCGCCATCGAGACTGTTTGTAGCGACGCCTGCGCTCCCTATGCAGTCCGAAAGATGACCTACCGGGGCTCCTTGCCTTCGGGGCAGGCCTTCAACGGCCAGCAGCACCTCCCGCAGACCTACCACGACGCCTACGGCAACCCCAATGGCCATGGCGGTCCCAACGGACAGAACCAATCCTTTCCCAATGCGAATGCTGCCTATGGCAGCCACGGCCTTGCCCACGCCCAACATGCGCATCCCACCTTCCATCAGTCGCCGGTTCCTGTTCCTGTCGTCCCTCCTTCGCCTTCCACGATGAACATGCACCCGAACGGCTACGGCCACTATTCCGCCTACGGCGGCAACTTCCCGCAGCAGCAGCAACACCAGCATCAGCAACAACAACAACACTATCCTCACCATCAAAACCCGCAGCCCTTCGCCCATGGAAATGTGATCAACTCCCCTTTTGTGTCTCCTCACCTTCCTCACGCCGCCTTCCCGCCGAATACCCAAACTGCGCGATCGCCTGCACTCGCACCCGCGCCGGCCCCTGCCGTGACCCTGTCTACGTCGACGTTCCCCGAGTATCAACCGCAGCCGTTGCCGACGTTCCAACAGCAATATCAACAGCCGATTCAACCACCTAGGCCACAGGTACCCCAGCAGCAGCCACAACACTACGGGATACAACCCCCACAGCCGGCATCCCAGTATGCCAAATACGCCCAGCCTGTCATGGGCCAGAGCCAGAGCGTACCGGTCCTCAACCAACCCTTCGCCGAACCTTCCCACGTTCAGCCGAGCCCCGAACCGGCCCACGCGAACTCGCCTGTGGTCCAGCCGGCTAGGTCTCCGAGCCTCGCAAGGAAATCGCCCGCGATATCGTCCATGAATTCCCCAGCTGTATCATCGAGGGGCTCCCCAGCTCTATCGACGAAAGCGAGGTCTTACGATACCACTGCGATTCTTATACATGTGTCCGAGGAGTGTTTCGAGAAGGCCCGGCGAGGCGTGCAGAAGGTTGCCGCGTCTCTAACGGAAGAGCAAGTGCGCGAGTACCAAAAGTTGATCACCACCGGGCTTGCCTGTCTTGAGGCCGCATTTCAGAGCAATCGATTGTCCCCGAGACAGGAGGCGAGAGCACGTCTGAGGTATGCGTCTATCCTCTGCGACGAAACCGAGAATCTTCAAGAGGCGGAGACTGCGCTCAGCAAAGGCATTACGATTTGCGAGAAGGTTGGTGACAGTCAAACCTACTTGAGTTATGTTGTCTCGCTGACCCCCTTCAAGCATAGATACGCAGACCTGAAATACTGCATGCAATACCTATTGCTCAAGGTCTTATTTCAACGGAATCAGAAGGCAGCCTTCATCGCCATTGACAAGAACATCTCCGACTCCTTGACGTGCGTCCTGCAGCCCGGTGTCACAATTGGGTTATGTACTGACTCGGGTCACTAGTTTCAAGCATTATCACTGGGTTTATGCCTTCCGTCTGCTAAAGGCTACCTTCCATGTGCATGCAGGAAGTCCCCCCGATGCCGCTGTTCTTGACAATTTGAGAGCCATCTCTATCCTTGCCGGCGAGCGTGGCGACTACGCAATGGTTGTGCTTGCCTCCCTTCTCGAAGGGTTGTCCGTTTTGAGGACGATTCGGTCTGACACCATCGAGCGTGTACAAACATGTCTAGCACAGGCCATCAAGTACCAGCTCGACCCTTCAGTCCAAATCCCCCAGCTGGATGTGTTGACATTGCTTCTGGATCTAGCTTGCAGCATGCACCAGAAATCACCGGATATCCTGGTAAACAAACTGAAATCACTCCAAGCAAAGTTGGACGACAACCACAGCTCGGCGACGTGGACGGAACTAAACCACGAGATTCTCATTCCAATTAAGAAGCAAAACGCAGCTTCTGCTACCCTCAGTGACGACACAACCGCAATCCTTCGGGCCGGAACGGCTGAAGGCTCGCACGACTACGTCGTCATGAGTTTTCTAAACAAGATAGAAATCATTGTTTTGACGTAAGTCTTCTGCAATTAGCCTCACTTATGGACCAGTTCTACTGACACGTCCCAGGTACACTTTCAGTGGTCTTGCTAGCATGTACAAGCCCGGTTCAGAGTCCAGACGTAGTAACGAATTCTGGAAGGAAGGGTTTGAGATTCTAGCCAAGTGTGAGTCTGCGCATGCGGCATGGCAGAACAATTCCGCTAACTATTTGGAGGGAACACAGACGTGGCGCCCCACATCCCTGGTACATCACTTAAAGACTCGATCGAGCAGGCCAGATGGAGGACCGAAATGTTCTGCTACTTGCAAGCCTTGACCGGGTTGTACTTTGCTACTCACAGCCAATGGTCCAAGGTCGAGCAATGCGTCGCGCAGCTTCAGCAGGCCATCACGCCAGGTGTCAACGACATCTTCAATCTCTTTTCCCTTTACCTTTCGGGGGTTTATCACCAAGGCACTGGCGATCTGGAGACGGCCCTCCTGTTGTTTGAGGACGAGCGTCTAAGCATCAGGGCGGGCCAGGCGGGAGTGAGCGGCAGAAAGCCTGCCAAGCTTGAGCTGTGCATCCTTGCCGCGCTCAACCGCTTGTGGATCCTCCAGGACCCCTCATATAGCGATTCAATGACCTCGACTAATCTGCTGGACACGTTGCGACCGATTTGCGTGGAACACCAAGATCCGGACATCCGAACTGCTTTCAACCTCGTCCAAGCAACAGCCCAAACGAACCCACCTCCGTCGATGCACCAGATCAAAACAAGCATAACAAACTCACTGAACGGTTCGAAAGTGACGGGCAACGTGCATTGCTTGGCAATCGCCCTAAGTATCATGCGATACAGGCTGTTTGACAATGTTGTGGGCGAACAGGCACTTAAAAGTGCGAGAGCGGCATCGACTCAGGCGAAGCGCAGTGGGAATTTACTGTGGATGAGCGTTGCGGACGGCATGTTGGCGGACTCATTCGAGGTTCAAGCACTTTTCGCGGATGCCGAGGGAGCACGTCAAACGGCTACGGATTATGCGTCTTACGCGTTGACAGGCAAAGACTAGGTTCTGGCGGAGCGCAGGTTGCGGATCATCGCATAGGGTCAGGCGTCTGGTAGAGTCGGGTATTTGGTTTGGCTTGAGCCGGTGGTCATTTGGGAACGCATAATACCCCCACTATATGTCGCCGCCGAATGGGAATGGCGTGTTCGACTTCAGTATCAAAGGTCGTCACTTTCTTGTCAAAAAATATGAAGCTATCGACTTGCCGCAGTGCCATACAGAACCATCATAACCGCCACCTACCTATTTTTGTCGTTTGCTGAAGTTGCCCCTCAGCTCACGCTAGAGACGCTGGATGGGGTTAGATTTGGCTGGGTCAGTTCCGCAGTCTGCAGGGATCCAGCACTAATTAAGTTGCAGTCGCACTGACCATGTGGGTCCTGTCGCGTCAAGCCGAGCCAAAAGTTTGCCGCGTTCCCTGCAGCTTGAGACTAGGTCCCTAAAAAAAATCGACCGTTTAAACAGCGAAATCGACTTTTGACAACAACAAGCCCCCCTTGCGCCTTGGGGTTATCGTCGACGATCAACGCAATGTTTCGCGCGAACCGCATTCGAATTCAGAACCTCAGGACTCCTCACGCTCGAATCTCCTGCTTGCCGCTTGTCACAGCAACATGTAGAACCCGAACACCCCATCTCCAGAGCGTCCCCGCGACGAGCGGCCGGGCCTATGCTACAGATGCGCCAGCGACTCCCGACCAGGACACTTCAGGGGAAAATGCGCCAGAGAAGAAATCTGGCAAGAGGAGCACTGGTAAAAAGGGCCCCACCCCTGCGACTGTCAAGTCGGAGGAGAGGAAGAAGGCGCGCACCAGTCGGCTCCTGGGGAAGGACAAGGCCTTTTGGACAACGAAAACGATACCGCCTGAGATCGCACTCAGCGCAATGTACAAGGTTCTTCAGAGACTCGAGCTCAGCCATCACAACCTCCGCGAAAAACTCGACGAGCTCCGGCCAGGTCCTCCGAATCCAGAGGAATCGGCCTCGGCCACCGCCAAGAAGAAAAGCCCCAACAAGCAAGTGGCCGCTGACAAGGAACTCAAACGTCAGTCCGACAGCCTTAAAGACAAGCTGAAGACTCTCGATGCCACTGTGAACATCTTGAAAGATGTCTTGAAGACGCAGGAGATAGATCTGGCCAGTCTGACAAAACGACCCGCATCAAACGAAGGCACGGCGGCGACAGCGATAACGGCTCCTCCAAAGACACAGTCGAAGACAGGCAGCGAACGAATACTATCCGATAAGCCGGCGAGATCTCCATCTGACGCGCCCAAGACCGGGAGCTGGACGTCGTTGGCGAGTCGCATGGCACAGGCTCCAGCTGTTGCAGCAGCTGCTACCGCAGCTGGGTCCGAAGCAGTCAGAAACTCGGGGAGTGCTGGTCTCTTCACGCGCGTGCCTTCAGATCAAACGCCACCGATAGAGCGAGCTCCTAAGGCGCCGGCGAAGCCCAAAGAGAAATCCAAAGAGCCGGGTACGGCGAAGAAAACCAAGTCTAAGAAGAAGACGAGTGTGGATGCAAAACCGCCAGCCGCGTCGCTAGCTGTAGAGCACATAAACACCAAGGAACTTGAGCTCACGCCCATCGAAATACCGGACGCTCCTGAGGTGCCCAAGCTGTCGTACGGGCTGGACAGGGTTCTGTTTAATCCCGGAGTCTACCACTTGCAAGATCCTCACTCGAAGGTGTTCAATTTCGATCCTTACTTGGCAAACATCATGCCACTCAACGAATTCGACTTTAACGCGCTCAAGCCATATGTGACTTCGTCGAAAGACTCGACTTTGACAGGACTCGCATCGAAGCTCGGCAAGAAGTATACCGGATCGACCTCGAGCATGACCTCGACGCTGTCGCACTTCCACTATCTTATTTCCTCGTGGCGACCAGTCAATTTTGATCATCTGAGCCGTAAATTCTCGCCGGACTCTCACAACTTCACTGTGATGATGCGGGCGCCAGCTGTTATATTTTTGAAGCACAAAGAGGGGACATATGCTATCGACGCCGACAAGGAGTACCAAAGTGCTACCATTCTAAGCATGCTGGGAAAATCAATGGAGAAACTGCTGACCCTCCCCAAAGAGGAGTTCGAACTGTATCGGCGGAAGAACTCGCACCAGATCTCGGAGGAGGAGCGCAACGCACCCGAGGCGTTCCATTTCACCACCATGGGAGATTTTCTTATGCGGTCTCAGCTGGATGCGTACGACCCTCGCCTACCAGGTTCTGGCATGTTCGACCTGAAGACGAGATGTGTAGTTTCCATCCGCATGGACGCCGGAGGATTTCAAAAGGGCCTTGGTTACGAGCTCAACAGCCGGTTTGGCCAGTGGGAGTCGTTCGAGCGCGAGTATTACGACATGATTAGGGCGGCTTTCCTCAAGTACTCGCTCCAAGTACGCATGGGTCGCATGGATGGCATCTTTGTCGCTTACCACAACACCCAACGCATCTTCGGATTCCAATACGTCAGCATCAACGAGATGGACCAGGCTCTCCATGGGACATCCATCCGGGATATCGGCGACCAGGAATTCAAGTTGAGCGTTCATTTGTTGAACAAGGTGCTCGACCGGGCGACGGAGCGTTTCCCGGGTCGCTCTATTCGGCTTCACTTCGAAACAAGGCCGACCAATCCTCCATTCATGTATATTTTTGCCGAACCTGTTACGGAGGAAAAGATGGAGGAGATTCAGAACTCAAATGCGGAAGCAGTCGCCCAGTACGAGAAGGAACTTCTTGGTCTGAACACGCAGGCTTTCGCCACTGAAGACGCCGAGGTCGACGAAGAAGATGCTAGTTTAGATGTGGCCGAGGACAAGGAATGGGAGACCCAGGCTTTCTGGGAAGACATGCAGTCGAAGGTGGAAGAGGCGATGGAAGACGACGCCCTTGGCGTCAACCACATCCGGGACGCGATCCAATCTGCTCTCGAACAGAGCGGGCTGCTGAGCACCAGGACGCCCGAGGAAGCCCGCGAGTATGTCAACGCTCTACTCGAGGCTCTGACTCGCAGCGAAAAGGGGGAGGAATTGCACGGTACGACCGTCATCGAGAGGGGAACTTTAACAGTCGGATCGAATGTGGAGGAGGAAGTAAGCGAAACAACAGAGCCAGACCCGACACGCACCGACGATCCATCCGTCGGTGCCGAGCAGCTGTCGCAAGGAGAAGCAGAGGACAGCTCCCGTCAGGTTGACGAGACACCGGATGCAGAGACCAACTCCTACGATCCTGGGCTGAAGGAACTCATCCTCCAGCTAGCCACGCGCATGGACGAGAAGCCCCGTCCCGACCTGGAGACGGCGGACGACGCTGCCACCTCCGAGGGCTCCCGGCTCCGGCATTTCGGGCGACTCCTTTCGGAACTCGTGGCCAAGTCCAAGCCGGCGGGAATAGAGACCGCTGCTTCGTCGACGCCAGACACATCGGCCGATGCGGATGCGAAACTGTCAGAGTCTGATGTCGGCTCGACGAGCCAGACGGGATCTGAGGAGGCCGGGGCCGCAAAGGCAACGGATGAGACGCCCAAACCGCCAACGGAGCTCCTGGGAATGCATCTGACGGTGCGCAGCAAGGTCAACGGCCACTACGTCCCTCGAGCTCCCGCGGGCCTCGGCCTCGGTATCCACGACTGGTCACTGGAGTACTCCCTAGAGGAGATGAAGCCGAGCCAAGCAAGGAAGATCTACGAGGCCGTGAAGATGAGGCGGCAGCAGGTGCACGAGAACACCGACAACCGGGACGAGGAGTGGTACAAGATGTTCGGGGGTAACCTGCACCGAGTCACCAAGAAGGGCCGCCAAGACAGGAAGAAGCTCGACGCGCAGGCCATGAAGGAGCCGGTGTTCGTGATGGGCAGCGAGGAGCCCAGGACGTTCGAGGAGGTGTTCGGCTACAAGGAGCAGTGGGAGCCGCAGGCGTGGGATGGGGAGCCGGAGGAGCGGCCGAAGAAGAAGTGAGGCGGCACCACGATCCCGGGGCCGGACGTTGTGACGAGATTTTTTGTAACAATACATTTGTAATCTACTGTATATATGCCGTGTACGAACAGGCGCTGATGACCTGGTGGATCGTCTCTCAATCTAGAATCTTTAGGGCCACCCCTCATTCGATGTTCACAGCTTGATAGGCGTTGAGTGAGCTTGAGAGGTCATGTTTGCCTGTTTCCGAGTTGGAGCGTCCTCGTCTCTACGCATAACCCTGATCATCCTCGGTAGTTCGAAGCATGGGCTTCATCAGAATCAGCGGGATCCATCCTGCGTCAAGGGTTTTCACTGGTCCATGGTACCACCCAGTTGTCATGATTTATTGGATATGACTAACAACATCTTCGCCGCCCGGAAGGAACGGACTTCATCGAATTCGAGCACGGGATCCAGAAACACTCCCTGTTCGATGAAACTCAAGACGACTAGTAGACAACCATGAAAAATCTATGATCACCCTCAAATGCCTCAATTACAGTTGATCTGAAAGTAATCTCAACCAAAGAACAGTAAGTGCGGACGGGAGTTGAAGACACTAGCATCCAATTTGCTGCTTTACATCAGTTAGTGAGCATGGACCAGTGTCCCTGTTGTCCCTGTTGTCCGTCATATATACGCTGTAGTAGATTTTCATTATACGAGGGCTTGCTGACGCCGAACAGACGGCTGGGGACCTCAGTCATTGAAAGATTCATAGATTGGTCATGTTACAAAAATGCATATTGGAGACAACTAGGGTGGCTGCCTCTGTATTACACGCCATTGATGGCAGGAAGCATTCCAGACGTCCAGCTTATATGCAGTTGATGCTACCACCCGCACCAAAAGACTTGTTCTTACATCGGTTTATGTAAACCAGGCCATCTGCCATTCTCAAAAGCCCTACCGCAACCTGCGCAGGTTGCTCATTTCGGAGACACAAACTGAACAATGTTAGCAATGGCGAACCCGTGAAATCGGAAACACGACAGACCATTGCAATTTTCAACCGATTCCTTGTTAACCCCCTGATCCCTAACGCCCTGCTTTTTCTTTCGAGCAACGTGCCCGCGAAGTTGGCGATCGCCTCGAACAGCAAATATAAAACACGTGCCCTTCTCACACAGCCCTCATCGTCTAGGAAATCCAGGTGGGTTGAAACCCGGAGGCGGCATGAACCCTGGGGGAGCCGGAGGAGTTCCAGAGGGTCCAGGAGGAGGGACAGGGAAGTTCGGCGGGGGAGCACCGAAGCCCTGAGGAGGGGGAGGGCCGCTAGGAGGACGGAAACCAGGCGTGCCGGGGTGGAAGTCAGCGGGGTTGGTGTATCCACCCTGGCCCTGCGGCGGGCGGGCGGGGAGGCCGGACGGGGCAGGTGGCAGGACCGTGCCGCGACCCATTCCGGGACCACCCATACCAGGGCCACCCATTGCCTGAGGCGGCACCGCGTTGTACTGTGCAGGTCCTCTTGGCGGCGCAAAGGCGGCGGGGGGCCCGGGGTTGGGTATTTGAACAGGCAGGCCGCTTGCGGGATCGAAGCCAGCAGGGGCGGCAGGCACAGCACCAGCGGGCGGGCCGTTGCCGTTCATCAAGAACGCCGGCGGCACCGGCTGGATCTCCGGGATGATGTTCCTCTTCTTCGCCTGGGCCGCGAGCTCACGCTCGGCCTTGTCACCGTGCCTCTCACCCTTTCCGTCCTTCTTGAATGCATACTGGACCGAGACCTCCTTGCTGAGGATGTACTGCCCGTGCAGGTTGGAGATGGCGGCGTCTGAGCTCTCGAAGTCGGTGTATGAAATGAAGCCGAAGCCCTTGGAGTTACCGCTGTCCTCGCGCGCCACCTTGGGCAGGCTGACCAGGGGGCCGAAACGCGAGAACGTGTCGTAGAGGATCTTCTCGTCGACCATGGGGTCCAGGTTTCCGACGAAGAGCTCGGCGCCGACCTCGGCCTGCTTCTGCTTGTCCGCGCTGGCCTTATTGACGCGCAGCGACTTGCCGTAGAGCTTGATGCCGTTCATCACGTTGGCGGCGTACTCGGCGTCGCCCGGGGTGCGGAACTCGACGAAGCCGAAGCCCTGGTGGTTCTGTGTAACGCGGTCGCGGGGCATGTGGATGTTGTGAATGGGGCCCATTTGCAGCATCACTTCGTACACCATGGCCGGGCTCGCGCGCTCGTCGATATTGCCGATGTAGATGGTCGCCTCTTTGTCTTGTTCCCTACGTCGCGTGGTTAGTCTTGCGTTCGGCAGCTTGCGCGGGGGTGGGAATTGAAGCGTACCAGTGTCTGTTTTGAGCCATTTTGACGGTTTATCGAGGATCCTCCGATCCAAGCGACGATCAATCAGTAAATATTTGCGCCGCTGGAAGTGTGTCTGGGGTATGCGCATGCGTTTAATTCAACGATCGAGCAGCAGCCTGGAAATTTTGGCCTCGACGTCTGGACGCGGTCGATCTGCCGAATCGGTACGTACCTTATCGGTGCTTGGAAGAGGTCCGATGAGGGAGCTGGTGTGGTTGTTCCGGCTCCACTCTCCCGCGACTTTTTTTCCGGCTGAGAAAAAGTTCAGGCGCAGCTCCAGTGGACCACCATCGCAGACGCACGACGACGACGAGCAACCGCGAACCCCTGCGAATACGGTCATCAAGAAGACCCAGCAACTCGGACAGTCCGTTTGAACCAGATTTTCGCAAAATCACAACCGTCAAGATGTTCGCCCTCTCCGAAGAGACCAAGGTACGACCGCGCCGTCCGCAAGCTGTCGCATCGACCACGAGCTAAGCATTTCATCTACAGGAGCGCATCGGAAAGATCATTGAGATCTCCCGCATTGCCATTCACTAGTATGCACATCCATAACCATTCGCGATTGAGCCTTGCGCTGACAGAACCGCAGCGGCTACCTTCCCCTGGTCCTCTACCTCGGTACGAACGACGCCTAGAAGCCCGACGTCCATCGACCTGAATACTGACCCGATCGCAGGCTACACTCGCAGCGAGCCCCGCCCGCCTTTCATCCGGTATGTCGCCAATGCGATTCGACCGCTGTGTCACGAGCTAACCAGCGCAGCCTCATTTCCCCCCTGTCTTAAACAGCACGCGCATCGACATCGACTTTATGTACAATATACGGACTTTTGAATGGTATTCGGACGAACCGGTCGCCATTAGTGAGGTCATGGACCTGGACAGGGACGGCTAGGGACGTAGAGGTCGCTGCCCCGACGAAGTGTACAACTAGATATGTAATCAAATGAACCTCTCTGACGACATGACGTTTTGCGATGTGGCATGGTTCTGGTAAAATTCAACGGAAGCAGGAAAGTCTGACTTGAGATGGAGTTGCAGTCGAGGGATTCGGCGTAGGGACGAGATAGGGACAGTAAATGAGGCTGGATGGAACATCGACAGAGAGGGTGTGTAAGCCCACAGATGTCCGTGACAAGGCAGCGCCTCTACAACGACCATCTAGTTTGCAGAACAATGACAAACAGATTCAAAGAGAACCAATCCGTTAACGTCTTGAGAGTCATTGACGTCTCCTTCACATCATCAAAAAACGGCCGGCAGCGGCTGAATTGTGGCTAGAGCTCCAGGAGACGCGGCGGAGCCGCAATTTTCCTAGCCAAAATGACGTAGCAATTTTTTTCTTTCCTAATCTGTAAGCCAGCATCAGCCACACCACAAGCTTAACCATCTTGCTCTCTTAACTTCATCTTCTCGACAGAGGGCTCACGCGCGTTTGGTTTTTCTGAGTATCTGAAATGTGACAAAAGAAAGTCTCGTTTCTATGTCAGAAAGCAAACATGCGGGCCTCTCACCCGCGCTCGTCGAGTCCATCGCGGGGCTCTCGGCTGGCTCGGTCGCGACGCTTGTAGTCCATCCGCTTGATATCGTCAAGACCCGGATGCAAAGTGAGCCAAGACACCCGCCCCTCATCCTATGCCGTCGTTTTCTAACCAAATCCAAGTCCATCGGAGCACCGCCAACCCGGCAGCGTCGCTGACGACCATGTCGCTCATCCGCACGCTCACGCAGAACCCGCACCCCGTCGCCTCGCTCTATCGCGGACTCACCCCGAACCTGATCGGCAACGCCTCGAGCTGGTCCGCCTTCTTCTTCTTCAAGAATCGCGTCGAGCGAGCCGTCGCCTACTGGAAGGCCGGGCCCCTTCCCACGTCCGAGGGCTCAGGCGCCGACGCGCGTAGCCGGACCAAGGACGTCCTCTCCAGCCAGGACTTCTTCGTCTCTTCGGCCCTCGCCGGCGCCCTGACGCAGGTCCTCACCAACCCCGTCTGGGTCCTCAAGACGCGCATGCTGTCCTCGGACCGCGCTGCGGAGGGAGCTTACGCGGACATGTTCTCCGGCGCGCGCCAGCTGTACCGCTCCGAGGGCTGGCGGGGCTTCTACCGCGGCCTCGGCGTGAGCCTGATAGGCGTGTCGCACGGCGCGGTGCAGTTCGCCGTGTACGAGCCTGCGAAGCAGATGTACTTCGCCGGCAGGCGGCGCAAGGGCGACGACGGCGGCAGGCTGAGCAACGAGGCGACGGTGGTGATCTCGAGCGCCGCGAAGCTGGTGGCCGGGGCGGTGACATACCCCTACCAGGTGCTGAGGAGCCGGCTGCAGAACTACGACGCGGACGAGCGGTTCGGGCGCGGGATCAGGGGCGTGGTGACGAGGATATGGCAGGAGGAGGGGCCCAGGGGGTTCTATCGGGGCCTGATGCCGGGGGTCGTGAGGGTGATGCCGGCCACGTGGGTGACCTTTCTAGTGTACGAGAACGTCAAGTTTTATCTGCCTCACTGGGTGGAGTGATCATAATGATGTTGTAATATCACTCCGTACCTTTCAAAAGCGGACTTCTGCGACGTTGTCTGAGAGGACGACTTAGCGACGACCTTTGCTTACCAGGCCCAGCTCGTGATATCAGAGACAACTCTGAATTTTTTTACATCATTTGTGAAAGACCTGCTCATGACTTGTGTTCTTTGCTGCGTCATCTACCTAATCCACATTGGTTCTGGTGTCTTCATTACATTTGTTGTACATATTACGACTGTTCCATTAGTGTTCGTGTGAGTCAACTTTCAAAGAGAACGTTAGAGTTCACCCATCATCGAACTCCAGAAAGTGTGCAAATCTCGAGGAAACTATGGCCTAGGTACATCAACGACGACGTGGAATTGCGGCTCTTTCAAATTTGCCGAACTATCCTGGTTGCTTCTCGGTATATGTTTTCTTACGTTAGTTTTGAGTTGCGGCAACTATCCCAAACTACCAGAAATATATTTCTTATATCGGAACCGAATACAGAGGATCGTGGGAGGCTCGACCAATGACTTTAATAGTCACGTTGGCGATGTCGGCTGGCCTTTTCCTCTCTCACCGGGTTCTTCGGCCTTCAGTGCTTTGCCTGTCATTACTCGGGTAGTAAGGGCAGTAATAGGCATGGAAAGACGGTCCCGTTTCCTCATGACACATTTATGAATTACTATTCTAGGTGGGCAACTCTTAAGACAGCTAGGTAAACGACACGATGTATGCAAACGCTAATGACAAATATCATGGATATAGAACCCAGTACAATCGACCCAGCATTGACTACTATGGCTTGGACTGCTTCCGTGTCAAAATTCATAGACCAAGTCAAACGTTACGAGGCGAAACAATGCCGTTGAGAAATCGGAAAGTCAGTACGAATTCCAATCCAAATCTATCATATGCTTAGAGTGACCGTCTAAGACGCAAGGACTACCCCAAATGCTCTGAAACCCGGTTCAGCTTAACTACTTGAACATTACCACAGATTAGCAGTAATCTAGACGAGCGAGTTGCCTCGCATCAATCTCGGGCACATCTTCCTTCGTCAGGAACACGCCCAAACATCCCAACGGAGGCCCAAAGAGGCGATCACCGCGATTTGCATCGCCTCCACAAACATCAGCGAGGCAAAAACGTCGACCCGAGGCAAGACACCACATCACCAACCCGCAGGACCCCTGAAAATCACACCATGCGGAGAAACATCAAACCACACAACAAGAGATACATCCCCCAGTCCCCTAATCTCCCCCCTACTTTTCTCATCCCCAAGATCTACCGAGGACCTCGGGTCCCCAAAAGCCTCGAGGGGGGGAGAAGACCCTGATCATCACCTCTCTCTGAAGCTCTGCAATCTCGGAATTGAAACACGGGGACCCCGACCCCCCGAGGCGCGCGATATAGTGATGGAGATGGGCGTCAGGGGCGGGTGGTCACGTAAACAAAACAGCCTCGGTTTCGAAGACGACCTCGGGCACGGCCACCGCCACAGACGAAGAGAATCGGTTCGATAGACAGTCAGGACGATGATCGTAATCATGGATTCTGAGCCACGAATTCGCCTTTCGCCTGGATCAGGGGGACCGGGCATCTCAGCTCACCTGGTCCCAGAAAGCTGAAGCCGGTCCTCGAAATCATGACAATCATACCGATGCACAGGAGCAACCGCTTCAACATCCAGCAGAACATCCCATCCCATCCGCCGGGACTATCTCCGCCAGGCAGCCGGCAGACGACGCGACTCGTCCAGAGCCGCCACCCCTCCTAGACCACACTTCGCTCAACTCACCTATCGCGTCCAAGCCGTGCTCTGACATCCCACGCACTATGCTCCCAACTCCGAGACAAGTCAGGACCAGTCCCATCCGCCACTTACCCAAGGTACCGTGCGAAAAGGACTCTGTGCACACAAGATCCTGTGCAGGAGAACCCGCTGGACTGGATGAGTTCACTACGGAGTACACACTCACACACACACACGCAAGGATATCATTGACCACAGAGCATACGTACACAGACGCACACAGCACAAAACACACACCCAAAAGCCCTCGAAAACCACCCGAGTTTCGCGAAGTTCGCCCACCCCCCTCCCTCCTCCCATCAAACCCAGAGCTCATACCGTGCGGCACTCCTCCTCTCGACGGGAACCCGCAGATTCACTCCGCGCAACCCTCCCCAAACACACCTCCCAGGCGGTCTACCACATCTCTCACTTTCTCTCTTTCTCACGCACACTCTTCCCGAGTATGTGTGGTATCACAAGATAAAGTAGCCAAAAAAAAACATCGAGAGGGGTTGGTGGTGGTGTAAGGATCCTTCTCGTCCTTCGAATCGGAAACACTTCCCACAGATCCCACACTCCCGGCGCGCATGGCGAGATCGTTCCAGACCTCCTTCTTTCTTTCCCTAAATCGTTCCCGGCGGGTAGAGGGCAGAAGAAAAGGGGAGGAGGAGTTCAAATGTCACCGACATGCAAGAAAGCAGCTATCCTAGATTCCACATCTTCCCAACCCATCCATCCAAAGCACACCTTTCCCGTTAATCCTCCCACGGCGGCATACGACCTGCATCCTCCGCGAAGGAGGGGTAAGTGCAGGATCTCACGAACAAAACGGAACCAGAGAAGAAGAAGAAAAGAAAAGAAGGGGAAGAGTCCCGTCCAGTCGATTGGAAGAGAGCAAGAGGGGGGATTGAAGAATATCTGTCACATATCACAAGAGATCTGGGAAGACAAGAAAAATCAAGTCCATCTCTCTGCAATGTCACCTAGACACGCAACTTTTTTTCTTTCTGGGCTTTTGCATTTTGGCACTGTTTCCCTTTCGTCATGACTCCGTGATAGAGACTCACATTTCTCAGAATGCAGATGCAGAAAGTGAGAGTGAGAAGTGAGAGAGACGCTGTACGCCAGCAAGATACCTACCAACCTACGCAGCAACTCACGCAGTCATCGCTAGCCAGCCGGGAGAACTCCCGGGAAGACCTACCTACCTCCCCCCCATCCCCGATCTGCGACCCAAACATTCCACTTCCCATCTAAGACAATTCCTCATCGTGATGGCCCTAACTCATCATCGTCAGTCCTCTTCACTCCCCCCCGCCCAAAGGAGCCCGTCTGCCCAGGCGTTAACCGTCTCTGGCCTCTCCCACCCGTGCTCCTTCCTTCTCCTCCCACCCCAAGACACGCGAAAGAGCGAGAGACACGCACGAAGAGACACATCTCAGGTAAGAAGGTGAAAAAAAAAGAGGCCCATGGTGCAACAGGTCTCTGAGGCACGGTGCGCGGGAGACACAACACAGAAAAGATTGAGAGGTGAGGAAGAGGAGGAGGGGGGCGCGTACGACGTGGCACGCCCAACGGCGCGGGTCCGAAAGTCCCCCGGGCCACGGAGAGGAGAGAAAAAGAGCCAGAAACTTCTGAGATGTGAGAAGGGGGGGGGGTGTGTGGGCTAGCAAGCAGGCAAGACCTGCCTTGCCTACTCGAGCAAGGCAAGTCTCGAGGAGGAGCAGGAAATGTGCCCGCATCGATCGAGTTTGCTCGCATTTTACCCAGCTGCTCCCAGACGAACGTTGGGGCTTCCAGGAATGCTGGGCAACGGCATCGCAGCAGAGCCAACTAGCCGGCTCAACTGCCCGCTAGCATGAACCTCCAGCCAGCCATTTGCGATGCGAAGAAGAGGCCAGCAAGGTCAGCTCCTCCCCTCTTTTTCTCCCTCCCTTGCCCGCTCCAAGCACCGCAGACAAATCACGCAAACCCGTCATAAGGGTCCAGCCTCCTAGCGTGGCAAAAGACTTGACCTGTCCGCCTGCTTTGCTCCTCTGCTGGGGCGCAAGCAACCAAGTCTCGCCCCGATATCCGACGTGACGTGCGCTGCGTCGGCGGCCAAACAAGCATAACCCCTACTCGAGTCCCCATTTTCTCCTGCCCTCCAGCAGAGACTACACAGCACGGGATTTTGATAGGGCAGCCGCCCATTAGACGAGGAGGACGGCTCTCGCCGCCGCCGCCGCCGAGAGACGCCGTACGCCGTTGGGATATGTCCTGATCCTGAGGCCCGCGAGACACGCTCACAGCAACGTGAGTCATATGATATGGTGTTGATCCAGAGCTTGAGCCAGCTTGCCCTCTATGGTATCGTCTCAACGTCTCTGGGGCCCACCTCCCGTCCCGCACCGCACGGAGGACAAAGGACGGAGGAAAATGGTATTATGGTACGGTACGGCATGCGCATCGCTGAGTTGCCACGAGGGCGGGAGGCGGGCGGCGGGTTCAACGCAGCGCATCGACACCGGCGCCACTCGCGGCCGTCTGAGCTTGGTTGACTCCACCCTTGCGCTACACTAGACGACCCCGCGCAGAGAGTCGGGAAGCTGTGCGACAGAAGAATGCGGGAGGGGAGAGGGGGGAACCAGAGAATCTCCAAAATCTCTAACGTCTTTTCCCTCCCAGTCGATCAGGAGCCTTCCTTGTCTGCCCATGTGACACAGACCGCCCGAATAGACGGGGGAAGAAGGTGAGGGAAAAAAACAACAACAATGACAAAAAACGTTGGCCCTCGGTTAATGTCATAGTTTACGCGCTGGACCGGGGGGTGGTCAACTCGAGAGAAGGAAAGGAATATGACAGAGAGGGCCTGTCGCTTAGCGGGGACAATTCGCGATGACATCGTCAAAGAGGATAGCGTGAGGAAAAAAAAAAAAAAAAAGACTGTTTCCTCGCTTTGGCCTCGTTGGCTGGCCTTTCTGCAGCGCCTTGGGCGCATCAGACCGTCGCACTGTCAGTCCTCATCTGCATATGCTTCAGCGAACAATCGCGATCTTTTTCTGATGATGAGGGTCGAGCGGTGGAGAACCACCGAGGTGGGTGAAGAGCGTTTGAGTGGGAACGTGGTTGTAAGCGAGTAAGCTGCAATGGACGATGGGATCAGCAGGTCGGCCTTGCGTGCCTATCCCGCCCAGTCCAGTTTAAGTCGCACGTAAGTTTTGACAAGCAACGCGGAGGCGGGCGGAGCAGAGCAGAGTTGAGTTGAGTCGATAGACCGTCGGCGAACATGAATGACTCTGACTCCGCGGGCTTGCAAGTTGCGCCTCCGGCCCGAGTTGACAATTCGGGTCTATCAAGCAAGACGTCCGTTTGGCGTCGTAGAGATAGATGATGATTGCCCCCCCCCCCATCGGCCCCGTGTCGGGCGCCGGATGGATTTGCTACGGCGGTTCAGGAGCTCCTCCGCCCCCCCGTTCCTTGCTGGTCAAATTTCCCCTTTGCCCAGCTTGCTGCGATCCGTGTCGCCAGCCATCGCGAACGTGAGAGTGAAGATCCACTCCGGGCGGACTCCCGGCGTCAGAGAAGGCGAGATACTATGCAGAATGTGACTGATGTTCCTCTCGAGGAGCTCCAGAGACGATCGACCGCCCATGTCGGTTGATCGTGCTTCCGTGACCTGTCAGATTTCAATGCCATTCTCTCTGCAATAATACGCTGCGGCATGCGTCCGTAGGGGCAGGCCGGGGGCCCGGGGCAGACCAGGGCAGGACCCGGCGATTCGAGTGGCTCGGGGGAATAGAGCTGCATTGGGAAATTGGGCCGTGATCAAAACGGAAGAGCTTGCGAAAGGAGCTGCATGTTGGTAAGGGCAGATCTCAGCCTTCCCGTCACTTCTCACATTTCCACCTGCACGAGAGAGCGAGGAAAGAAATCAAACAGAGGCAAAGAGGGAAAAAAAAACTCCCAACGACAGACCCGGCCCGGCTCCACTGCATATCCACAGGCACCATCCGTGTGGGCTGAAGGCAACCGGGGGGGAACACCAGGGCAGCCTGTTGTATCGACCGTCAAGATCTAAGGTGGGCCAGCTCTCTCTCCCAGTCACCCAGTCTCCAGTCCAGTCCAGTGGCCTGCCTCTAACGGGACCAGGATCCTGGGTGCTTTGCGTTGCTCTGCTTGGGGGACTTGCAGCAGACCACCCATGTTGCGCAGCTGGCCCGGCGATCCAGCGTGGTCTCTGTTCGGACAAGTGCGTAGATCACACTGCCTGCCGGGTGGGTACCGTAGTGGTGTACATTGTACCGTATAATGTAGTGTATGAAAGGTTGTGGCGGGTTGGGATATCGCATCGTCGTTGTCGTCTGCTTGGGAATGAAACATTCCCATCTGCGCGACTGGGTGAGGCTGGCCCACCGTCCACACGCACACACAGGCATTGCATACAGAAAGCGTAGACACAAGATGTGTGTCCGCATCGTCCACCCCCAAGACCAGGCCACGGCCAGGACGGACCTCTCGTTCGTGTCGTCAACTGGGTTGGGGAGCCACCCGATACAGGGTCATCCCTTCACTCTCGGGCAATCGACAGCGGCTAACACATCGGACGAGAGTTCCGTCCTCCCCTACCACTGCCGCTGCTTCTCTCCCACATACCTGCCAGCCAGTGCACCACTCGCAGCTGCGGGACTGGACTGAAAGAGAGAGGTGAAAGATCTCACAACTCAACTTCCTCAGTGGATAGACAAGCAGCTGGCTCAGACACCGCTTGATTCTCCGTCAGGGATACCCTCAGTTGCCTTGTCTCACGTCCTCCCTCAACAAAACATATCAGATATCACCGGCCTCTTCGTGAGAGGATAGCCCGAGTCGGGCGTTCTGTCCACTCGCGGATGCCTTCCGGTTCGCGGTGACGACGCCCGTGGACGACCAACCCAGCCCACCAAGCCTGCGGACCGCAACTGCGATGATGCCCACTGAGTTGGACTCAACTCGACCCGACTCGACTGGATCCTCAAGCTGGCAGTCGAGGGCGAGATGCGGAAGCCAGCTTCTGGCGAGCTCTAGCGCCATCGTCCATCGATCAACAGGCCGATCAGATCTGGTCATGTGGCAGGTCAGGCCAGGCCTGGAATGGCTCAGGCCCTGGCCTCCATTGGATGCATCCGAAATGCCATCCGCTTCGAAGCCTCAACTCAGATCTTCGGTGCCACGATCTGGTCTACCAGAGAAGGAAAGAGAGTGTGTGGGTTGCCAGAGCTCCGGGACTCGCAAACGACGGTTGGGTGAGAGAGGAATGCGCCACAGGCTGGGTTTCGCGCAAGGGCCCGCGGCATCCTCCTGCCAACCTGCCCGGCACTGCTCCTCGTCGTCTTCAAGAGCTTCCTCTTTCTCCTCGTCAACGCAGTCCAGTCGAGGCTTCCGTGATCTGCCCCAGCCCCTCCCTGTCCACTAGGACTGCTACCATCGATCTGCGGAGATGCAAGAAGAAGAAGAAAGGAAAGCCAGGCTTCGTCCGCGAATGACCGAGCATCCAAGCCAAGCCAAGCCCTAAAGCGCCCCTTGCAGTCGTGGTCAGGGAATGGCCAAGTCTCGGTACGTGCGGATAGGAAAACAGCCCAGTGCCCACAGAGCTCCGTCTCGATCCCCTGACTCCTGAGTCCTGGGCATGGGCGTGCTCCAGAGCATGTGCGGTGCCTCTTTGCCCCAATCAGTCCTCGCGTCTTTTGCCATTTCGTGCCCACCTATCTATCACCACTTCTAAGTTCTTTGGGGCTCTCGCTAGCGTAGGGGACCTTCGTAAGGCTATGATTATAGACCGTAATACCGACTTCCAACGAACGGGGGATGCCGTACCGGCGCCCCCAACGGCCGAGAAGTGTAGCTCCGGGGCGCAGTGCCGGTATTGCCATGTTTCAAGCGACCAGAAATAGACGGGCATCACGGGATGCGCATGTCACCGCCAGTGGTCTCCCCTGGCTCTTCTGCTTCGTGCTGTTCGATCGTCCGAGAAGCCCAGTCGTATCACTATCAGATCCGTTTCGCGACATCATGTGGATCGTGGATTACGTCGAGCAGCACAGGTGGTCCGGTCCGGCAATGCCATCGTATGGACTTGAAGCTCTTGACTCGGGAGCTCAGGCCAGCAAGTGACAAGTGATAGAGAGGCGCCAAGTTGGAGGAAGAAAGGGCCCCATCGTCAATAAGAGGAGTCTTGTAAGAGAGAGGCTTGGTCTAGGCTCTATTAGCCTCCAAGTCAGTACCATAGTAATGACGCGCTTTGCTATTTACTCAAACTCACCTGGTCACGCTCACTCATCAGTCGCATTGCAACTGGCATCAAGTGCAAGGTCAAGCACGTCGCCTGCGAGAGCCGAAGGGACCATGTCCTTGCCAGCGGGGCAATCACCCTGCTTCCCCGGTGCCTAACAAGCCCATTCTGTCACCCATGCGACAGTGGAAGGATGACTGACTGCGCTTCCCCCAACCAAGTTAGGGCTAGGTAGGCGTGGACCGTAGGCTCCTTGTACACTACTATTACCATGTACGTGAAATGTCGACGAAGAAAAAGATGAGATGTGATGGCGAAGATGAAAATTTGCCATCATCCACAGAGACGCAGCAGAACCCACCGCGATTCAAGAAGCGAACAAAGGGGGACCCGCGGTTGCCGATGAGGAAATTGGCGGCGGCCGAGAGCGATCGGGAGAGCGGAAGGGCAGGGCGAGGGCGAGGGCGAGGGCGAGGGCGAGGGCGAGGGCGAGGGCGAGGGCGGTCTCCAGCCCGGCCGTCTCCGCTGCTTTTCAGCCTCTGGACCAAAGACGACTATGCCGCGCGGCAGTCCCTCTCGTCCCAGTTCGAAGTTGACCGGGCCTCTCTGAATAATCGTGGGTCGTGGGGACACCGACTTGCCCGGCCCTGACCTGACGGGACTGTGCGCCGTAAGCTGAGTCGTTGTCGGAGGACGGAGCTCGGGTCTCGCGCGGCCTCAACTCAAATGCTGTATCCGTAGGGCTGAATCAGTGCAATGGGATTGTGCACCGTTTGTCCGTTCAAGGAAAGATGGGTGGCAGAAGACGGCCGGTTTCTGCTTGTTTTACCTGGCGGTGAAAGGGCCATGCCATTCCAATTCGTCCTATGGCCCCAGAATTACCCGTCAAACAGGACCATGGAACCGCCAACGGCCCCCCGAATGAGCCCCGCGAAAGGACCAAGGGCCAAATGGCCTGCTGGAATGAATCCAGACCCAGTGGAGCGGACTGGGATCCGCTACAAGATGATGAAATTATTCTGGAGAAGTTGGACTATTACGGTCATGGCCGCGAGTACGAGCTCTAATCTTGGGCCCCTGGTGCAGGTAGGGCACTTTCTTACGCCCGTAGCCCATTCACTGTATTAGTGATTAGAGTCAAGAGGTGCCGCAACAGTTCCAGCAGGTCGAGGGCCGAGTGATACCCTTCCGCCTCCAGTTGGGAGATGACAGGACCGACTGCAGACTCTGACAGCCGCCCAGCGCATCATAGCTAGCTCGATAAGCTTTTGCGTTGCATGGAACCGTTCCATTCGGCGGTAAGAATGGGCCAAGTGATGCTGGCGCTTCTGGTTTCGCCCTTTTAGTTGATTTAGAATTGCGCCGTCGCCCGAGGTCGTGGCCACTGAAAGCGGGACGGCTCGTTAGGGCGAAGGCGACGACGCAATCTCGAGATTGACACTGACAAGATCCAAAAGACTAATCCTGCACCGTTGAGGTTTGTTTCAGACCAACTTCGCTCGTTGCCCAAAGTCCGTTTGAACAAACCATGCGCTATCGCATGACCGGCCACGCGCCACGCGCCACGCCGGACTTGATTGCACCACAAATGCCGGTATCTAATTCTGTGGACTGGGAGAGGAGAAAGGGGGTTGACGTTTGTGGACATATGTCGCCAGGCAAAACCCCCGTCTGGCGTTGGTAATTGGTGTGTTCGACCATGATGGATTGTTGGCAATGGCAACCGTCATTTACCAACCGTGGGCCCCCGGTTCTGTTGGTCACCAATAAATCAGAAATGACGAGTTTTCTCCGCCATCTAGCCACACCGTTAAGGGGCTGAGAGGCACTTGGTTCGAGTCTCGTCACCTAGGCTGCAGAACGGAAAATGACAGGTGCGCTTTCTGAAGGCCATGTCATAGGAGCCCCTGGTGACAGTGCTGGAGCGCATCTACCTATATCGATCTGACGACTTGCTGTTGGAGGCATGTCTCGGTCCTCGTGGGTGCCGGCTTGGCCCAGCATGTCGGTTGGCTATGAGCAGGCCTGTTTGACAACATGACGGACGGCCATGAGAAGTGTCAGATTTTGGCGCCACCATTGATTAGTTGAACGGTGACCACCTCATCTTTGTGCTCGACCGGGCCGGCTCACAATGCTCCATCGCTTAGTGCGGAGCTTCGTTCCCGCGTTTAGTGCCGTTTAAATCCCGCTTCCCGTCCGTCCAGAGCCCATCGGCCAAGAGCGATTCTAGACGGGCGCGAGACGGTCTGTACATATGCGCTCGAATGAAAACTGTTCGTAGAGCCGCGTTTCTGATCTCGCCCAAAGGTTTCCCAATCGATCTTTCTACCCATCCCTTGCCTGCTGCCATACTGTCTTCATCCCTCCCGGAAGTGGTGCCTTGCTCCGGCCGGCACCACGGGCATCCAATGACATGGGCAACTTCAACCCGGGGGATCGACCTTCACCCGCAGCCCTGGGACCGGCGCACGGATCACGGGAGCCCACGCCTGCAGCATGGCTAAACCGGTTCAGGATGGCCAGTGCTGTCTGGGCCACTTCAGCTCGCCGTGATGCCGGCTCGCCCACGCTGTTGACGCGCCTGCCGTCCCCTTCCCGACAGCATGGATCGCGATGAGCACGTCCGGGGTATCGCAAGCCATTCAGCTGCAGTGTCGCCATATTCGAGTCTGATCCTGAGCGTTGGTGAGGATCAACATCCCGCCTGGCGTCCCTTGCCTCTCTCTTGAGATCCCAAAATACCTGCTGGAAAAAGCCCGATCCTCTTGACGCCCAACGCTAGGCAAACCAGCTGCCGGGTTTTGCTCCTTCATGTCTTGCACTCTGTCATATTTTCCGGGGCATGAATGATGGGTAGGAAACCCTTCATTTCGTGGTTCCCGACTCCTTAATGCAGCGCTGTTCAGTAATCTGCACATCCCTGGAACTCCGTGGAGGTGTGACCCCTCGTGACGCCAAGAAGACAACGAAGAATCTCATCATCCTGCGGTTTGAGGTGCCGTGGCACCGTCGAAGACTCGAAGAACCCAATGGCGAAGAAGGGTAGAAGGGACTCGGGTCTTTGGACTTTTGCATGTCCAGCTAAGGACCCAGCCAGGGGAGCTGGCTGAGGACTGCATCTCGATACCTGATTGTCGGGATCCCAGCCTGCCGCGATGAAGGACGCCACTACCGGCCACAAGCTGGACAAGTGACTTCAAGGTATGCTGCCGCGAGGAAGGGGCCATTTGGAATCACGAGCCCAGGATGGCTGCTGAATCGCAGGTGGTGCCTAGCTAGCTAGCTGATTGATTGTGGCTTGAGCCTAGTTCATCGGTGGGCGACTGCCTCTGGTTGGCGGACGACGGCTGGGCCAGTCGCTCGTAACGACTGACGGGTGTGATCGATCTATAGAGACTTCGCGGAGTGCAACAATCTTGGTGGGCCAGGCCCTGCATCGGTTTTTCGTGCGGCGGAAATGTGGCGGCCGATAATACAAATTGATGCGTGTACGTGCGTAGTTTCCTAGCGGACGAAGTGGCTGTGATCAATCAAGATTGCCAGGTACGAAAGTAGCAGTGCAGTAGTAACAGTGTGGGTGCCAAGACCGCGGAAGTCTTCCCATGGTCGATTGGGCCCGGTCGAATCTGATATGTGAGAGAAGGCATTTGAGCGATGACACACGGGTGCATTGCGGTTTGAGCTGGAGAAGTGGGAGCATGGAATGCTAGATTCCTGCAAACGACAGATGGGCGAACCCCATGCCGCGCGCTCCTGATCGATGTTATCCCAATGAGGAATGCCGGGAGTGTATCAGTTGGACAGATGAGGGAGCTGTCGCAAGTCCTCAACCACCCAAAACGATGATGTATGCGCATGGTAGTGAGTGGCTGGCCAATCGACCACGCTGTCGACAAAGCTGATCAGCTCGATAACAGTCCGCAATTCTCGAGTCCTGCTAAGCTCGAATGAGTTCAAAACTCGACAGCAACACTGCAGGTACGGCAACGGCAAATGCGGTGGATGCTGTTTGTGTAAATGCCATGGCTTCGGTTTGCTTGCTTTTGCACAAGTCCTGTCAACGGGTGCAAGCCTGCAGGGCCCGTCGGAGATGCTCAGGCTCCCCTGACTGGCTGGTTTCTGGTCGATTCCCCGTCTCACAGACCAGCGTCATCACGGCGGACAATCCCACTCCCGCTCAAATACTTTTCATGGCTTGCATAAGCCGATGTACCGGATTCGTTGTGCAATCCCTGCAGTGGACCAAGTCCCAGTCTACATAGTACACCACTCCGTACTCCGTAGTCGGTCCAGAGCTGGCAGAGACCCACCCGTGCTAAGATTCGAGTCCTACCGGCATTCCTGTTGCAAGCAGCACCAGACCCTCGGACTCTGGCTGCTTGGATTGTCTCAGGTGGGATGAGTTACTGGTCGGCTTGAGAAGGTCATCGTCGAGGATGGTGACTGGTTGGAGAGCCAGGATTATCTACAGATAGACTCGAACAGGGCCGGTCAGTGGAACATGTTGATGGCGCGGCGGCAGGCCAGATGTCCCGCGACGGATCTTTCCAGGTAAACGAGACCCCTTGCGTGCACATCAATCTGCATACGTGAAAATTAGCTACGCAGGAGGTGGTTGACGGCCGAGACCATTGCGAAGGAAGGCGCTGGTAATCATACACTGCCACCGCTTGAAACATTGGCGAAGTGCACCTCGGAATGCCACCGAGGCGAGAGGGAAATGAAGAGTGCTTGGTCGGGGTGATGACTTCGCCTGCGGTTGCCTACATTGACGCAGTGGGCTGACGAGACGGTGATCAATGAATGGCCCAAGGTGACAAATTTTTGTCGACAAGCAACACGAAGTGCCAGATTGCAGTGTTATCGTGGTGCAGCCGTGTGGGTTGGATTGGGCCGCGTATTTTCGGCAGACTGAGGGATGTGCTGTGCTGTAAAGTGTAGACAGCCTACCACTAACCAGTCGCAGGTGGGCTTCAGTCAGAGAAGCCAATCTGAGATCCATGATCGCAAAGCGACCCAGACAGATCGCAAGGCCCTGGTGGAGGAGAAGAGAGGGGCCACCCGGGGACCACCGGAGGCTGCGGACACCCCTGGATCCCTACCGTCATTGTGAGTTGCGAAGGCAGCGCGCTCTGCAGTCTGCCTTCTCGTCCCCCTGCCTGTGCAGCTCGGAGGGTTTGTTGATGCAGAAGGATAAAATTCCAAGGTGCCATCATTCGACTCGACCGCCGTTCCCACCCGTCGTGGAGACGGTGTAGCGTGAGGTGAGTCCAGCCTTGGACGGCCGACCCGCGACTGCACCCATATCCATTGGTCCGTTCGACAACTAGACCAGGCTTGAGTCCCCAAAAGGCATTGTTCTTGTCTGTTGGAGTGAAATCCAGCCAGGCTTTCGTGGAGCCGTGGGGTAGGGGAGATTTGCAGGTTGTTCTATTCAGATGACTGATGCCACTGGTGGTCCTTCCACTGCCCGTCCAGACTCTAGACAAAACCAACCAAGGGTTGGACGGAGCAGACCGATAGGCCGGATCCAAGCTGTCCGTATTGGATGTAAACGTCTCCGAATTGGGGCCGGGGAATTACGGACGAGAGGAAGGGTCCCGGGAAGTTCGTCGGCTCTGTTGTGATGCCAAGCTGGAGGGTTGCACGGCGACATTCGGGATGGCGAGGCACCGCGACAGGCCTGCGAAACGGACGGGAGAAAAGGGTATTCTTGCGAAGTGTCAAACACCAGCCGCGGACAGGGTGACACTGACAGGCGGGCAGGGTTAGCAACGGTGGGGAAGACGCCACGCAGCCTCGTGGCAACGGGAGTTGGGAAATGAGGCGGGAGGCGTCAGGCGTGATACGAGGCGCTTAGCAGTTTGAGGCAGCGTGTACCCCCGCGACGGGTGCCTCGTCAGCGTCTGCCGGAGACGGACCAAGGTACCGATCGCCAGGTTCGATACCGCCCTAACTCGGGGGGACGAGACGAACTGAGGCTGGTGGATTCGAGGCGAGATCAGGCGGAGGAGCGGACGAGGCTGCCGTGATGTCAATACCGGTGTCGTCGACGACCAGTAGAGATGCCCATGGCGACGATCACCGCCGCCTCGTGCCTTGCCGCTTGAGGATATGGACCGGAAGCCGTGGTACACCCCCGGAGTTGGCAAACAAAACGGACAAGTTTGTGGTTTGGCAGGCAAGCAGATACCCGAATGGGAAGCACACCTGGTTCTGCGAGCGCTGCAATGCAATATCTTGAGTACCAAAATAAGTGCTGACGGTTTGGACTCGACCCAAGGGCTGAGGGAGGGATCAGGGCATGGAGACTGACAAACAAACCGAACATGAACAGACGGGCGTGTCCGCGTTCTGTGATCATGGTTCTTCGTTCTGCACTCTCTCCTCCATCTTCCCACTCTCCTCCCTCTTTCTCTCTCTCTTCGTTTGTCTGGTGTCCAGGATGCGCATGTCCGGCTGTGGCTTCAGCCCGAATCCGCGTGCCGGTATCTGGGGGTGAGGATAGCACCAGCAGCAAGAAGCGTCTGCCTCCATTGCCGTTGAGTGGGTTGAAGTGAGGACGATTGATTGGGGTGAGGTGAGGTCGAGTAGGGGACCTGGAGGTGGGAGGGGGAGGGGCGTGTCCGATGGTGTCTGGTGAGCCAGGTTCCTTCGGTAGGTATGGGATAGGGGAGTGTACCTGGGGGAGTGTACCTTGCCATGGAACATCACGGTACCGTAGGTACGTATCTCACAGGCATGGGTACGTACCCGGACATCTTGCGATTCCCCACTCGCACGACTGCAGTGTGGCCGGGATATCAAGCGATACGTACCGAAAATTGCAACTGCGTCTGCGTCTGCGCCTGCGTCGTCTGCGCCGGCGGGTGCTGCTTCTTCGCACGCCCATCGTGCACCATCAACACCACCACTTCCATCACCATCAAAAATCATACACCCCCTTCCTTTCTTGGTACCAATGGGATCTTCCTCTCCCTGCCGTCAGTCCCGCCCGCCATCACCAAAATTTTAGATCCCAGCAAACAGGGAGTCCCTGTCGACATCCAAATATCTTTTCTTTTTTTCTCTTCGTTCGTTTTTCATTCTCTGTCTCTGAGCCTCCCATGTCTGGCGCAGGCATGCGAACTGTACCATAGTATGCCGCTAGGCTCTCTGTTCTACTGCCATGTAGTCGAACCAAACGGAGCAATACCTATGCGTTTGAGTGTTCAGAGAAGAGTATCTACCCCAGGCCCCTGGTTCCTCATTGTTCTTTGTTCCAGGGCAGCAACTCCATCGCAGCGCGTCGCCTCCTGCTGGATTGCCAATATCGTCATCGTCGTCGCCATCACCGATCAGCTTCACCCTCGTCGTCCCCCACGCATCCATCTACCTACCTACCTGGGCTAGGTACGGATACTCTACGTCCGTACACTAGGTCGTCAGGTCCTTCTTGACCAGCCTGCCTACGAGCCGAGCCTCAGAGCAAGAGCAAGAGCAAGGCACACAACTAACGCTGCCCAACAATCATCACAGCTCCATCATACCCAACATGATGCCGACGGCGGGTGGTGTAGGCGTGTAGCGTGCATGTCTGCATCACTCGTGTCTCTATCTACAGCTCCATCTCTTCCCATGGTGTCTCGACCTCTCGAGAAACAATAGGTCCCTCTGCGACCTTCCCCTGCCTCGCCTTGCCGTCCGGCTGCAACATCGAGGCTCCCGGCGATCCTAGCCTGTCCCAAAAGCAACCATGTCACCCATTTGGGCGAGATCTGGTCTTCATACAGGCGAAGTGGGTTGCAGTCGAGCAGAATAAGCAACTACGGGTCGAGGCCATGGCATCCCAGCCAAGGCCGATGGCCTCGTAGAGATGGACGTTCTATGGTACAGGGGCTCTGTTTATTTGAGAATCTCTCGACATGCTTGTTTCACACTGTCACCATCCGTCCGGCTGCCAATTCTCTCTCATGCCCCTGCAAGGCCGTAACGAATGCCATCTTCACCACCAGAACTCGACAGTCGTGATTTACTGCGGATATGTACACTAACTACCAGCACAGCACAGTCCATGTCCGCAGAATGTCCGCAGAATGTCTCATTCCTATACTCGAGAACCCGGCCCGAAGTGGCCAGATGGACTGGCTCTTCCCCCAAGATCAGGTCAGGCCAGGTCATGTCAGTCCTGGCCGATGAACACCCGAACCACTTGCCCAGCAGCAGGTCCTTCAATCATCGCCTCAGTCCTCAGCTTCAGTGGTATCAAGGCCCATCGCCGCTCGCCGCCGCCGCCTCCACCATCTATGGAGGGCATCAGACTAGTAGTCTCTCAGAGACATGAGCCAGCTCGAGGCAGCTCGAGGTAGGGAGTACGGTACCTGCCTGCCTGCCTCTCGACCTTAGTTGAACTTGCAGGACATGGGTATGACGCCTCTTTTCTTTCTCACCCCCGGGATCCAGCTTTTCCACGCGGTATACCCCCCTCCCCCCCCCCCTCCTCTCCTCTCCTCTCCTCCCCATCCGCTCGCTCGGCCACCCTGGACATCAGAAAGTCTTGTCCTCGCCTGCGTCTCCACGTCCGCCCAGGGCCCGACCCACCCTCACGACTACCCCGGCTTTCCTGGAAGTCCTCCGTGTTGCTCGTCGTAGTGGGGGTTTGATTTCCACCAAACCTCGATGTTCTGGCCGTCAACCGTTCTTTTTCCTCACTAATCCACTCTTTTGGGTCCTGTGAGTCTCGCTTTAACTGCATGTATATTTAGTCTGAGATCTCCGAGAACCCAATCCAGTCGATTAACTCCTGGGATCACTGTTCGACCCTGGTGCACATCAGCCATCCCCCTCCCACGCCTCGAATATACATTCTTCTGTGTCCCCGAGTCTATAACTACATCTGCCCATCTTTCCTTCTCCATCTTGCAACATCGCAGACCTTCCAACTCACGACTCAACTCGACATCCATCACTTCCTTCCTTTTCATATATACCCCAGACTTGCTTGTCGTCTACCCTCTCTTGGTCCAAGCCAACAATCTTCCACGAGGGTCCATCCATCAACACTTTACGTCCTTTGCCTCGGACTCGCACATCAGTCTATCCATCTGCGTCACGACACCACTTTGTTACCAGTTTGGCTTCTTCCCAATGGCCCTGACGGAACAAGCAGCCGCGCCCCAGGCTTGGGGCCGTTGGCAACAGCATCAAGCTGCCAACGAATACGGCATGATGGACAACTCGACCTTCGTGCCGTACGACTCGAGAGCCGCAACATCCGGCCCCATGACCGGAGCCATCATGGCCCCTCAGTACATGGTGGGAGGCCACTACGCCATGCAGACCATGGGCCACCCGTGCCCGACGCAGAACCACTTCGCCTACAACCAGTACGACTCGCCGCCCGCCAACATGAATATGCCCTTCAGGCTGCCGGCCCAGGACCGTCAGATCATGCCCGTCTCTGCTCCGGAGCACGAGGTTCCCCGTGCAAGCTCCTACCCGCACGAGAGCCCTTCCGTCCAGAACGACCGACAGTGCAGCCCTTCCACGAAGAGCGAGACCAAGCTCAGCAACCCGAAGACCCCTCACCCTCTCAACACCAAGGACATCAAGTTCAACAAGCCCACCAGCGCGAGGCCGGTCAACTTCACCACGGCCATCGACACCCTCATGAAGGCCATTCAGAAGAGGGCCGATTCGGACGACATTGTCAAGGGCGTCCCCGAGATGGAGAAGGTGATCAAGCCCGAGCCCAGGTCGCCCCGGCCTGCGCCTCAGCCCCAGGTATGTTGAGACGCGCCCTTCTCGACTGCAGCATCAACTCACATCTATTAGGCCGAACCGTCCACAGAGCCCATAGAGGCCCCCAAGACGAAGAAATACGTTTGCGATGTCGACGGGTGCGGCAAGAGCTTCTACCAGAGCACTCACCTGGACACCCACAAGCGCGCACACACAGGAGAGAAGCCATACGTAAGCAGGTTAGCTGATCCATTGAGTACTGAGCTAACAGCCGGCAGTCTTGCACTTGGCCGCGATGTGGACGCACTTTCTCCCAACCTGGAAACCTGAAGGTAAGATACCATGACGATTCCAGACGAGCCAACGCTTACAATGTGTGAAGACTCACATGCGCCGCCACACCGGAGAGAAGCCTTTCCGCTGCGAGCAGTGTGCCAAGGTGTTTGCGCAGCGAGGCAACCTGCAGACACACATGGCCACGCACACGAACGCGAAGCCCTTCGTCTGCAAGCTCGACGACTGCAACAAGATGTTCACCCAGAGAGGCAACCTGAAGGTGTGTAGGATGCCAATAGCTTTGGAGGCCTATCTAACATGGAACAGAACCACCAGAACAAGTATCACGAAAAGACGTTGTTCGAACTCACGGACTGGGTTGTGTCTCTGAGCGACATCGACAGCCTCTCCGACGAGGACCGGGAGATGTACTGGTACTTCGCCAACCTGTACAAGAACAGCAACAAGGGTATCAAGGGCCGCGGCAAGGACCGCCGAGTCAGCAACCGCGTGTCCAAGGCGAGGACCGCGCCGTCCTCATACCCTGTGAAGCGGATGCCCGGTGCTGCCAGCCTCGCTGCCTACAGCTCCAAGCGGTTGCCACCCCCGGAGCAGTACATGCCGCAGCACCACCAGCACGGCTACGATGTCTACGACACCGACATGGATCAGTCCTCGAGCGCCAGCAGCCCCAGGTACGATGGGCTCCCAAGCAACAGCCCCCGGTACGACGGACTCCCCAACAGCTACCGCGACCGCATGTACACGCAGTCGTCCCACGCAATGTACTAGGCTGTTGTCGCCACCGGGCAAACGCACGCGTCATGTCAACGGCTTCTCGAATGATGAACGGAAACGACCAAGGACGGGAGATACCACGGGAACGATACGAAGTCGCAAGAGAACACAGATAGCTACGAGGATCACCAATCGACAGCTCCTTTTGTCAACACCTGGGGCGTGAAGAACGCAAACGGAAAAGAGAAAAGAACCAGGCGCATTCACGGGAGGGGGGGGGGGGGGGATCCCCTCGGCACGGGGTGAATCGAAAAACAGCGTGGTTTCATTATGGGTAATCTTTTTGGCTTTGGGGTGGTTGTTTGAACTTCTTTCCTCTGCTTTGACTTTTGATATTTGGGAGTTGCACGTTTCTTCTCTTTTCCCCTATACTATACCTTTCTCTTCGATCACCTAGTTTTGGGGCCGAGGTTGTATTTTCTATCACAGGAGAGTGTACGAAGGTGCAGTGTGCAGCTGTTGAGCGGTTACTGTTCTTGTTTCTGGCAGTTCCTTCCTGTACGCGGCAGCTTGGATGGCGCCGCAAAAGACGGTATTGTTTATACATTTCTTTCTATCTTCTTTCCAGGCACGAGCTGTCTGCGGGTCGACATACTTTAGGGGGTCAGAGGCACCACCGAGAGCGAGGAGATTGCATCACGGGAGTTACTAGACGACCACGGGATATTCGGTGGCAGGAAAACCAACGGTGTACGGGGCCGGCATTCGCATCAGAGTTACTAGACTCTACAGAGATACCCTGGGGAAACGGCATTAGAGGGGATTCGCGCCCAATGGGACACGGGCCCGTGGGGAGCGTGGCAACACAAGGAGTTCATCAAGCGTTGAGTTTCTCTTCTGGGGTTTTTTTTCTTTTTTGATGGGAACTTGGGGGACTGGGCCGATGGGAAGGATACCGAGATCATGCACCCCTTGCGTCGGTGGGACGCCTGGATGTACGTATGAGAATTGATTATTGATACCTTACATATGCACGCTCTTGTCTCCGTGGGTGATTGACTCTGCAACGTGCGCTGGACGAAATCGGGCTTAGGGCGGGGAGCAGTCTTGGGTCTTTGGGCTGCAGTGCAGGCGTACATAGTAAGTAGGCGTGGATTGGATGCCTGTATGTCTTGCACCGCACCGGCATGGTGTCTGTCGTCTGCCCCGGGAAGCTGGGGAGAAACATGGAGTTGTGGGTGGGGGTGCGGCCGAGCCCGGATGGGGCCTCCGGACGGCGACGAATCGGCGATTCCATGAGGAGGGAGCGCGGAGTCTCCCGGGCAAGGGTTATGGTGGCCTCCCAGCTGAGGCCTACCGAACCAAGGCCGAAGTGACGATGGGCTGTGTGCATGGCAGATTGAAGGAAAGGGGGAAGGGAGGGAGGTGGTGGCAAAGAAGCGGTCTGCACTTCGCGGAGAGTCCTGTTCAATGCTGGTAGCAGCCACGAGAAAGATTCCAAGGGAGGGATGGGGATTGTGCCGAGATTGCATGATGATGGCATCGAAGTGTGTATGTGGCTGGGCTAACATGTCGCGCGCGCATCTTACGGATACTAGTTCCCGGCCAGTGTTTTTTCTGGTCGTTTGTTCACGTCTATCTGCGGGTTGGTCCCCTGACCGGGTTCCATGTTGGAGGGTCCCTTTTTTTCCCCCCTGTGTTGGTTTTTTTTTTTTTTTTCCTGCGTTGGCTTTTGTTGTGATGGTGATGGTGGTGATGTGATGGGAGGAGTGGGAATCGGACTGCATGGGAGTTTTTACCAGGCAGACAGTCAGAAAGGGGGGGGGGGGGGGTGTTTGCAATGGGATGGGAATTAGATGGGGGAGTAGACGTATTCCAGTTATCACTGCAGCGTAGACCTTGTTCCTGCAATAGAAGGCCAGCCTGTTTGTATTAGATGGCTGGGCATGTATGAAAACCACCCCCACGTACATACCAAGGCGGGATTGCGTCCGACCACACACAGCAGTACAGAGAGAAAGGTTGGTTCGTTACTCTTCCCCAAAGAGGATACACAGAGACATTCGCGATGCTACCGGGACCCAGGATCTCTTCTCCCCGCTCCTCGTCCCGCCCACCCCCTTTTTTTTCTCCGGATAGGAAGAGAAAAAAGAAGAAACGACAGAATAATGCCCGGTAGGTGCCGTCGTGTTAGGTCTCCCGCTCCCGCTCCACCCTCCAACAGCACCACGTTTCTTGCGATTGAGCAGTGAGTTGTGATCGGGGGTTTTTTTCAATCAGTCAGTTTTGATCAACAACTACCGCGATGTAATGAATTGAAATCTCGAAGAAAAGGGATAGAAACGGACAAGTTTGAGCATGGAAAAGGGCCCAAAAACATCGACCGTTAGGCCTTACTGCTCGCGTGGGGAGCGTCGAACGAGCACCCTCTATGGAGTACACCAGGTACAACTCCTCGAGTACTTGTTTTCGATTTTGTTTCTCTGTCTTGCGGGGCGGTTTTCTAGATAGTTAACCGCTATGTCACGCCATCTTCGCAAGGTTACCGGACAGAGACGTTTAATGGAACCAAGTATCTATCTTGCTGGCAAGGCGGTTGGCGGTTGGAAAGTTCATGAGAGGGGAATGTGAGGCTACCAGAGTGGAAAAGATGCGAATGTGGCTGGTCCGCTTGTGACCTGCAAGAGGCACGCATTGACGCAGAAGACCCCCGCGCCGGCCTTGTTCCATGAGGAAGAACGCAATGCACCTTTCGTCTTGTCTCACCGAAAGCCGCTGCTGAATATTGGTCACGCGCGGGGACAAAGACTTAGCCGCCCTCTCGCCAAACCCCACCTCCACTACATGCCACCTGAGGCCTGACCTGCCCCCGGCCGACATATACGCTGCTCAGGGAATAACCCACGTATATGCGGGCTTGGCGGTGATTACTGTTCTTCCCTAGTCGCTATCTCCCTGACGCCATCCGTGGCTGGGGAGGGTAGAATAGAGGAACCAAGAGGGGAGATACGAGAGGGGACGGTGACGCGATTGAGCACATCTCATTGGATGCCGGCTCAGCGTTGTGGGAGGCTCAGGCGCCGAAGGCGAGTAGAGATTAAAAAGCAGGCCCTTATTCATCGGTCCCTTTCATGCGGAGGGCATTGGCAGGCGGTAATCGGCGCGAGTATTGGACCTCAACATTGAATTCGAACGTTGAACGGAGCGCGCGTCCGAACCCCCCCAACCAGCCCACTTCCCAATGGCTACATCTCGACCACCAAACAGGTATGTAAAAAGGTCGAATGTCAATAAAGAAATAGAAAAAAAAGCCCATGACGAGCTCCTGACGGTCTCACCCAGTGAACAACACAACATTGCATACGGAAACGAAGCCCGTATCGAGGCAAACGGCCGACTTCCCAAAAACGGCTGCTGCTCTCCCGTTCGCCGTCGACCGTTGGAAAAATTGGGGGACGTTGCGCGCGCCGTGCGGCCGACCCTTGGGATGAACCACCGATAAAAAACAAAAAACACGAGAGCTAGCCGGAACGCGACAGTAACGCGGCGGGGTGGGCGGGTACGTGTAACGTCATCCGAAGTCTTTCGTTCTTAGGGTACGGATACTCCCCCCTTTTGCACGTTGTAACGCCGTAACGGTCGTCTTGAGAGGGGGGCACGGTGTGAGGTTGCAGGCGGGAGCGTCCGTGTTGCGCGCGGGTGCACTAGAGAGGTCCGTAGCGGGACTTTGGTCGCGAAGCGAGCGGAGCGAACAGGAGCTTTCCAGCGGGTATTGCCTTTTTCTGATTGGTCAGATCGTTCGCGACCTTCCGGATGACGGGAGCTAGAGCTTAAAAATCGGGCCTTATTCCACACCCCTAAATTGAGTACCTACCTATTTTACATCCCCTCTAGCTCTAGCCATTCCAGCCTACTGCGTACTAGTATTCAATTATTATTATAGTGCTATGTACTGTTGTTGCTATTGTCTGTTACTCTTGCTGTTGTTCGTCATTGTCACTATCGTCCGTCATCGTCATCGTCATCGTCATCGTCACTTCTACTTGTGGGAGGTGAGATATGTGAAATAACAGTCCCTTAGAAATACAAAGGTACGTACGTGGTTGCGTGCTCTTTTGGAAGGGTATGAGTCCCGGAGCCCACGCCGGCTGGAGCCCTCGCCGGAGCTCCCGGTATTTGGCTCCGCTACGATCCGGTAGGTAGTGCCCGGTCCCGGAGATCCTCCGCTCCAATTTCCAGTCTAGCGCGTTTTATAGGAACGAAGTATTGTAGTCCACTTAGGTATTCATCTAGGAAATGCAAAGCTCGCAAATAGCTTTCCGTAGCAAAGGCACCAAGAAGACTAGTACATCTGTTTCGGATTTTCGCTGTGCAGTGTTGTGTAGTTAAGGGCCTGAAGTGGCCCTAAACTAACAGAATCATCTCTCCGGCTCCTCGCCCGCTTCATGGCCCCCTCCGCCATGTGTATTCCAAGCCTGCCACATCATCAGATACCAGCCTCCTCGCGGAGTGGTGTCTCCTCGACAGCATCGGTGCATGTGGAAGGCGCACGCCAAGTTGGCATCTTTGGTGATCGACCGGTCCTGTCCCCCAGTCTGGCAGTCACAGAGACTCTTGAAACTACCTACCAAGGATACGGCATAATTTTGAAAGAGACTCTAAAACGCCCACCTTTCTTGGGAGAGGGAAAACAGTATTTAATCTAACGCATTTGCACTTCGATACTCTCTCTCTCTCTCTCTCTCTCTTCCCAGCGTCAAGGGAGAGGGAAGACAAGACTGCCTGCTCGCTGGAGGAATTCTTCTTCGCCGTGTTCGCGGAAACGGAGACGCTGTCGTCAATCACCATGGAAAGGTAGAAGCTCCCGATCAAAGAAGCAAGATGCCAACTAGAAGGAGGAAGCGTGGAGAATACCACGACAATGACGGACACCGGCGATGGCAGACGACAATGATAGGCTCAAGAAATAACCGCACGAACGTTGGTGGCTGTAAAGATGCTTGGTTGCATAGATCTATGCAATCTCTTCATCTGTTGGCATCTCCAGTGCCGTAAGTGCCTTCCATGTCTAGAGATTCCATCAACTTGACCATTTAGACATCATCGGCGCCTCAATTTCTCCGCCCTCCAACCGCGCCGAGACCTCAAGCCCCCGTAACATTAAACTTCTCCGCAAAAGGGTCCCAGTCCGGATCAGTATGCCTCTCATACTCCATCAAGTCCGCAATCCTCCCCGCCTCCTCCTCCCCGTACACCTCCCCGACAAACGCAAGCGTAGCATCCATACCCGCCGCAACCCCGGAGGAACTCCACACGTTCCCGTCCACGACCCACCTCGCCTTCGGCACCCACTCCACGTCGGGACCGGAGGCGATCGTGGCCGCCCAGGATGCTTTATTCGTCGTCGCGCGCCTGCCGTCGAGCACGCCCGCTCTGGCTGCGATTGAGGCTCCGGTGCAGATACTAATAAGATAGCGCAGCTTGGGGTACGTCTCGCGGACGTACGAGATGGTGGCATTCAAATTCGGCGAGCGCGTCCAGAGGCCGCCGGGGATCATCAGGACTTCTATGTCCTTTGGTGCCGTGGCGTAGGTATGCGTGGGCAAGACCACCGGGAACTTTCGCGGGTGTGTCAGCACACACTTACACCAAAACAACCCTCGGAGCACCACCCTCCGCATCCAGACGCAGAACGGAACTTACAAAACTCGAATTCTTGGGATTCATAGCCGCGGCGACAGGCTGCACCGTCACGGGATCCATCGTCTCCGCGATCAAATACAAATTCATCTGGTGCGAGCGGGACAGCAGCCCCAGCGCGTCCAGGGGGCCGAAGACGTCGAGCATCTCGAAGGCGCGGTGGATGATCATGCCGTAGTTCTTTGGCGGGGGCAGCGGCGCGGACGTGGACGTGGGCCGCGGGATGCCTACAACCTTTTCGTCAGTACAACGACGACAGAGTTAGTCCACGGGTCAGATTGACCTACACGCCCGGTCCTTGGTCGTGGAGACTTCCTGGGCCATGGCCGAGCCAGCCCACGCGAGACACGAAATGGTAACGACTCGGAGAGAGGAGAAGCGCATGTTGGGACTGTCGACAGAGTCTGGGAAGACGGCGAGCAAACAAAGGGACCATCATGTGCACGCGGGGTCTCCATCCTTCTTATCCCGACGCCGACGCGCTCGCGTCCCTCCCTGGACGTCACTCCCTGGACGTCACTCCCTGGACGTCACTCCCTTACACGTGTACGTCCGAGCCTCACCGGATCCTTCAACGTCGTCCGCGTGGCTATGGCAATATGCGCACGACGACCTGATTGGAGACCAGCAGATGAATCTCACCAGGTGCGTCCGGACCCGATAGACCGGCCCGCCCGAACTAGCGTTGGCTCGAGTCCCGGGTCGTGCTCGGCGTGCGGGTGCGGTCTTGGCGCGCGCGCATATGAGCAGGTTTTCCGTCCCGAGAGCAGGATTCCCCCTTTGGGAAAACTGGAACCTGCTCAACCCTCCACGTCCCGGGGTTTAGGCAAAAAGGTACAGTGACTTTCACGGCGAATGGGGCACGGGATGGGACGAGGTGAGGGTGAGCAGGTAATATATGTCCAATCTTTTGATTGGATACTCAATGTTTCCGAAAAAGGTCCCAGAACGCCTGATGTGCCGTAAGTCCCATGAATCCCACGCTACGCTTGCCAGCCAGATGCAGTCAGAAAATGTGTCAGCAGCTTAAGCCAACGTCTCCGCCAAACGTTGATAAAAGACAACTCCAATCCAGCAGAGGACGGGCAACGCCGCGAGCCTTCGGGCCCAGTCCATTACTCTTTGGCTCTGGGGCACTTTGGCGGGCTGGAACGACTGGACGCGAGCAACAGCGGCCAGCTTCTCGGGAAGGGCCGCAGGTTCTTCCTTCTCTTCCGCCTCCGTGGAAGCGGTCTCCTTCGTCGGGCGCAACACGAAAGAAGCGCCGCCGACGTTGGAAACACCGCCAGTCATGGCCCCCATCTCCATCGCCTTGCGGGGAATGTTGGCCTTGGTGACGAGGAGATACGGGCTGCCCTCCATCTCGACGACACAGTTGTGCCAAGGCGTGGGAATGTGGAGGAGGTCGCGAGAAGTCATGGGCACGCCATCGGGCGAGAGACCCTCGACGACTCGGACCACGGCGGGGTCAAAGAGTTGGATGCCAAATTTGGGGCCGGCATTGTTGTGGCTAAGAATAGGTATTAGTTTTGGACCATCAATAGTGATGCAGCTTACTTACGCATGGATAGACAGGCGGACATAGTTGGGGAACAACAGCTCCACGAGGTTGGAATATGCCTGGTTGCGCTGGGTCGTGTTAGATGGCGTCTAAAAGGAAAAGATGAGACAGGCCTTACCATGATCATCTCGAATGCCACCCTCGTCGACAGCTTCTTTTGTTGGGTACGCGTCATGTTCTGGGTGAACGGGTGAAGCTCCAGGTCCTCCAGCATGAAGCGGGAGAAGCCACGATACAGAGCCAGGATGGCGGGGTTCTGGGACTTGATCTTGGCCCTGACAGCCGACTCCTGGGGCTGGCAGCCGGCCATGAGGATCTGCCTGGAAAGCTCGGCCTCGACGGTCAGGCTGGTCTTGACGTGGTGGTCGATCGAGGGAATGCCGAGGCTCGATGCGAGATCCGCGAGCTTGGTCTGTGACTTGGTCTCGTTCAGCTCAAAGAGGTCAACGAGGGACCGGAAGCCAACGCGTTCGGTGTCTCCCCGGCGAAGGCCGACGGCGTGGTTCATCTCCTTCAGCTGCTCGCCGTACGTGTCGACATCGGCGTCGTCAACGCCGACTGAACTGGTTAGCAAAGACGCATCACTGCGGGGTCGAGGTAACTTACTGCAGTCGCTAAAGACATGTCCGTCGCTGATGATCCACAGCTTGGCACCCGGCGTGTAAATCTCCTCGATCGCCTCAACGAAGCTGTGGAGACGCTCCAGGGCGAGCTGCTCGCCGCGGTCGGGAGCCTTGCCAAGAACTTTGTTGGTGTTGGACGACTTGCAGGGGAAGGCGGGGAGGCAGAGCTCGATGATGGCCTGCTGGGATGTGAAGTGACGGACGCGCTCGAAGAAGTAGGCGCGGCCGCAGGCCTCCCACTGGTCGTCTTTGCCTTGATACCTCAGGAAGCTGTCGAAGAGGTTGACGATCCGGTCCGTAACGGCCATAACAGAGTTGCTCGAAGGGGCTTTCATGAGCTCTGCATCGCGGATAGCGAAGTCGGCCTGGTCGAGGAGCAGCTGTGCAAAGAACTCTTCGAACTGCGTGCTGAGGATGGGCTGTGGTGCCGAAGCGTCGAGAATGATACCCGATGTGTTGGCGGACTTGGGGCTCCGCATCTCGTACAGCCGCATGCCTTGGAGATCGCCATCAAGATCCGCAGATCCGAATAGCGTCTCGCTTGGTGCCGTCTCGGCTTGGCTGGGAAGGCGCTGCTTGACCAAGGCCCAGTGCTCCTGCACCCTGTCCTTCTGCGGCCCGCTGCAGTACACGAGCTGTCCCTGTCCATCGTGGGCGAAGGCAGCCTGGAACCGGTGGAAAATTGAGTTGCCGTCGTTGGAGAACTCCATGACTGAATCTGCAAGGGGAGGGGGGAAGATGGGACGGTGGGAGTGGAATTAGAAATTAGAGTTTTAGGGTGGATAAAAAAGTATAGACGAAGATATAATAGTAGGTAGATGAAGATGTAGGTAGATGTGCGAGTGAATAGGTAGGATGTGGATATGAGACGAGGGATGCTGGTGATATCTCGATGGTTATAAACTCTGAGTCGAGGCGAGAAACTGGCCGAGCAGTGGCCGGCTTGCCCTCGTGTATGCCTGCTCCGTCGGCACGCAAAGCCGGCTCTGTCCAAGTTGCCCGGCACGACGTCGGCGAGCTTCCTGCTGTGTGTTGTCGTTGCCCAAAAAAAGAAGCTGCGTGTATTCCAAAAGATCCAGGATGACTGGCTGGCGTTGTGAAGGCAGGCAGAGACAGGCAATCAGAGATGGCAGCACCGGTGTAAGGCGTTGGGTGTGGCCAGGCCGGCGCAGTCTGCGGTCAGCGTAGCAAAAATATCTTCCTGGTGCTGGGAAGGAACCGACGACGTCCGAGAAATCGAATCGTCAACGGCACATGGGCATGCCCCAGAGGCCCAGTGGCCCCGTAGTCAGTCCACAAGAAGGAGGACATGGGATCACCGAGCGCATGCCGCATCGAGGCTTTGCCCGGCTTTGACAAGGAGCGAGGATAGTCCCCATCTCCAGTGTCTCTCCTTCTCTCTGTGTCTCTCGCTTGGCGTCGGTTCTTGGTAGTTGTACAGGTACGGCAGCAAGGCTGGGGCTTAGAAGGACGGGTTCCATTTTTCTTCCATCCTGCCTGAGCAGGCAGTGAGGAAGTGCATGAGGCTTGCCGGGAGCATCGCAGATTCAGCTGGAAGGTGCAGCGCCAGAGGTCGTACGGCTCCTGAGTGGCCATGGTACAGGTACAGGCACAGGTACACTTAGTACTTACAAGCATCCAGGTTTTGGCTGTACAGGCAGGCGTAGAAGGCCGGCCCCCAAACGCCTGCCTTTGCGGGAAACAAGTACTACGATTGGCTTGTCCTTCGCCGGCACGTACTTAGTACCTTTGTATCTGGACCTTCCGGTCGAGGTGCACCAGCATCGGCGGCGGCGGTCGGGCTCAGGACCGTTGACGGGGCCACTAACAGGGGCAGGGGTCCGATCCAACACGTGCTTGGCATCCTCCTCCTTTCCTTTCTTGGTGAAGGGAACAGACTTCCACGAGTCGTCCAGTCCCGTCGCAATAAGACTTGGGCCATTAAGATCGCCATTCCATGGATGACAGCAAAGCCTCAACTCCACTACCTTACCTTACGCCTGGTACTGCGCAGCAGCAGCAGCAGCAGCAGCAGCAGCAGCAGCGCTAATACCGCACGCTACTAAGCGGCCATTACCGGCCGCAGTCAAGCCCGTCGGTGTTTGTAGTACGTAGTACGGAGTGTTCTTACGGTGATTCGCGGCTGCCACGCTTTTTGACTTACGCAGATTAGGTATCTCACCCAATTAGGCGGATTTCTGTGAAGAAATCAAGGTTGAAGAGCGATGACGAGCACTCGTCTAGCGGTATTCCGACCGGACGAAAACTTCCTGTCCGGCCCGCCCTGTGGGCGTTTTTTGCACTTTCTTCTCCCCTCCCGATTCCTTCCATCACGCTGATTTCGGGGCTTACGAGATTCAGCAGAAGCAGCATATGCATCTTCCAAGTTGCCCTTTCCAGCCAACCTGACGCGCATCGCGATGTCTCAAACGCACACACCGGGCCGCCTACACTAGAGGCAACACGAGTTGTCGTATCTGTAAGTCGATTGGCCCTTCTGATTGGCCGGGACCCGCTTTACCGGGATTCCCCCTCCCACCTCCCCTAAACCCAACCGCATATCAAGATGCCTGTTCGATTTAATTTAGAAGCTTAATCCTAGTCCCCGGGAACGTCTGTGGGTGTGGGGGGCTCCACGGACAGAACCATGGGACGGCGACCCAAGGACCCAAAGTACCTCTACTCAGACCCGTTCGTCTTATTCCAGAAAGGAAGCTGCTTCTTGCTGGTGAACACGAAGAAACTTTAATTTTTTGACGCCATGCTGACTCTAATCTTAACCAAATCTATACTGAAACGGACGATTGCAGATCGTCCATCCATTAAAACTATTACTCCAAAATGACCTTTTCCTCGGCCGCCCGCTCTTCGAACACAAGCCTCAGCGCCCTGGGGTACAGCGGTCCTGCCTGTAAATTTGGTCATCGTCAGCAGTCGCTCCCATGCCACGAAACTTGCTCAACTGCATGGGTGAAGCGGGGTCTCATCGCCAAACCTCAACACCAACGCACAAAAACCACCTGAGGTGGAGTTGGTGCTCGCAGGATCGAGGAGGGACATGGATCATGGACTTACGGGTGTCATTCTCTCGGCCCACGTCGGGTCCAACGACCAGCGGAACGTCCGGACCAGCCGTACGAGTGTCGCCCGCATCTCGAGCATGGCAAACCTCTCGCCGAGACACGCGCGTCGTCCCCCGTGAAACGAGATGAACTCCCCTCTGGCCCGACGCCGACGGTAGTTCTGCTGGATAGCGTCCGACGCGACGCCCCAGCGCGCGGGGTTGAACTGCTCGCAGTCCGGCCCCCACGCCGCCGGGTCGCAGTTGGTCGACCGGCAGTGGTAGCCCAAATATGTCCCTATTGGGTGTTTGTTAGTCGTCACTCGCTCCGAGGCAGTGCCGCCGGTGTGTTTGATGGATGCCCACCTTCGGGGATTACCAGCTCGCTCCCCAAGAGGCAAGAAGCTGCCGCTCTGCGGTTGATCAGCTGGCCGATGGGGGGAAACAGGCGGAGGCACTCGTAGATGACCGAGGTGAGGTAGGGCATGTCCTCTTGGCTGAGATCGGCGAGCGGATCCGCATCCTTGGAAAGGATCTCGCGCAGCAACGCCTCTTGCGCGTCCTGCACGTGTGTACCGGTCAGCAAACAGATGAGTCAGACTGGGTGCCGCCGTCCCACGCGGGGCCGCACGCGGGATGAGGCTCAGAGCCTCACACGCAGGCTCGGGCTCGGCACGAGAGCCCGGGACCGACTTACCGGATGTTTCGCCAGGACGTACAGCGTCGATGTCATCAGCAGCTGAGGGTTCTCCTGGCCGGCCACGAAGGTGACGGTGAGGTTGTCGAGCAGCTGCTTCTCGTCCCACAGGCCCGTCTCCCAGGCGCGCAGCATTCGAGCGCCAAGACCGTCGGACAGGGGCTTCTGGTGGGCCAGCGAACTTTTGAGCTCGTTTTTAAATTGGGCGACGACCTGACGCGCCCTAGTCCTACTGGGGAACAGCCAGTGCAGCCTGGGGTGGTCCAGGATGGGGAAGTTCATGAAGACGGGCTTGAAGATTTCCCTCTTCACCGCCGTCTGGAGGAGGTTGATGGGTGCATCTGCCGAGTCGAGGGCCTAAGATTGCGTGACCGTCAGCAAGGCCAGGCCGCCACAGCCCTCGCTAGCCGAAGGACCACGGTGGTTTCAGAGTTTCAGTCAGACTTACACCGAGATTGGTCTGCAAGATGGCTTCAGAGCAGTTGGCGACCGAGTACCGCTGCAGAAGGTCCTGCACGGCGACGCCCCCACTCCCGGCCCGCTTTTGGGCATCGCGAAGGAGCCGGCACACGCTGACTGCGTTCTTGGCGATGATGCCTACTTCGAAGTTTCGCTGCAGCGCCGGCTTGATGACGGACTGGTACGTCCTCCACCTGTCTCCGTGGGCGGAAATGATGTTGTCGCCTGAGGTTGGTTAGAAGGCGGACTTTGAGAAGAATCGCTCTTGGGGGGATACTCACCCAGAAAGTCTGCGAGGACGCTGTGGGGGATCTTCTTCTGGTTGCCGCTCTTCTGGTAGAGGTCCTCGTTCTTGAAGATTTCGGTCAGGTAGGACGGCCGATGTACGAGAATGTTCCATTGCGCGCCGAAGAAGAGCTTGACGGCGCCGTGGGTTCGCAGCGGCTCGTCGATGTACTTGCGGAAGATGTCCGTCTGGTCGACATCTTTGAAGAAGGGGATGAGAGCGACCCAGAAGGGGATGGCCGGTATGTTTTGCGGATATTTAGGAGGGAGGAGGAAAAAGTAGTAAAAGAGGCCCAGGACCAAGGCTCCGAGGAGCAGCAGTTCGGCGAGGAAGAATAACATGTTGTCGGGCTTGGGGCTTGAGGTTTTGCCTGTCAATGGCCGGATCCCACGTGCAATTATGTTTATAAGTCGGGTCTGGGCGGGGAAAGACACGAAAGAAACATGGAGAAGAAAAGCAAACTCTGAACTTACAAGGGATTGACGGGATGAACCACCTGTCTGTCAAGCGAACGGGCGTTCGTTTCTTCTTCTCAGCCCTACCCAGCTTCTGCACTCCGCGGCGGATGAAGCCAAATATTGGGACGAGATTAGAAACGACCACAGACCGTGGCTTCGCTGCCGGCCCAAAATAGGCTGCAGATTAGCCTTATTCTGGCGCGCTTTTTTGGAAGTCCAGTCGCACATCACAGATGTCGTGTAAGTCAATGGCAGGCAGGCAGGCCGGTCTAGACAAGGGCTGTGCGATGCGCGCTGCACGCACCAGCGGTGACACCAAGATTACAACCAAGCAAGGCAAGGTGAGGTGAGGTGAGGTAGGTATGCAGAAAAAGAAGACTAGCGATAGGCCGGTGAGCGGTCGAAGCGACCTACATCCATGGAATTCCGCACGCCAACGGACAATTGGGAAGGCTTCCGTAGACGACGGCCATGGTCGGCGATATTATGTACAGGTACATCCCACCGGGGGCTCAGGTACCGGTACTTTGAGCGGAGCCTCCCTCTCTCTCTCTCTCTTTCTCTCTCATCCTCTTTCCCCTAAGTCCCCCTCTCCCACGCACTGCCGCACTCCTTCGGCGGGTGAGATGGGACCGGACCGGGGTGCGGGTTCCGCATCTGACGGATGATCTGCACCGACTACCCCCAATACAAGTACTTTGCACCGACGGGCCTCGTTATCATTCATATTCGCCCAATCTGACCCCTTCCATTGCCTCGAGTCGCGATATCTCCATTACTCCATCTACTCCATTCCATAGCCTTTTTGTTCCAATCCACCGTTCTAATCTACTTCACCAAAAGCCCTTTCCTGGAGCATCTCACACTTCCATCTCTTGCTTCATTCATCTCGCCCAAGATGGCCGAACCCAGCCCGGCCAGCTCCGGCACCACGACGCCCACCAAGCCGTCGCCCGTCACGCCCGACTCTCCCACCCCTGCAGCACCCGCCGTCCAGCCATCCCAACCCCAACAAACCGCAGACCCTGAGAAGAAGGCCGGCGCCCCTCCAGCTTACACGGCCTTCTCGCCATGGCGGAAGCGCTTCATCCTCACCGTCGTCACCATCGCCGGCTGCTTCGGCCCGCTGGCCGGCAACATCTACCTGCCGGCGCTGCCCGTCCTGGAAGAGGAGTTTAACGCCAGCGCAACAGCCATCAACGTCTCCGTGTCGGTGTTCATGTTGACGTTTGCCATTGGTGTAAGTCGCTGTGTCTGCCGTCTTGTTTTCGCGAGTGCTAATCCTTCCCAGCCCCTTTTCTGGTCCAGTTTTGCCGACTGGAAGGGCCGAAGACCGTTGTACATCATCTCCATCGCCATCTACATCGGGGCAAACATCCTGCTGGCCGCGGTGCCCGCAAACTATGGCGCTCTCGTCTTCCTGCGCATCGTGCAGGCCTTTGGCTCCGCTGCCGTCGTGTCCATGGGTGCCGGCACCGTCGCAGACGTACGTACCTTCCCGTGCAACACTGATCATATCGCATGATGACTAACTATCGTAGGTCACTGAGCCAAAGAAGAGAGCGACGGCCATGTCCATCTTCTTGATCGGGCCCCAGCTCGGTCCTGTTTTGGGCCCTGTTCTTGGCGGAGCACTTACACTGGGCTCTTGGCGCTGGATCTTTGGGTTCTTGGGTGAGTACTATCAAACTCTTTTCGTCTTACCGTCTCATGGTCTAACACACCCAGCCATCTCTGGCTTCGTCCTCTGGCTCGTCATCCTCTTCTCCCTCCCCGAGACCCTCCGCGCCAGAGTCGGCAACGGCAAGCTCTACTCCGAGCTCGGCGTCGTCTTCCTCCCTCCCCGCTGGTCCTCCCCCCTGGCCCCCGAGTCGGAGCGCGGCCCCGCGCCCCCGAAGCCGACCCTCCTCGGCTACTGGAAGCTCTTCTCGTACCCCCCCATCGGAATCGTCACCTTCAACACGGCCATGCTGTACTCGACGTACTTCGCCATCGCCGTCCAGCTCCCCACCGAGCTGACCGAGAGGTACAACTGGTCCACCGCCGGCATCGGCGCGGGCTTTCTGGCCGTCGGCATCGCCATGATCGTCGGCTCGCTGATCGGAGGCCGCGTCTCCGACTGGAAGCGCGCCCGCGCCGTCAAGGCCTCCCCGGACGGCACCGTCGACCCGGAGAACAGGCTGTCCGACCAGATCTGGGGCGTCATCATCTGCGCGGGGGGGTGTCTGATGTACGGCTGGCTCGTCGATAGGTCGATCCACCCCGCCGCCGTGCTCCTCGCCACGTTCCTGAGTAAGTCATCCTCTAAAAGGTTTGCAAATAACGAGACTAACATTGTGCGACCCCAGCCGGCTTCGGGATGAACTGGGTGTTTGTCGCCACGACCGCGTTCCTGACCGAGTGCGTGGCCCAGCAGGCCGCCGGCGCCTTCGCCCTGGGCAACATGCTCCGCAACCCCGGTGCCGCCATCGCCGCCGTCATCATCCCTTCTCTCGTTTCCAAGATGGGTAGCGGGTGGTGCTTCACCGGCCTGGCCCTGCTGGACCTCGTACTCGTCGGCTCGGCAGTTATTGGTAAGACTACCTTCCCCCTGAAGATCGTGTTTCTGGGACTAGATGCTGACTTTCCCCGTTCTCAGTATTGCGACTCAAGTCCCCCGGCTGGAGGGCCGCGCGCAAGGCCAGGATGGCCGCGGCGAAGCAGGGCGGCCAGAAGTAGAGACACGATTTTGACGACACATTTACGACGACAACGTGACGTATCATAGACATCTCTGGGAATATTGTTTAATGTATATCTTTCTTTTGGACATTCGTTGCATAGCGTACAGTGTCAACTACAGCAACAAATCAGTCTGCACATGACAGAGCGTCACGTCTTCCCGTGACTTACACACCCGACAACGCCACCATCCACAACCTTTCCCAACAAACCACGCCTCTCTCAACCTCAGGCTCCCACCGGACGTCCTTCGAGCATACCTTTATCATTGCGAACCATCCCGTCCCATGCTAGGGGGCTGTGGCTCAGTGGTTCAGAGTGCTCTGCCAGTTCTTTCCCTAGGTCCTATGTTTCGCATCCGCAATATCCTTATAGCATCAATATCCTGGCAGAGAGGTCGGGGGTTCGAGTCCCTCCAGCTCCATTTCATTTTGCGTTTTTTTTTTTCTTCTTCGTGGTTTTCCCCTACCACTTGTATTGCTTTTAACGTACTTTGGAGCGGTTTTTTCGAGGAGAATCTGCCTGCGGTGTTGGTTTTGAATTTTACGGGATGTGTGAACGGGGAAACAAATGCATTGCGGTCGGTCCCTGGGCATCACCGCCATCTCTTTGAAGAGCGCCAACGTCACAAATGTACAGAACTGCCTTTTGTTCGAAGTGTTTCCTTCCGGTTCACTGATTGTGAGACGAAATAGTTCCGAGTGGTCCGTAGATGCTCTCAACCATGTTGGTGGTTCCGCATCTCAGTAGACGTCAGTCAATACAGGTGTTACGCAGCCCGTAAGAGGCTTTCGGATCCCTCTATACCTGCGTAAGGGGTGGTTTACTCCAAACCCCCTCCAAGACATCAAGCCGTCCTTCTTCATCCTGAGAACTACCTACCAGACCCCCTTTCTGACTTGCGCTGGGTCGCGCCATGATAGGATACTAGTTGACGACAACGACCACTGGAAAACATTGAAGGGATTGCCCACCCCCTTCCTCGCAGAAGTTCGGTTGTAAGAACACGACAATCACAACGACGGAGCGTAGTGCATAGCCTATCACATCTGTCCAGTATCTACACCCCTTGGATGATGTTGGACTGTTAACATGACACACGTGTTGAGGATTCTTTCATCCTCTTCTAAAAGTCCATCCCCCCAAGTGCGAAGCTTCAGATCAGTTCCAGCGATTGAGTGTGATCCTGATCGCTTAACTAGCCAATAGACCAAGGCAAACCAAATCTGTAAAGTATGTATGTATATGATTCGGATATAGTAACTAGCAGTTTCTTTCTCGTAGCTCAAAACACTCAAACTTGCCTGGCATTTCAACCCTAACCCTTGGAATGCGTGGTCATTATCTTTAAAAAGAAAGCACTCATCAACTTTCTAAAACGTCAAGATGCCCTATCCGGTGCAACAGAAATGATCCAAAGGTATCTCATCTCCTCTTTTAGAATGCTCCGACGCGGTTAAAAGCCTGTTGCTCAACCGTAGTAGTCAAGCCATCGTGCTTACTGTTCGACTCGGCTCAACTTCTCTTTGATCAACTGCCGTAGCATGCATCGGCACAGGAAAAATAAGCAAGTTCATTTAGAGACCCCAGTCTGCAGCGAAGACCTGACTGACAGTTCCCGCTCGGACTTCCGTAACAAACGCTCCCACGCCAGCACGTGGATAGTAATACTGACTGGGACACGTCGACCGTCCTGGATGCCATCGAGATACACTTCTGATCTGCACGAGTGACAATCCAAATCCTGAAAACTGCATGAGAAATACCGATACGACTGCACTTCGTCCGTACCTTGGCATCGTACAATGCCCACGCCCTAGAAGTTCACCACAACACAAATCTTCGTATACACCCCGCTGCCCAAGTCCAAGACAACCTGCCAGGGCCAGTTACGAATTGGGAGATGCGCTGCAGGAACCTGGCCCGAACTCGCCACCATGGGGAAACCTTTCAATTCCAATTCTTCCCCTTGCTACGGATCTAAGAGAACCGCCGAGGAGGACCCGCTCATCCCCCCCATCCTAGACCGAAAACTGTCAGCAGACTGACCGAACGAGGGGGAGGGTGTAAATCCAAATGCCAAATCCTGCAATTCCCTCTCCATATACGAGCGAGCTTCGCACATGAAGCAGCTAGTCTCAGTTGGCCGTTGCCAAAAACGTCCACAAACCGTGTCTCAGTCCCATACGAAAAGGCTCGTGAACTGCAGCCAACGGCTCCCCTGGCCCTAGCCTGGCCCTGCAGAATGTCTGACGTCTTTCACCAAGCTCCCAAATCCCGGGGAAGGCAAAAAGCGGAATAAGAAAGCAAACAAACCAGGACATGACTTTTTGGAAAGCGCATCGCCCTGGCATATTTCCTAATCAAGCAAAAGTTACGAATTCTGTCCTGTGTGTGGGGGTCACCCTTTTTCCTACGTGCGTATTCTACCGCACATCAATCATCTTCTAGAACGTCTTTGAATTTTCTAGTGCGTGATGTGTAGACGGATGGGGGGGAGTGTAACGAACAAGACGCTGCTGCATATTATTATATTTACTACCGTACCACGTAGCGCTTCCGGATTTGCTTTTTCCTGCATACGGCCCGGAAGACGGAAGATGCGCGGTGCAGGACAGCAGCAGCAGCAGCACAGCCCAGTAATAGAAGCCCGCACACGCCTGCCTCTGCCTGCAGCATGCAATCTGCGCGTGTTGCGCACCAAAGTGCTGCAAGTGCTAATCATCATTCGTCGCCAAATCAACCATCGCGACATGCAAGCCCGAAAAGATCACCGTCACTGTGCCTCCTATTCGACACCTTCTTTTCTTCACCGCCTCGAATGCTCATGCGTCAAGGAAGCCGGAAGCGAGGACCTGGGAGATTGGGCCTTTGGAAGGAATTGTAATTTTGCATGTACGTCGACGGACGGACCGAGAGAAGAGAGTAACCAACAGTTCTGACGAAGGGCCTTACTCTTCTGGTGAATTTCATTTCCCTATACGGCCGTCGACTCTAGGCGCATAAGTACCCTACGGCATACATACAGCGCTGATCAGAAACCCGTAATGACGAACCCCATTCCCTCTCGGCCGCAAGCCAAACTGGATACGAGCCGTTCATCCTCGAAATTTGGCCGCGAATCGTTGACCGCCCTGCGCAGCGTAGCGCAGAGTGAGACCTGGTTCAGGGAGATGGACCGTCGACAACGTCGTGCGCAGAGCGGGCAGCGCACGGTTGGTGATGCGACTTTGACAGCATTCCCGTTGGTCCATCCCGCGCTCATCCCCCCCAAGTCCAACACGACGATCAGGGAAACTCGGGGCGACCGGGAGACGCAAGCAAGGGGGAACATGAGGGGTGAAGAGCTGCCGCCACGATGCGGCCACGAGACAGCAGGGCAGGGCGGCACTACGCTACGCAGGCAAAGGTAGGTGTCGTCTGCGGTTGCAGGCCGCGGGGACCAGGGGGGGAAAAGTCCCGGGACGTTTCATCGCACCGACGGGCGACTTTTGGTTGGCATGTGGTGTATTTGTATTCCCCCCCCCGTAGGCGGCTGACGGCGGAAGCACGACTTGCGTCTCCCCGTCGCCCAGCCGGCCGGGGGCCCTGGCGACGCCGGGCTGGCGGCTACGGCCGCAGACTAAAGTAGTCCCATCGACGCCATGCGGCTGCAAGAAGGGAGAGACAGGACGACGGGGGAGGGGGAGGGCGTCTAGAAAGTACGTTTCAACGTCCTCGTCGTCCTTGCCGCGGCGGCCGGGGATGCATCTTGCTAGTTCCCAACACCCCGGGGAATCTAGCGGTACGGCCGCAACGGTTGCAGGGCCCCTTGGCCCCGTCGTGCCGGGGACTTCATTGGCCGTCGAGTCGCCCACGCCCCCTCCTCTCTAACCTCCGTGAAGCGTAGACACGAACAGGATGTTGTCTCCGCCCTGGACCTCGTACGCCTCCTCCCCCTCGAGCTCCCAGTCTGCGTCATTGATGAGTGCCAGGATGCCCGGCCGACTAGACAAAGACCTACGTTAGCCTCGCGTCCGACATCACGAAAATCTGCAGTCGCCGTGGGGACGGCAGGAAAGGAGTGGCGATACGGCACGCTGAGTACGGGGCGTGAACGTGAAAAGGCACGCAGGCAGCTGATGGCACGGTGACGAGGACTGAAGATGATGCCGAGATTGGAAAGACGCAAGAGGATGGAGACGGGGACGAGTGCAATGCAGCTCTGAGACGTACAGGTGACCATCGAGGACGAACAGCTCCTTCCTGGTGTCCTTCATCGTGTTCTCGCAGAGATAGTCGATGAGAAAGGCAATGTTTGCGGGCTTGCCCTCCTTGTTCACCGCCGGAATGGAGAGCGTGTGACGGCGCTGGTCGGAGAAGAGCATCTCCAGGCCGCCGCTGCAGGCGTGCTGGTCAGCGATGCAATCGTACCCAAGGAGCATGCACGATGGATGGGGAGATGAGGTCGTCACCCGACCGATGAGACCTTCGAACGCGAGGGCTCAGATCTGAGATCCGAGTAAACGGTTCCAGGAAGAGGACGTCCGTTCGACGGAGGGAAACAGACTCACGAGAACTCAACGACGAGGTCGATCTTCTTTCCCTCCCCCGCATCTGCAGCGTTGGCGGCCATTTCTTCTTCCGTGGACGCGGCGATATGTGAGCAGTCAGAGCGCCGGCAATCGGGACGTCGTTCGGAGAATAGATGAAGAATGTGATATGTAATCGCAATAGAGTTTGTTTGCTTCTCAGGCACGGACGGACGGGGTCGGGGCAAGGTAGTGTCGCGGTGCATGTAAAGTCCAGGTAGCCCTGGAGGGGTTAGAGCGGGAACAGGCCGTGACTCCAGCAGTGTTTAACGGCGGCGGCGCCTGTGGAGTAACGGCGCCGCGGCTGCCCGAGTCACTGTAGGGCGCTGTAAGCCGCCTGGAGCCGGAAGAGCCCCAGAGCACCCCGCCCCCACCACGAAAATTTCAACTTCACCTCTCGACCGTCGCCCGTGAACCAATCATATTGCCGTATTTGGTCAACCCTCAGAGTCACTCGCCAAGGTACAACAGCGCAGCGCATCACGACGGCGGGAAACGCAAATATGGCTGCCGTTCAGCCGTCGATCGATTACCTGTCTACGGGCGCGAACAGACAGACTGCCGCCGCGGATTGGAATCCCAGTGGAGTCCTGGCATTTGGTGCCGACACAAATATTGCCTTGTGGGAGCCTTCTGTAAGCCTCTTTCCCCCCATGTAAAGAAGACATCTCGCTAATTTCTCACCAGTCTGAGAATGCCGAGGGTATCACCACTCTCCTGAGTGGCCACAAAGAAGTTGTCAAGGCTGTCAAGTTCCTGCCACAAGTGGACGGCGAGGACCGCAGGCTGCTCATCAGCGGATCCGACGACCAGACGCTCAAGGTCTGGTCCCTGGACCCCAAGAACAGAACCGCAGAGTGCATCCAGACGGTCCACGAGCACACGGCCCCCGTCAACTGCATAGCCGTTCTCCAGTCCAAGAACGCGCCCAAACAGATCCTCCTGGCCTCGGGGGCTGCCGATGCGACCATCAAGATCTGGCAGTTCACCTCGGGGGAACTACAACTGCGCCAAACTATCAAGACCGCACCCAGGTACTTCCCCCTCTGTCTGGCCCTCACGGCGCTCGATGAAGACGAGGACGTCTTCGTCCTGGCAGCGGCGGGAACCAAGACGTTCGTCCAGGTCTTCGTGGCCGCCGCGAACGAGCCGACGCCAGACTTCAAGCTCCAAGCGACTCTCTCAGGCCACGAGGGGTGGATCCGGTCGCTGGACTTCACCTGGGAGAAGAAATCCGACGCTGGAAGCGATCTGCTGCTGGCCTCGGCCAGTCAAGACAAGTATGTCAGACTCTGGCGCCTTCACCTCGGAAAGGAGCTCCCATCCCTCGCGGCAGAGGGCTCCGACCCCTCAAGCGGCGCCTACCTCCCCGGAAGATCGCCCTCGAACAAGGCCCACCGCCTCCAGTCTGCGGGCAAGGACTTCTCCATCACCTTCGAGGCCCTCCTCCTCGGCCACGAGGACTGGATCTACAGCGCGCGCTGGCACGTCCGCGGCTCCAAGCTCCAGCTCCTCACCGTCTCCGCCGACAACTCCCTCGCCATGTGGGAGGCGGACCCGGCCTCGGGCATCTGGGTCAGCATGGTCCGCCTGGGCGAGATCAGCCGGGAGAAGGGCGCGACGACGGCGACGGGCAGCATCGGCGGCTTCTGGACGGGCCTCTGGGCGCCCGACGGCGGCTCCGTCGTCTGCCTCGGCCGCACGGGGAGCTGGCGGCGCTGGGTCCACGACGCGGACCGCGACGAGTGGCAGCCCGCCATCGCCGTCACGGGGCACACCAGGACCGTCACGGGCATCGCCTGGTCGCGAGACGGCGACTACCTCATGTCCACCAGCTCCGACCAGACCACCCGCCTCCACGCGCAATGGAAGCGAGGCGACGACGCCGCTCCCCGGTCGTGGCACGAAATGTCCCGCCCCCAGATCCACGGCTACGACCTCAACTGCATCGACACCCTAGGCGCCTCCTCCTTCGTCTCCGGCGCGGACGAGAAGCTCATGCGCGTCTTCAGCGAGCCCCGCGCCGTGGCGCAGATGCTCCAGACCCTCGGCGGCATCCGCACGGAAGAGGCGGTCGACTCGATGCCCGACGGCGCCAACATGCCCGTCCTGGGCCTCTCCAACAAGGCCATCTCCGCCGTCGACGACGACCACGAGGTCGGCCCGGACAACAGCCACATCGACCGCGACGCCGTCGACCCGGCCACGACCGTCCGCAAGTCCATGCTCGACATCGACCACCCGCCCTTCGAGGAGTCCCTCTCCCGGCACACCCTCTGGCCCGAGACGGAGAAGCTCTACGGCCACGGCTACGAGATCTCCTGCCTCGCCGCCAGCCGCGACGGCAGGCTCGTCGCCAGCGCCTGCAGGGCCAGCTCCCTCAACCACGCGGTCATCCGCATCTTCGAGACGGACCGCTGGACCGAGGTCAGGCCGCCCCTGGCCGCGCACTCCCTCACCGCCACCAGGCTGCGCTTCTCCCCCGACGACCGGTTTCTTCTCAGCGTGGGACGAGACCGGCAGTGGGCTGTGTTTGAGCGCGATGCGCAGGAGTTCTCGCGGTACCAGCTCCTCCAGGCGAATCCCAAGGGCCACTCGCGCATGATTCTCGACGCGGCGTGGGCGCCGTCAACGCAAGATGGCGCAAAGTTCTTCGTCACGGCGGGACGAGACAAGAACGCCAAGATCTGGGTCGCGAGGACGCAGGAGGACGGGAAGACGGAGTTTGCGCTCGCGTCGAGCATCGCCTTTGACGGCCCCGTCACGGCCGTGGACTTCCTCGGCAGGCCCGGCCCCGGCGGCGAGCTCGTCCTCGCGGTGGGCACCGAGTCCGGCAAGATCTCGCTCTGCACGCTGGCGCCGGGGACGTTCCAGTCGGCCGGCACGATCCAGCTCGCACCGCAGTAAGTCTTGAAGCCGTCCTGAAACCAGATAAGCACCAGCTAACACTCTTTACAGTCTCTGTCTTCCAAAGGCCGTCGTTCAGCTGTCATGGCGACCTTCCAAGGACTCGAGCACAGCAGACACTCTGGCCATCGCGGGCGAGGATAGCTCCCTGAGGATATACAGTTTCACGGGGCTGGGCGCCCCAACGCCAGCAAGCGAATGAACCCACGTCGCCCGTTAGAAAGGAGATACCATGTTTCCCTTTTTTTGTTCCATTGACGTCTATGTATGAGGGTATGATTAGACATGCGTCGCCGCATGCGCACGAGTTATATATGTTATCGTCGTTCGCTTGGGTCCCCCAATTCAAACGAGGGGAATCCGAAAACGAACCAAACACACGATAAAAGTCCAGAGAACGCCTGCAATAGAAAACACACACAACAACCCGCATACAAACGCCCTTCGAGCTCTTCATCGGACGTCCCAAGCCAGTGTCGCTATTAAATCTTTCGTCCTCTCTCTTTCTTTTCCCTTTCATCCATCTCGTCGTTTCGTAGACATTACGCCGTAGCTTGTTTGGCACGGGGAATAGGAGACGCCGGAGGTGCTTTGGCTTACAGCTCCTTCACGAGCTCGATCGTCTCCTTGGCCACGGCGGCAGCGGCCCCCGTCGTCTCGGCCATCAACACGCTCTCGACCGCGGCCTTGGTGACCTCGACCGCGTCGACGACGGCGTCCACCACGGCGTCGATCGGGTCGCCGTGCATGTAGAACCACGCGCGGTTCGCGATGAAGGTGATGTGCTGGGGCAGGTAGAGGATGGTCGCGATGAAGGTCAGGCTGGAGAGGAGGAAGAGGACGGTGTCTGCGAGACGGGGTGTTAGCATGCTGTGTCGAAAGTAGATCGTCAAGGCAAGAGGCGGATAGAGAAAACGTACAAAAAATGAACTTTTCCAGGGGCGTGAAGATGTACACGCTGTAGGTGACCTCGAGCTGGTACTGCTTCAGGTGCAGCCACTTGCTGAACGACTGGAAGGCAGACATCGTGGGCGTAGCGTTTCCTGTTTTTTTTCTCGTGCGTCGCGGAAGTTTGCGCTCGGGCTGTTCGGAAATCGAGAGTCGAAGTCGTCGTTCGAGGTAGACCGCTGCGTGTGCTCGTCACCCCTTCCCCTTTTCTTTTTTTTCTCTTCTCTCTCTTTCGAGGATCAAATCGTAAAATCCAAGTCTAGAAGACGGAACCCAGAACACCTGTTCCTTACGCCGTCGAAATAAAAAGGTGGTGGGAGGGAATCAAGACGTCAACGGTTCGATCGGTGAGGTTGTGTCGCGCGAGCGGGCAAAGGATGAGAAGGGGGAAACGTTCCAAATCTTATCAGTGAAATTGGTTCCTGCCGAAGGACCCGCCCGAACGCCGGGACAAACACTCACTCAGCTGGTTCCCCCCTAGACCGACAGATCCGCCTCACCAAACACCCACTGACTGCCAGCAAAACAAAGGTGGGGTCGTTTTACTATCTGGTACCTTGCTCTTTCCGCCTCACAGAACAAACATACCAACAGCTCTGATTGGCTCCTAATCCCCCCTCCACACTGACCCCCGGCACTCGTCAATGTCATGCCCGGCGGCCGGCTGGCAGACCGTCGATGATCGGAGCAACAGCGCAGACCAGCTATTAGCTTGCTACCATCTCGAAACCCTCCCACGGACGATGGCCCGGCGCACGCGATGGCTCTTCCTCCGTTGACCTGCCTCCCCTCCATCCTCGCCCGCAATGCGAGCGCGAATGCCTTTGTCCGCTTGCGGGGGACGACGACGACAGCAGCTCCCATCGTCGCCTTCAGCACATCCCCCTCCGCATTGGTCAAGAAGCACCAGATGCCGCCCCGTCCCAAGCCCCCGCCAGATTCCGAGATCGAGGAATCCTACCTCAAGGGCAGCGGGCCGGGCGGTCAGAAAATTGTACGCCCTTCTTCTTTTCTCTCCGAACCCCCTTACAACTGGCCCACGGCATTGAAACTGACTTCTCGCAGAACAAAACGAGCTCGGCCGTGCAGCTCAAACATATCCCCACCGGCATCGTCGTCAAGTCGCAGGCCACCCGCTCCCGATCCCAGAACCGCAAGATTGCCCGCGAGCTCCTCGCACAAAAGATAGACGACCTGCAAAATGGCGACCAGAGCCGGTCGGCCATCGTGGGCGAAGTGAAACGCAAGAAGGCGGCTAGTGCCGCGAAGAAGAGCAAGAGGAAGTACCGTAAGCTGGAGGAAGAGAAGGCGGAGGAGATGCAAGAAGATGCAGACCCAGACGCAGAAGCCGATGACACTGCCGCACCCGCAGCGACACCCACTGAACATGTTGAACACCAGACGAACCACGCCCCGAGCGCGGATATCAAACCACGATAAGAATAATCAGAACTGTGCTACAAAATTTGTAAACATATTTGGACATTTTGATAGATTACTGTATCACTATAATCGACTACGTGTACGATTAGTTGCTACTACCACAACACCAACTCACGGGGCATGCTTCAGATTTGAACGACAAGGCGGGAACTGTAAGCAAAGTGTATTGTATGATCGACCTCAGGTGTAGACGTGCCCGCCCCTATACGCGCCCACGCGCACCCTGCAACAAAACAAGGACCAAATCTTTCGGGAGAAGGGTCGACCCAAACTTCTTGACCATGTCACCAACTTTTCGCCAATATGAGACCGGACTGCGATACATGCAACGCCAGAGGGACCTTGCACCGCGCGTGACCTCTTTGGGATCGATTTGTTTTCGGAAAGGCGAGAGTATGATTCGGGAAAAGCGCTGTCGGAGTGAGTTAGAAAACGCTTCATGTCTGCAATCGAGGCGGTCAAACATACCTTAGAAGCACTTGCGGTGGACAATGGAGGGACCACTCTCGTCGTACTCCTGCTTGGAGATCCACATCTGCTGGAAGGTGGAAAGGGAGGCCAGAATGGAACCACCGATCCAGACGGAGTACTTGCGCTCGGGGGGAGCAATGATCTTGACCTTCATGGAAGAAGGAGCAAGAGAAGTGATCTCCTTCTGCATACGGTCGGAGAGACCGGGGTACATGGTGGTACCGCCAGACTGTGGAATTGTTAGCTCGTGCTCTTGAAAACCCGCCTCGAATCGAACATACCATGACGATGTTGCCGTACAGGTCCTTACGGACGTCGACGTCGGACTTCATGATGGAGTTGAAAACGGTGACGTGGATACCGCCGGACTCAAGACCCAGGACGGAAGGAGCGAAGAGAGCCTCAGGAGCACGGAAGCGCTCGTTGCCGATGGTGATGACCTGTCCGTCGGGAAGCTCGTAGGACTTCTCCAAGCTGGAGCTCTGGGAAGCGGTCTGGAGCTCCTGCTCGAAGTCGAGGGCGACGTAGCAGAGCTTCTCCTTGATGTCACGAACGATTTCACGCTCGGCAGTGGTGGAGAAGCTGTAACCGCGCTCGGCAAGGATCTTCATGAGGTAGTCGGTCAAGTCACGGCCAGCCATGTCGACACGGGCAATGGCCTGGGGGAGAGCGAAACCCTCGTAGATGGGGACAACGTGGGTGACACCGTCACCGGAGTCGAGGACGATACCGGTGGTACGACCAGAGGCGTACAGAGACAGGACGGCCTGGATGGAGACGTAGAACGCGGGGGCGTTGAAGGTCTCGAAGACGATCTGGGTCATCTTCTCTCTGTTGGACTTGGGGTTGATGGGGGCCTCAGTCAAGAGGACGGGATGCTCCTCGGGGGCGACACGGAGCTCGTTGTAGAAGGTGTGGTGCCAAATCTTCTCCATGTCGTCCCAGTTGGTGACGACACCGTGCTCGATGGGGTAGCGGAGCGTCAGGATACCACGCTTCGACTGTGCCTCATCACCGACGTACGAGTCCTTCTGGCCCATACCAATCATGATACTGTTCACGTGTTAGGAGGCGACGGAACGCGATAATCAGCCGCGGCGAGGAGACATACCCATGGTGGCGAGGGCGACCGACAATGGAGGCTGCGAAGCTGTCAGCATTTACGTGTGCGGGCGGAAGCTAGCCGCAAATCTCGATGCCCCCTGACGGGGCGAGATTGCGGTCTGCAGGCGGAAGACTTACGGAAGACAGCTCTGGGCGCATCGTCACCGGCGAAACCGGCCTTGCACATACCCGAACTATACTCTAGTCAGAACCAAATCCATTGTAACGGGTGTTGTATCGATGGACGGTGTGCCAATGGGTTATCGAGAGGGCTGGCGGCGGGCCAGGTCCCATCGAGGCCCGGGAGGCGGAATGGTCGGTGAGACGGCGGGGAAGCTTACCCATTGTCGATGACGAGGGCAGCAACCTCCTCTGTTGCGGAAACACGCGTTAGCCATCAAGATCTGAACGGACATGAGTTGAGAGATGTCGAGCATCGCGGCCGCGACGGCGACGACGGCTGGCGGAGTTCGACTCGGGGTGGGTGAGGAGTCGGCGGTCGGGATGGCGTCACATACCTTCCATTTTGAATTATGTGGTGGTGAAGACGGGGAAAGTAAAGGACAAGTGGACGAGAGAGATGGAAACGAGAACAGCTCACTCGATTCCGGAATCGTGGGAGCGAGATGGAACTGGCAAAAGTCCTGAGCGGATGGCAAAGAACTTGGAAGAGCACGTCGATGGGTGGTGAGGTCGAAAGTGGGAAAGGTTACGGGAAGATGAGAGGTAGTCGATTTTGGGTGGAGGAGGGGGGAAGAAGGAGAAGAGTGGGAATGGCAGGCACAGTGCGAGGGTGCGGTGAAGGCGACGAGAGCGAGAGAGAGGAGACCAGGGGCTTTGGGGGGTTTTGCCGCTGCGCTACGCTGCTGGTTCCTGCTGTTCTCGTTGGCTGGAGGTGCGCTGAGCTGTCCGCTGGCGCTGTCAGAAAGAGACCTAACCCGACTTGTGGGTGATCAAATGAATGGAGGCGGGCAAAGGTGGGTAAGGCAGGTACGAGCAGGCACTGTACAGAGTACAGGTGGCAGAAAGCGGCAGCCCCCCGGGGGATTGGGTTGCCGCTTTAAGGGGCAACTGAGGCCCGTGCTCTCGGGCTTTCTGCTCAGCGGTGCTGCTCAATGCTTGAACTGGGCAGGTAGTGTGGTGGGGTACGGGGAGGGAGGTGCACTCTCTCTCACCTCGGAATGGAAATGGAAACAACAAGTACCTGGCCAATTGGTGAGCAAATGCGCTGTGTCCGAGGTATCGGTGCAATGTTCCAGATACTTTCGTCCGGGCTGGGCTGCGAGGATGGATTGATTGATGGTGGCTGGGGGAAGGAGTACGTCAAGCAGTGCAATCCGTACTTGACGATGATGCCGTTGGAAATTTGTAATATTTGATCGCACTTGTTTTTCGTTTGCTTTATTTTGGGGGAACCAAAGTCCTGGAGTAGCATTCGTCGTAAGCTGTACAACATCCAACCCAATGCCTTATCTAGTTATCCGATCACCAGGCAGCGAGCTGCGAGCATCGCCATGGCGCTGGAGGCAAGGAGTATTCGTCACCCTCGTCGTCAATATGCACCGGTAATTCAGGCAGCTTGAAACGGGACGGTGAGAAGAGGCTTCCATCCCTCCACCGTCCACGGCCACGGCCACAACCACGGGCCAATCCAGGACCGCCACGGCCAGGCCACAGTGCTCTTGTTTCCCGTCGACTGTGGCGTGCCCAATATCTTCAAAGAGAGCATCTCCACATCGACCACCTGCGCGCACGCTACCGCCTGATAAAAATGCAAGGTTGACCCAAGCCTGAAGCATGGGGGCATGGGAACAGGTCGGCCAAGGCCACCACGCCACAGGGAGCATAGCACAAGTAGCGGCACAGTATCGCGGATCCGTCCCATCTCGTTATGGACTGTGGAACGGGGGTCGCTCCCCGAACATCCACGTGAGACTCAACAAGATTCCCGCCGCCGCTGCTTGGTTCATGCTCGACAATGATGGCGGGCGGCGGAATCGCGCCAGCCAGCCGTCGGGCACATGCGAAAAGCCTACTCCCGTCCCTCCGTGGTGGCCGAGTCGTAGCGTACGTCATCTGTCCCGTCAGCAGCCCGGACCCGGGGGACGCGGCCAAGCAGGCATCTTCCATTTTGACTTCCTATTTTCAGGTCACGTCGCCTGGCCTCAATCTATAATAATGTCTGCCTTCGCGAACACGCGGATGCACGGCGACAGGCGGGTCTGTGTCCTGGGATACACCAACGCGGCGGTAAAGGCAAATCTCATCTCGCAATCTCGGTGGACGTACATGCCACATACCTAGACGCCGCCGACGACCCCGACAAGCCTGCCTCCTGCAAGGGCCGTACGCCCACGCATGGGTCGCGCGGCTCTCACGGTCCAAATTGAGAACCCGCGAATGGGCACCTTTTTGCGGGAACTATGCCTGGGGTGTCGAATGCCAGGCTGCCTGCAAGCCACCGGCATGGCATGTAATGTGGATGGGCCAGCCTCGCGTGTAGTCTCGCATGCTTGTCGATGGTCATTTCATCTCGCTCTCGCCTTCTCTGCTCAGTGTTCACATGTGCAAGTGGTACACTACATAGTACCCACGACGGGTGTTTCCAACGCCGTGTGAGCTTCCCAACAAGATGGAAGCGGTGCGAGGGGATACCTACACTACAGTGTGGCTGAGCTCCGGCTTGCCGGGCGGTGTCTCCGTTCATCGGGCACTTAGTACGGATCGGATACGGTAATACTTGGGTAACGTGTCGACCTGTCCTTTACGTGGACGGGGGCGCCATGCCTCATTCCTGCAGCATCTTGAACAACGAAACAGGGCATTGATAAGGCACAGAGAGAACCAGGGCACCGGCCAAGACGCAAGGCTGAAGCAGAGGTTGGCCATGCAGTCGAATGTAACGCAGCCAACTCACCTACGAACTTGTTGGAGACTGAGAGTGACTTCATCGCTCGCTCGACGCTGACTGCTCTACGTAGTACTAAGCTCAGCTCAGCACGCCGCTGCCCGCTAGCTTAGGGAAGCTCTGTTGTCTCTTAAAGCGGCAATGAGGGGCACCTCAATTCCATGGTGGGGCACTGGAACTTTTTTTGGGTTCTTCACCAACCACCGCCGAGAATCAGCAATTCATCACTCATCCCTCGAATGCAACGGACGGCAAGACTCCAGGGTGTCAATAACCCGTCAATTTTGACTGGCAGATAGGAATTGACAACTCAGCATGCTAGATGGTCTGGTATTGGGCCGGAAGTACCGCCAATGTTCGCATTGCTGGCAGAAGCACAAGTTTCAACCGCCAATCTGCATAATCAAGCGTGCACAGAGCCAGAGTTGGCCCTGTCCCTCACGTGATATCTGCGCTAAGCCCCTTACAGACGTACATGCTTCCTGAAGGTTCCAGAAAAGGGCAACGCCTTTGCAGCCAGTGAGATGCGACGGGGCGATTGATCATGGAGAACTTTTCGTGGTGTTGATGAGGCTCTCAAAGTGAAAGTGACGACTGAAGACAGAGTGATAACCCAAAACTCCCGTTTACAACGACTCAATACAGAATACAACGTCAGACATCCACAGAGAGCCGAAAAAACAGCGCAGGATTCCGGCTGTATTGACTTTTGACATTCATCCACAACACCATCAAAACCACAACACACATACATCATGGACAAGAACCTCAACGAGCTCCTCAGATGGGGCATTGAAAACCAGACCTCCAACCAGAACGGCGACGCGACGGGCGCCACCGCCCCCGCCGGCAGCAGCCTCAATGCGGAGGCCATTGCGGCCCTCTTCGGCGGCGGCCCCAGCGACGCCGACCTCATGATTGCCTCGATGCAGGCCATCAAGTCGGCCGACCCGGAGGTGACGCTCGAGAGCAAGCTCGTGGCGTTTGACAACTTCGAGCAGCTCATCGAGAACCTCGACAACGCCAACAACATGGCCAAGCTGGCCCTCTGGACCCCCTTGCTCGAGTGCCTCGCCCACGACGAGGCCGAGATCCGCCGCATGGCCTGCTGGTGCGTCGGCACCGCCGTCCAGAACAACGAGCCCAGCCAGGAGCGCCTGCTGGCCATGGGCGACGCCGGCATTCCCGTGCTCGTGGGTCTGGCCACCAAGGACGGCGAGAAGGAGGCCGTGCGGAGGAAGGCCGTCTACGCGCTCAGCTCCGCGGTGCGCAACTACCAGCCCGCCATGGACGTGCTCTCGGCCGAGCTGGCCAAGCAGGGCGTCGAGTCTGGCAAGGTTGACGCTGTCGATATGGACGCCGTCGACAAGGTGATGGACGGTCTGAAGGCAAAGATCACCGCATGAACACCCTAGAGGTTTTAAGAGGGAATCGGGTGTGCATTTTGCATGGACGGCGTTTGGGCGGCACAACACGGGGACTTGATACCGTACGGGGTGGATTACTTTTGACGACGTATGGGATGACCACGGGAAAACAAAAAGACCTGGGATTACGGGATTAGATGACGACCACCGAATAAATGATGCCAAGTGCCTTCTCATCTCATGAAAACTTCTGCCAGACGACGTCTGTTGAGTGTGACCTTTCTGTTGGTACATTTCATTTACAAGCTTCTGACAAGTTTTACATCGTACACTGCCCGGACGCCCGCTTCTCCCTTTGCCCCCTTTTTAATCCCTGAAATTTCCTTTGAAGGGGAGGCCGAGGGCCTGAAGCAGCAGCCTGGCCTGGCGGTTCGACGTGGCGGTTGTCTGGATGTGAATATGGCAACCTGGCAGGAGCTAGATAGATAACTTGGTCAGCAAATGCAAAAAGTACGCAGATACAGCTGCCGCAACTCACCTTGGCGGGGTACATGTCGTAGTTAACCTGGACCTCCGGGAAGAGGGTCAGGTCGTCGGGGGTCAGACCCATGGACAGGTTTCCGTTGCCGTCACCGGTGGTAGCCTCGACGCCGGGCCAGTCCTTGATCTTGGGCAGGACGAGGTTGATGAGCTTGTCGACGAACTCGACGGCCTGGTTGCCGTACATGGTGGTCTTGACACCCGTCTTGTCGTCCTTGCGGATCTTCCACTGGACGACGTTGTTCTTGACCCTGGTGACCTCGGGGCAGTTGCCGCTGATGGACTGCAGGATGGAGCGCGCCACCGTCAGGGTGCCCGGGTTCTGGCGGTCGCCCGGCATGTAGGCGTCGAGCGAGACGGCCCTGATCTCGGGGATGTTGCGCCAGGTGATGTTCCGCTCGAGCAGGTCGAGCTTGCTGCCTCCCCTGGGCCCGCGACGGGGGCGGTTGATGTTGTACGGCGAGGAGTCGTCCCACTCGCGTAACCGCTCGCGCACGGGGGGGTCTGGGGTCCCGGGGGGCTTGTGGAGGTAGGTCATGGCCAGCAGGTCCGGGGCGATCGTGGACTCGAAGGTCTGGCGGAGGCGGGGGAGGTTGAAGGGGCCGGGGACGAAGTCGCGGGCGGTGGGGTCGGTCGAGGGCGGTGATTGAATCGGGTGCAGAGGGCCGCGGTCGTACTTGGGGGGGTGGTATTGGTATCTATGAAGCATCGCATGGTCAGTTCCATGCCTCCTGTGTCGGGCGGGGTGGGTGGGCGGTTGGGGAGAACGAACCTGTTTCCGGGGAGCTGCTGCGGCCTCTCCTCGACACGCTTCGCCGTGTCGAAGGCCTTGATGGTGGCCTCGTCCGGCCCCGGCATGCTCATGGTCGAGTTGACCTCGAGGTCGGCGAGCGCAGAAGCATCGTCCTTGCTGGCCGCCGCCGTGGACGCGCACCGCCGCGCGACGAGAGGTGCCAATTGCCACGGCGAGCGCTGCCTGCAGATAGCCCGCCCTATGCGGGAGCTTTCCCGTAGTGTGGCCATGATTTGTGTCGTCTCAGCTGTCGCAGCACGCCTACAGCCTCGTCTGTACGGGTATGTCGCGATGCCGGAAATTTCAATCTCGAAATGTTCTGGACGACGGCCCGTGCCACGTGTGGCTGGAGCTTCCGGCTCCGAGTGGGGCCATTTGGGAAGTACATGTGGCGCTAAGCTGGCCAATTGAATTCCGAGATGTCCGGCATCAAATAATTCAAAGTCAGTACGTACTTCGTTACATCACCGGTCGGGAGCGAACGATGAACCCGCGTGAGTTTTACGGCGCAGGCAGCGGACTTTCGGGCCTTCCAAACTCTCTCTTCCGCGGGCGGGTGTTCAACTGTCGTCATCTGCAACGAGGCCACTGTTCGCACATAATGCTCCAACCAAGCATCGGGTTCTAGTGAGGCACCGAAGATCCTTTCTGCGGGAGCGGGTATTCTCGCGCATGCCCGTGCGATTACGTAGCACCGGTCACTCGCCCCAGCTGAAAGATCAGTCAGTCACCAGGTTCGCGGGTCAGCAATCGCTTCCGCTGGAGCTTGACTCGACTTTCGCTCGGTCTGACCCAGTTGGGTGGAGAGACGCAGGCAGAACAGTACTTGGACACGATCAACCCTCCCGGGATCGGAAAAGAGATGGGATGGGCGGTTGAGAAAGATGGGCGTTGGCGCCATCATGCAGGTTACATAGATTCCCTTAGAGAAGGGGAAAAAAGCGCCACTTTCCAAGACACCCTCTCTCTCTACCATGAAGTATCTTGCAACTGCCAAACAGAATACCAAATAAATTGGTATCAGAATCCGCTCAAGTATTTAGATTGAGTTTGAGTATTTTTCATGTTGCCAATTGGTCGACTTGCATTTGAAAAAGCCAGTGAGAGTTGGACAACGATACCCTCGAAAGCAGCCAGCAAGGTTGACAACCGTACTACCAGTGACTTCCACAATGGGGATAAGATACAAGCCTTGCGTTGAAATAATAAATAAAAGTCAAAAGCTCTAATTGTGATTATTCTTGTGGTAAAAGCCCTTTTTGTTTGTTTAATAGGCACCCATCGACCTGTATTTCCTCTGTTTCTTCACCCACACCCACACAAACACAAACACAAATACATACATCTTCAATCATTTGACATGGCGCCAAACACCAGGGAGACAACCAAGGCCAAGACAGCCGAGTCGAAGAACCAGAAGGACGCCAAGCCAATGAGCCAGACGACGGCGGCGACGGTGACGCTGGAAAGAACTGACATGATACTGCCAATGCGAGACCCATACATGCAGCAAATCATCGACGGAACCAAGAACTACGAGTTCCGAAAGTACAACATGTCTGGAGTCGAGCGCATCTGGTTCTATCGCTCCTCACCTCACTCCGCCATGACCCACGTCTGCGAGGTGTCGCCCGCAGCGACGCGCAACCCGGGAGACGCGCCCCTCCCCGAGGACGGCCTGGGCAACAAGGAGTTCAACGAAAGAGACCCGGAGTGGGATGGCTACGACTTCGCCTACCGCGTCAACTCCGTGTACGAGATCGACGCACCCGGCGGCAAGGGCATCACCCTGGCGCAGATGAAGAGCGAGTTTGGCATGAAGTGCGCCCCCCAGTCGAGATGCAGGCTGCCGCGGTCCATCTCGGACCAGTACAAGTGGGACGAGCAGACCAAGATTCTGTGAGGATACTCAAAGAACGGGGAGGATGATGGAATACGGAGATGACGGACGACGAAGAAATGGCTTATGACGATCATGAAGATACCCAATTGCTGGCTTAATAAAATACAAATTTGCTTCCCTTCACAACTTTACCTCTAATCATGCCACATGGTCCAATGAGACCTTGAAACCTCGGTGCTGGACGCAAATCCCCTCGAGTCTCGCTTCTTGTTTCGACAAGCCTTGTAAGTCGCTGCAATGATACCCTCTGGTACAGGTCTTGGCGCGACCCTTGCTGGCGCCGATCCGACCTCACGGTGCAGTGGCCCATGCTTGGAGTTTCGACACCACCCCCGTCTGACTTTCTCGAGGAGCGCGGAACAGACTTCGTTCGAGACCAGACGAAGGGCCCAAATAGATCGTAAAAGTGCATGTGAGTGTTTGGCGGCCCACTCAGCCTCAAGAGGCTCAACTTAACTCAAGCACATGCACCGCCTTGAGCGACCACCGACGACATAATAACTGCTCACTTACTTTTTCTCCTTCGCATCTTCAATGTAAAGGTTGACCTGAGGCCAAGAAAGCACAGTGGCGCAAGCTCAACGCAAGCTTTCACCCATGAGCTCCCTCCCGTGGGCTGTCGGTTGGATGGACGTAGCCGTCGCACTAAGCTCGAAGCCGACGAGATGCGCTCCGCGTAAAGCGCATACGTTCGCATTCGTGTCCATCTTGTGGTCAATCAGGCAACCCGCATAATGGCGCGCCAAACGCCCACCATCGAGATGCGCAATGCCCATCCTTCTCATCCGCCCATCCCATCTCTTTTTCGATCCTGGGGCGGGGGATGATCGTGTCCGAGTGCTGCCATGCCTGCGTGTTAGTCAACACAATGGGAGTCGGTCACTTGGTCAGATATGAGAGAAGCGCGGACCGAAGAAGCGGACAGAAGATTCTGGTTTCTCGACTGCCTGGTGCCGCCAAGGGAAGGCAACGGACAAAGCTAGGTACCGTTGCTGCTGAAACGTAACTTGAGATAGCTACCTAGAAAGCTTCCACGTGTTGTCATTGGTAAGCTGCTCTTGGCTCGGGGTATTGACGGTCATTCGCAATAGCAAACATGCCAGAACTTGTCACCTCGTTGTCTCCATCAAGTTTGGGGGGAACAAAAAAGTCCGCCTCGCCTTCGCCGCCACTGTCCACCGGGCAAGGCACTCCTAGACTCGAGAGTCAACTGACGGGCCCTGTCCGCAGGGGACACCAGGTGGCCCAGCAGCAAAATTTTAGCGTCCCTAGGTACCGTTGCACACAAGCTCTGCCCAGTCGGTACACGGTGATCTCGGTGTCCCCACCCCTGGAGGACCCAACCGAAAGCTGTCCATCCAGTGTCCGGCCCTGCTATCTGGACCCCGAATTTGATGACCCAGTTCCAAAATCCACGAACCACCGTCTGACCCTGGCACCTACCCGCCAGCGCCTGTACCTAGGTACCGTACCGTACGTAGGTGGTAGGAGGCACACTTTTGCAGGAATACGGAGGAAGGCGCTTTCTCGCTACCTTAATTGCTTCAGCCATCCCCCCGTGTTGTGTTGGTGTTCATACACCGTGACGCTGCTTCTCTGTCCTCCCACGACTCTATATTTACTGAGCTGCATTTCCCAAGCGTCAATCTTTCACGACCGCTTTCAGACCCCGCCTTGCACCTGTTTGTCGCCTGCACATCCACGCAGCACCATCCCGTCGCTTTTGGGGATTCAGGTACACTACTACACCGACGAGTCCAGACCTGATCATCCATCCAGCCCCGTCTTTTGCGACTGCGAAAACTGCCCCGCCGAGACGCGCCAGAGCCCCTCCATACCTTGCATCCTCTACCTTACATTCTTCATCCTCAGCATTGCTCCCCACTCCCAGGTCGCTGGCTGATGGGGGTGTGCGATTTCGACCTGATCATGGTTTCTGACCGCTGAGGAGAACTGCTTTCCCCCCTCGAAGTAGCCTATTTGGCTCCTCATCACCACAAACAACGTTGCTTTGCACCACGGAACCCCGCTTGTGACCATGAAGGGCAAGAAATTCCTCAGCCTGCGGGACAGGAATGGTACCCATCGCAGAAGCAAGTCTTCGGAGCCCGGTCCCAACAAGGTGAGTCTTCGAACCCCTGGCGCTCGATCCGCATCTTCACATGCCGTCCGTTTTTGGGACACTCGAGGCTAATTGCGCGTTCCCTCGCAACCAGAGCCGGCCACTATCAGCAGAGGCCTTTAGGTCGCTTTTCAGAAACGATGCCGCAAGACAAACCCAGAGTGACGAGGAGTTGAAGGAGAAGGAGTCGGCAAAGGTACACCGAGTCGCAGCGCCGCAGCAAGACAGCCTCGCTAACTGTGCGACAGATCGAAGACATCACGCAGCTGCTTGCCGACATGAACATCACAGACGTTTCCGCCGAGCACATTCGAGAATCCCTCAACAGCCAATTCGCCGAGGGCGACGTCCAAAAGACTGTCGAGTTTATTCGTATGCAGTGCAAGGCAATGAACGGGAAGATCACCCACTACAATCCCCAGGTCGAAATGGTCGGTGCCGAGAACAGGGGCAATGTCACTTGCTACATCGATTCTCTGCTGTTTGCCATGTTTGCCAAGCTGGACGCCTTCGAATGCATGTTGAAGAACGACTTCTCGGACGAGCCCCGGCGCAGGCTTGTGACGCTACTTCGCCTCTGGGTGAACATGTTGAGGAGCGGCAAGATGATCCACACGGACATGGTAAGCCGTTGTCTCCAACTTTCGCGTACGTCGTTGCTGACCACGGTAGACAAAACTGATCCAGGATGCCCTCGCCGACTGCGGCTGGAGCGACGCCAAGCTCCTCGAGCAGCAGGACACCTCCGAAGCCTTTGCATTCATCACCGAGACGCTTCAACTGCCCCTTTTGCAACTGCAAGTCGACCTCTTCCACCAAGGAAAGAACGACAACGACGACCACAAGATCGTATACGAGCGTTTGCTGAACCTGGCCGTACCCCCCGACCCCGACGGAAAGGGCATTCGACTGGAGGACTGCCTGGAGGATTATTTCAATACACGAGTGGACGTGAACAGGGACAGCCACGAGGAGAAGAAGGAGCTCGAGAAGACAACCCCGACCAAGAATACGATCCGTCTCGTGACACCACAGAACGGCACCGATTCAGAGGCAGCAGATACACTCACCTTGTCGCCTCTCCAGCTGTCGCCGACTCTCGAACGACGCTGGACAGCTTCCCAACCACCCAACGGCGCCCCCGATTCTCCCAGCAGCTCGCGTCCAGGCCCAAGGCATCGCTCAACTAGTGTTATACAGCGCGTCGTGCTTGAAGAGAAGGAGCAACCGCCAGAATCGGAGGCGCCAAGCATGCTGGAAAAGGCACGGCGTACAAGCTCGACAGTAGTGAAAGCCGTGACCATTCCTGCATGGCAGTTCTTCAGATTGATCCCTTGGCATGCTGCTGGGAACAAGCAGCCCAAGAATGACATGGACGTGGCCATGAACTTCAACCAGAGGCCCGTCGTGGGGATTTGCTTGAAGCGGTACACGATGACCGAATCTTATGTTGCTCGGCGCCACAACACCTTCATCGACATCCCAGACAGCCTGAGGCTACCGCATTTCATGCTAGCTGGTGAGACACAGCTCGAAGAGGATCCCAACGGCTTCAGCATGGAATACAAGCTGGTGCTTCAGTCCGTGGTTTGTCATCGTGGTGATTCGCTTAGTAGCGGCCATTACATCTCATTCGCCCGTGTTGCGCCCAAGCTTCTCACGGATAACAGGCGACATGAGCTCGACCCGCCTCCTGATTACGAGGAGGCGCAGTGGGTAAAGTTCGACGACTTGAACCTAGAGAGCAGAGTCACCTACGTGGACGACATACGACAGGCGCTCAAGGACGAGATGCCTTACTTGCTATTTTACCAGATTGTGCCAATGGTGGACGTGGCATCGGCAGAGGAGACCGAAACGGAGCCGCCTTCGTACAATGAGTCCAAGGTCAGCGTCAACCTGCCAACCACACCTAACCCACCGGATGGAACGCACTCTGGAATTCCGTCGTCCAAGAGCGATTACTTCGAGAACGTCTCGGTCTCGCCGCCGAAGGCCCCAAGTATCCGGTTCTCATCAGACGTCGAGAGGCCCAGCCGCTTCAGCTTGGACGACGAACCGTACGGCCCAGGTGGCCTGAAGGATTCTCGGAGAGGGAGTGTCACATTCACCGACTCGACCTTGGGAACGCCTGCCGTCACACCGGAGGCTGTGTCCCCGGCCATCACACCAAATGAGGAGACAACGGCACAGAGATTCTCTCGGGCCGCCGCTCGCTTCACTGCCAAGAGTAAGAGCAGGCCAACCAGTCAGGCCGGAGAGGGACGTATCAGTCTCACCATGACCCGGCTGGGAGGGCTCATGCGACCTAGTAAAGAACCGCTGAGAGAGCCGAACAATGGCAACGTGCTTGCGAGCTCTGTTAGCGCGCCTCTCCCCGAGCCCGTCACCGAGGAGCAGTTCATCGAGGATGCCGCGGCTGAGCCGACGCCGGTGGCGGATACCGACCGAAAGGACTCCAAAGAGATCAAGGGCAGGAAATCTGGAGAACACCACCACCACCTCCACAAGCACGAGCACAAACGTGGCAAGGCCAAGGAGAAGAAGAACAAAGACGGCGAGCCTGAGCGAGAATGCGCCGTCATGTAGATCACGGAGAACAGGCGCCAGAAAGCAGGCACGCCGCTGGCGGTCGATGGGAATTGGGCCGTCATCGATTTTTCAGTTGGATCGATACCGAGCTTGTCTCGGCTGGGATAGCGAGGAGTTTTGGGCTGCGATTAGACTTGGGAGACGGGATGGCGAGCAGGCGTCTGCAGTCGTAGCGATTCTCTCTTATGAGCGATGTTCCTGCTGGCACGGGCGTGCGCAAGCGAGCGGAAGACAAGGGCGTTTCATCGAGTCACCAAAAACAACTACGGGATACCACTGATGACAGGCAAAAGAGTAAATGTTGGAATACACATAGGGTGTTTAATAATACTGTATGACTGAGCTGTCGGTCACGAAGCTCATCTACCTAGTGCCTATTGTGCGCAGTTGTGTTTGCGTCGAGAGCCGTACCGAGACCGTATCCATTTTCCGTCGAGTTGGTGTTTGTTGGTGTTTGTGCATCAGTTGCAAGATGATAGCGATAACTGGAAACCATGGTAGTAGCAATGAGAATAGCCCCGTCTCCAGCCCCGTCTCCAACCCCGTTGAACCCTCTTCCTGTGCCATCGTAAGCAAGCCAAATCCTCGATCCCTGACGGGGCGAATCTGCCACCCTATTTATCTAATCCTCGTCGTTCTGTCGGTCCGCAACCATCTCAGCCGCTTTGTTGATGACCTTCTCGGGGGGCCGCTCGACCGGCTCCGCAGGGGAGGAGAGGCCGGGGATGGGCGAGAGGTTGCCGCTTCCCGGGATGCTGCCGGGAACGGGGATGCGGATGTCCTCGGGGGAACCGGGAGTGATCTTGGGGTCGATGCCGGGGATGTGGATGCGCTTGGCCTCGTTCTGGTACGCGGCGGGGATGATCTCGATGATCTCGTCGCGGGGGAACTTGAGCGTGGGGATGTCCATGGTGGCGCAGTGCATGAGGTAGGCGTAGAGGACGCGGAGGACCGACTCGTGGGCGATGATGAGGAGGTCGCTCTGCTCGCGCTCAAGTTCGAGGATGATGGGCTCGAGGCGGACGGCGAGGTCGTGGTAGGACTGGACGGTGTCAATTTGGATTCTTTCTATGTGCAAGGGGGGTGGGGGGGTTACCTCAGCCCGCGGGTATCTGTGGTGGTACGGGTCAAGTTCGTGCTTCTCGACTTCGTCGGGGTAGATGTGGCGGATGGCCCGCTCCGACATCTTCTCGCAGACGCCCGGGTTTATCTGGCTCATCTGGGAGCGCTGTCGGACCTTGAACCCCTTGTTCTTGAGGTAATCGGCAGTCTGCACGGTGCGGCAGCGGGTGGAGGTCCAGACGGACAGGGGCCGGAGGGGCATGTTGGGGCCGCCCTTCTCGACGAGGGCGGCGCGCTCCTGCTCGCGGTGCTTGAGCAGTGTCTCGGACATCCTAGCGGCGTAGGCAATGCCCTCCTCCGAGAGGGGAGCGTCCGCCTTGTACGAGTCCTCCTCGGTGGTAACGCCGGCGCGGACGAAGTACGTGGTGCGGGACTTGATGTGCAGGTTGGTGAGGTAGAAGACGATGCGGTGGGAGAGGTAGTTGAAGGACACGTTGTTGTAGAAGAACTTTCTGCCCGCGTTGATCATCTTGATGTAGTTGAGCTCCTTCTCGTTCATCGTCTCGAAGACGGGGATCTTCATGTCGATGCGGCGGAGGTACAGCTTGGCGGCTTCGTCGGGGTCCATTCCGGCGAACTGAGGAGCGTTAGCGAGTTGTTGTGAGAGGATCGTATCAACTTACGTCAGGGGAGGAAATTTTGACGTTGCGGGCATTCTCGCGCAGGATTGCCTCGTCGTCAACGAATGATTCGATGAAGAGCGTCTGTCTCTGTCAGTACACAGCTGTGCCAGGAGAGCATGGCACTCACCTGGACGTCATGCTTCGCAAGCTCCTTGGCCAGCGCGCGACGGCCCGCAGCGGTGGGGTTGACAGCATCATAAATAGCGACTTGTCCGTTTTCGTGATTCAGCCAGGCGTATATGTCCTCGCGGCATTTCTTAAGGATTTTCTGCCTCAAGATGACTGACTGGGGAGACGCATCCGGGAAGAAGTAGTCCTCCGGGACGATGCCTCCCTTGCCTACCGTTGCGCGGCGGTAGTCGCCCAGATGGAAGATGCGTGTCTTGACTCCGAGCCTGAAGATCCGTTAATAACGACCAGCAACAAAGCCTACGGTTGACTTACCATCCAAGGTAGCGCGCCATGGAGACGCAAATGTGGCTATTTCTATTAGCAAGACATCATTTCAGATGAGGCGTGTCTACTTACGTCTTGCCACGCGCCGGAAGACCAACCATGACGATGGCAATACGACCGGAATGGAAGAGCCGGCCGGACATGGTGCTGTAAAGCTGGGCCGGAGCCATGTCTTGGTCCTCGGGGACATCATGGATGCCGTCGATGAAAGTCGAGCTCTTGCGACGGTATCTGGGCGCGTTGGCCGCAATCTCGGCAGTACTGGTAGGTCTTGATGTTAGCATCGTTCTCAAGTCCAAATCTTGATCTTGGCAGGCTGAGAGGCGCGTGAGAGGGTATTGATATGAACGCTTCAACTTGGATATACCCCGGCGTTCAATAGTCTTATGAGACTCTCAGAGCTTCGAGCATTCGATGCTGATGTCCAACATCGAATAAGTCTGCTCGAGCGGTTTCTGGAAACACTAGGGGTAGAGCACATAAGACGGCCAAGCAGACCAACGAAAAACATTGAATATCACAACAGAGGTCGTCTCATCGCATGCTTTCCGTCCACCAGCCAGCGAAAGCAAGTTGTTCCCAGCGTAATGCTAGGTAGGATGTGATGTTGACAGGAAAGGCCGATTTGTCCGTACGTTGAGCGCCGTCCACTATGCCCACTGTGCCCAGAATTCGCATGAATTATACGTAGTATGCGTCCTGCGTTCTTACTGGAGTGAAGTTTGGCGGTGATGTTGTGCAGTTCATGTCTTGAGAACGTAGCCTTCTCACTGCGTAGGACGCTACCAAAAGGACGGAGGCTCGCCCTCTGCTGACTGAGAGTCCCCGGACAGAATCCAGCATGCTCGAGGCAAACCAAAGTCTTTGAGATTTTCTGATGTCCATATCTGCAGTTGCCAGAGTCCAATTGCAAATCCGGGACTTGACACGGGAAGAGGGAAGCATTTGATGGAGGACATCGGCAAAAGGGACATGGTATTCCGGGTGCCAAGGAGAAGAATCGACAAACACAGAGGCAGAGTGAAAGATGAGACTTACAGTAACGTGTCCATGATGGCGAACCGAAGCTGTCGGCACCCTCAAGAGGCGGCAAACAAGTCAGGGATTATGCCGAGCGAGGTGAGGTTCGAGCGGGTTGGTTTCGAGGCGTCTACGGCCTCTGCGCCGGATGGAGGGGCCGCTACGGAGGGGAATAGCGGGGACGCAATGACGCAGTGTCGGCTTGGGTTGGGACTCGATGCTGGACGTTGCCGGCTTCCAGGGCGCTGAATGGGCACACAAATCGCTTATCGCAAGATTCGCAGTCCCTCAGCGTCTCAAAAGAGACAAAAATCGCGCAGAGACCGCTAGTTTGAAGGTTCTGTGATAGCAGTCGCGCTGTGGAAGAGACGTTGCGTCTGAGCTGCCCCGTTCCGATTTAAGCCGCCAGCCCCAGGACCCTCCTTCGCCGAAATTCTGTGGTCTGTGCAGGTGAGCGATTGCCCGGCTCTGATTCGCGAGATGGCACTGCCGATAGGTCTCTTCCGAGCCAAAAAGAGGTTATGATACAGGGGATGTTAGGGGTAGAACCCAGGGATTCGAGATACGACGGTGAGGCAGAAAGCTTCGATTTCGAAACCGATCAGGTTGGTGAGGTTAGGGAATTAGGTACCCTACGGTGAGGCACTAGGTTAGGTAAGTTACAGGGCACTAATACCGCGCGCTCACGGCGAGAGACCTGATTGTTGGGCAAAATGGCGAGTGAGAGCCAAGACCAGGGGTGCGGGCAAGGATCTTTCGTCCATCCCGGCTGTTTGTCCCGATGTCTGGGTTCGGCTAAGCTTCGGACCGACGACCGTACAGCATCGGAGAAACTTATCACGTGACACTGCTACACGTGACACTGCTACACGTGACACTGCCGTGCAGAAGCTCCCGCCCGCCGTATGGGTCTCCACCAGGCTTGGCCAGTAATCGTGGCGCACCGGCGCCAGGTGTACGTATCGGCCAGCGGCGCCGTCGCTGTGGCTCGTGCTCGACCAGGAGTTCGAGGTGCGTAATGTAGCGCGTGGAAGAAATTTATTCTCCAGACCTGCCAATCCATCGTAACCGTCCGGACTCGACGACCCATCCCACCCCCGACGTACCTGCCTGCCCATTGCGCAAGACAGCCCATCGATCTTCCGGGCAGCGCTGTATTTTTCTCGCGGATTACACAGGCCCGCTGGTGTCTTCCTTCTCCTCTTCAGGCTTTTCTCGTCGACGTAATTTCTCTGTTCCCTTCGACGCTCGCCGGCGCCAACCACAGCAACCATGGCATCAAGCTTCCAGCAGATTCAGGATGCCCTCCTCAACAACCCCATCGCCCACACCGTTTCAGACGCCGTCAATGCCTTCTCAGAACGGAGAGCAAAGCTCGGCCTGTCCAACCCCGGCACCACCGAGAACCTGACCAAGGAGGTTCAGCGCGATGTCCTGCTTAGCAACTACATGTTCACCGGCCTTCGCGCCGACCTGACCAAGGCCTTCTCCATGTCGCCGCTCTTCCAGGTCTCCCACCAATTCGCCATGGGTGACCGTCTGAACCCGTACACCTTTGCTGCGCTGTACGGAACGAGCAAGGTTCGCCGACCCTTCCGCCACCGAAACGCGCCGAACTGCTTGACTGACACAATTGATTGCAGGTTTTCCTCCAGGGAAACATGGATAACGACGGCCAGCTCTCCACCCGATTCAACTACCGATGGTCCGACAAGCTGGTGTCCAGGACGCAGTTCCAGGCCGCCCCGGGTGCCGGCCAGGAGATGCTCCAGCTTGAGAACGAGTACATTGGTGACGATTTCACCGCTTCCCTCAAGATGCTGAACCCCTCCTTCCTCGACGGCGGCATGACCGGTATCTTCATCGGAAGCTACCTCCAGTCCATCACCCCCAAGCTGGCCATCGGTCTCGAGACCGTCTGGCAGCGCCAAGCCATGACCCAGGGCCCCGAGACTGCCACCTCGTACTGCGCTCGCTACAAGTCCGCCGACTGGATCGCCACCGCTCAGCTCCAGGCTCAGGGTGCTCTCAACACCTCCTACTGGAGACGTCTTTCCGACAAGGTCCAGGCCGGTGTCGACCTGTCTCTCTCGCTCGTCCCCGCCGCTGGAGGTGTCATGGGTGGTTTCCAGAAGGAGGGTGTCACCACCATTGGTGCCAAGTACGATTTCAGGATGTCCACCTTCCGCGCTCAGGTTGACTCCAAGGGCAAGCTTAGCTGCCTGCTGGAGAAGCGCATTGCCGCTCCGGTCATGATGACCCTGGCCGCTGACGTCGACCACTTCGCGGTATGTAACGACAGCATCCGCCATCGTAGAACCTGGCTAATTTCCATGTGTAGCAACAAGCGAAGATCGGTGTCGGTATCTCCATCGAGGCTGGTGGTGAGGAGCTCCAGGAGCAGCAGGAGGCTCTCGGCGCCCAGGGCACTCCCAACATCCCCTTCTAAACCCAATAATGGGTAGGCAGGCTTGGCGACAGCCATGTCTAAACCGAAGCTCCGCTCCTAATCAACCTCAATAATTGTCTGTCCATCGGCGGCGGTGGGAAACGACATCAACGAACGCAGATTTCTTTGCAAGTTCTCTTTCTTACACTGCTGTCTTAGTACACGACTTCACGCCCCCGACAGCATGGACCCAGTGAACCAAAGCTTCCAACGCGCTTGGGAGTTGTCACGTTCTCAGTCCACCATTCACACCTTTGTTCGTTGAGGCCCGCTTTCTGTTCTCTGCCGCCGAGGACCCATGTATATTACGCTCAGAACGGGCACAAAACCAGGGCCGGTACAGGTACGGTGGTGTACAGGCTGGCTTGGATGCATTTTCTGGGAGGTCTGGAATGGCATACCCTATGCGGAGTAGTTGACGCCACACCAGTCGAGAGCGTCTGACTGAGCTTGGGCATTATGAGTGGCCCCCCCTGATGACCAAACTCTTGCATGTACTTTGTATGAAGGAGATAGATTTCAACTGCTGACATAAGCTATTCACGAGGCATCGAAGTGTGTAATTGTGCTGGTGATGCACACGTTGAATCATCAGCGGATCGCCCTTGCCCAGCCCTGTTCAAGTTGGCTGCATTTCGAGGAATGGTTTGTAATTCACCGAGCTCAACTCTTCATGAAGTATCATGTATTCTGGTGTTATATTCTTACTCGGAAGCAATAGACCTGTAAAGAGCCTTCTGCTCATCATCGCTCAACTCCTTAATCCCGAGCAGCGCATTGTCGCTCTTCTCCCATGGCTGGGCGTACTGCTTCTTCGAACAGGCATACAAGATCTGCGGATATATCACGTCGGGGGTCATGATACCCTTCTTGATGGACTCCATGCACCCAGCGTAGACGGCGTCAAAGTCGGTGGTCGTCTCCTCCCAGTCCCCGCCGAGCGCCTCCTTCGCGAGCGCGGCCATCTGCCGCTGCGACTTATTGGTCGAGTGGACGTACACGATGCGGTTAGCCGTCTCCGCAGGGTCCAGCAGCGCGCCGACGACGGCCCGCCCGACGTCGGCCAGGTTCGTGTACGGCACGACGTTCTCGCCGTCGTTGAAGTACGTGATCTTCTTCTTGCGCACGTCGACGCCCATGAAGGCCGTCCGGATGCCCCAGTCGAGGAACGGCCCGTTGGCGACGATAGTCCAGGAGAACTTGCCGCCTGACTCCTGCGCTTTCTCCTGGACGTACTTGTGCGTCATGCCCTTGATGCCGAAGACGGGGAGCTCGGGGACGTGGGCGCGCAGGGGGTCGATGCCGAAATCCGGAGGGACGTAGCGGTAGACGCCCGCGGCGAGGGCGGCGTCGACGACGCGCGTGGCGACCTTGGGGTCGAAGCTGTTTGTTGAGTTGACGAGGGCGTCCTGGCCCTGGAGGGCCTGGGTGAGGGAGTCGAGGGAGTCGTAGTCTACCTCCTTGACGGTCACGCCGGCGGGGAAGTTCTGGGAGCCGGCCTTGCGGGTGAGGATTGTGATGTTGAATTTGTTGGAGTCCATGAGGGCTTTGAGCAGGGACGGGCCTACGTTGCCGCCGGCCTGGGGTTTGTTAGTTCGTAGGAAGCTTGGGAGACGATTGGATGAAACTTACTCCGGCCAGGGCGACGTTCTTGATTGTTGGTGCCATGATTTCGTGAAGTAGTGATTTGTGTGTTGGTGGACTAGGAGGCTGTTGATGATCTGCGCTGACAGCTGCAGCTGCATGCAGCTCTACTTATCATCCTGAGAGCTTCTACTGCCGCAGGGATGAGCTGCATCTCCCGCGCGCTCAGAGGCAAGCTAGAGGCATATCTCGCTGTGACGCCATACCGTTCCAGTCTCGTCCAAACGTCCCCAACGGAAAGACGCACGGGAGCTTCGCTGCTCGCGAGCTCAGCTCTGACCCCCGTGTCAAATGAGCCTGCGCACGTACAGACCGTCTGCTAGAAGATATCGTATGATGCAGAATCCCCAGGGTCAATGTATGCCACCAACATGGAACGATGAGCCGCCTCACATTTTTCGTGATCGTTCTCGACTTGACAATTCTGCTTCTTCAATTCCACTGACGGTCACCCCAGAGACTACTGTTCCACTTGAGCAGGGAGCTCGGACTTGCGTGATATTGACTCTGGGCACATCAGACGAGAAGGCGGCGTGTCTCCCGGGTCGACCGGATCACTAGCCCGAGCGACATCTTGCCTTCAATAGGGACTGCTTTGCGAGGAGAAATTGAAGAGACCGAAGTTCGGAAAGTCAAACCGGGAAAGGTAGCAAGCAATACGAAGGCGGTAACCGGGTGCTGCTCAATCCCGATGGCCGTCGTCGACGGGGTGGGGCTTTCGGAGGTCCGTAGGTCGGCTTATGAGATGGCAGCATGCAAAACTCTTGTGCAAAGCCTTCATTACACTGGAAGATTGACTGTATACGAACGGAGGTGGAGAAAAGGTAGTAAGTGCTCGAGCTGTTGAGCTTCTCGTCAGATCATGGGAACTGCTTCGACCTCGGAGCTACCCCCCTGAACAGAGAGCTTCCCTAGTTCTCCTCCGCTGCTCTTTCGCACAACACATACGTTGGCATCCACCACTGAGTGATGAGTGACATTATCAACAGGCTCATGGGTGACGGGAGTGAGTCAAATCACGAAGGTGACCAAAAAGGGAAAAAATTAAACTGTGTGTGCGTCGGCCGGGACTCGAACCCGGAGCGCGAGCAGGTCCTCATTGGAGAATGGGAAGCTCGCATGTTAACCCTTACACTACCAACGCTGGTAGCTGTGGCTGTTGGAAAGGGAGGAAAGCTCCTGACTTATGACCTTTACCGCGGGGTCGGACGATGACACGTAAGAGCTTCTGTGCGACTAGGCCCGGAAGGGGGAACGGGGCCTCGGCTGCCGAATCCTGCGCCGCGAAAGCATCGTGAGGTACAAGGTACTGCTCGAGTACCCCGGCCTGTTATCGCGCGGGCTTGGCCAGAAGGTAGCGGATACAACGAGCTCAAGGTTGAAGAAGACAGGACTTGATGGCGACTTGAATATGACAGTCGCAAGTTAGCTTCCGGTAGTGTGGAAAAGGAGAAACGGAACCTGGGTTGGAAATTTTCACAGTCTCTTCTGTTAGTGTCAACTGTCATGGCAGAGTGGGTAACTAAACCTAGTCTCGCTGGGTCTTCCTGGTCGGTGCATGACTTGGTGACACCCACTTCCCTCTTCGAAATCTTCGATGTCGCAACTTTCGATCAACAGCTAAGAGAGCTGTGAGCGAGTAGCATATGTTCATCCGAGAAGGTGGTTGTCGATTGCTCACCAAGTAATACTCTGCTGGCTGTGAGCAGCGCAGCCAACGCCGATAACTCCCGCCAGACCAGGCTCGGAAAATGAAGCGGTTTCCAAGCCTAGTGGCTCCTCATAGCCCTCTGTATTTGCCCTTCACTATCAGTCATATTCGTGGAAAGCTATGTAGTCATACGTCTCAGTTTCCTAAGATAGTCGGCTAGCTGCTGCCGCCCGTCGTTCTGATGCCTGTTCAATTCAGTGGCCTGTGCGAACACCCGCGAGTCCTCGCCTCGACGGCTAACTGCATGCATCCGTGCTGCACTGTCTCAAATGCGGTTCAGCCCATGGACCAACAGTCAGAACCCCCGTTATCTTCGGAACGCCGGGTCCGCCGACGGCGAGTTGCTGAAGAAGGTCGGAAGCAGGCATTCGGGGCATGTGCCCGCCCCCGTGGAAGGTTGAATACATCGAGACGTCGCGTGCATCTGCCTGTGCTGCCAGCAAGAATCGCATGCCTGCAGTTGCGAAGGTAAAAGAGACAACGTTTCTGCGTCTACTGCTAGTATTGCTAATGTAGGAACCCATTCCGTCCGGTGTTATATCTGCCTAATTAGGGGCGATTTTGAAAGCTTCAATGGGGACTGGAATCTTCCAGTCTGACCAAACTTGACTGGCGGGAACTGGCCGACCAAGAGAGATGACCATCGGAGCGAACCACGCCGTTTTGAAGTTTCTGGTCCTTGACTGACTCCTAACTATTGCTTTCAACTTTCTAATCCTTTGCTTGTTGGTGGAGATAGGTCAACTGTAACTTGTACATTGATTTCAGGCTCTACCGAAATAACAGGCCAGCTATGATCCTCCTCCACAACTCTAACTTGAGCGCGACGAATTCCGACCTGGTTCGAGACACAGCGTCTCTATTCTCCACAGCCCGTCGTAAGAGATATGCTAGACAATCGCCCAGCGATCCCCAACTCAGACATTTGTACACCTCGATCGGAGCGGCATCACACGCCTTTGTCTCCTGTCTCTTCTTGTCGGCTAGTTGCAACAGGCTGAAGCTAACCTCGTCAGCCATACCCAAAAGCTGCCCATACTGGATCTTCGTCAAGCGCAGTCCCTTCTCGGCTCGGTTTTGCTGCAGTTCGTTCGCTACAAGAACGCTCAGCTTATTGTGCGTGGCAAGAAACAGCTCGAGATAAGGAAACACCTTGTCATCAGCCTTCCAAAAATCTCGGTACTGTTGAGACAGCAGTCCGCGAGCTATCGAGTCGTAAGACTGATCCGTATCTTCCTTGGTGTCGTTAATCATGTGCCGCGGCTCCGAGCTGATATAAGCACCGCCAACGAGTTTGACTCCGAGGACGAAGCCATCCTGGGCGGCAAGTTCCATGTGGCTAGAGAGCGTTTCAGGGGTACTCTTGAGATATGCTTGATAGGTGTTGTAAACGACAGCGCCTCTACCTCCAACGTTGAAGCAGCGCATGAGGTCTAACGCAACTGCATCTATGCCTCGCTGAACTGACGTTTGTTCTGCATCGACGAAAATACGGGCTTTCCTTTCGACTGCGCGTGAGCAGACTTCCGTGAGGGCTTCTGCCATCTGTGCAGGTAGAGCTTGGTTTGATGAGAGTGCCTCAGACACTGCTGGTCCAGCACCGGTGAGTCTCAAGACCTGTTGTCAATCTCAGTGTTCTCGACTCTGGAACTTTGAAAGATCAACTGACTTTAGGGCCAATATGTCACCTTCTCCGAGCATCTCAACGGTAGATAAAACACCGTCACGCCAGGCTTCTATTCCCGAGTCACTGTGATCACCCGGCGTCTGATCGTTTTTGCTCATGCCACGGCTAGTCTCATCTTCTGTTCTGTGATCGACGACGATCTCCCGGGCATATTTTAGAATTGCCCCTCTGAACCCCATCCGCTTGATCTCGGCAATGGTCGACATCACCTCTGCGCGGGTTTCGCCGGCACAAAAGTGGTTGTACAGAGTCTTCTTTATCAAGACATGGAGAACGGGGTTTCTCTGGACGTCGAACACCCAGAAACGCGGCGATCCGTCGAGGAATCGCAACACTCCCACGGCAGGGCTCAGGAGGAAGCGGCGCGAGGAAATTGCCGCTACCAGCAAGGATCGCAAAAGAACCTTGAGAGAAAGCTTGGAGTGCGGCGGCAAATCGGCCTGAGCTTTTGCATGTTGCGATGCGAACCGAAGTTGTAACGGCGTTTGGTACTGAAAGCGGACGTTGCTTGCAAGCTGCCCGGCCAGAGAGTTTGCGACTCGAGAACGAGACAGGGGTAGTACAACGCCGGGTCAAAAGTCTGTGCACACCAAAAGGTACCCAGCCCACCAAAACAAGCGGACAATAACTACTGAATGTATACTTTATTAGTTACTATTAACTATATACTATTTAATGATAGTAAAAATAAAGATAAAAATACTATATAGTACTTTTACTATAAATAAAGCTATATTTTAAGCTTTTGTATATTTTTAGTACCAAATTTTAATAAAATATTTAAAGTAAAAAAAGTAGTACTGAGAAGACCTTTTGGTGTGGTTTTGGTGTCAAATCGCGTTGGTGTGCACAGACTTTTGAGCCGACATTGTATGTGCATTTCACATGCAATGATCTTATCGAGATGATCAAGAAGACGGAAAGAAAGATATCACAGGCTGTGGCACATGTCATGAAATGCAAAACGGTTCTTCCCGAGTTGCTCGAGCTGAGCTGGGCGATACTTGTCTCTGAACTTCCTCTTCTTAAGTTTCGGGTAGGCGACGTACCGTAACCGACATCGGGTACTGTGTCAGCAGCAACATGACCACCCTAGGTTTGTACTTTCACGCCGCACTAAGACTGCCGTAGCAGCTTACCACCTGATATCATCATCGACTGACTCTAATATTTTTCGGCGGAGTTCGTGGCGAGGCAATGCATTGGAAGAATATCCTCCCTGTCCTTAAGAGAGAATGGCAAACACGAAGGACGACGCAACATGGTAACGGTAACTTGTAACGAGCACTTGCAATCTTCGGAAAGAACTTGAAGCAGTAACATTTGATACGCCTTCAAAAACTTCAACCGTGCCTCGGCTTGTTGATTGGTCAATTGTATCGTCACTACTTTGCTATGGCCGTCCAGACCTGGAAAATAAGGTACTGGTCAGTGCGTCAGCTGGCGGAGACCCAAGGGCGACGCCGGAGTTTATCCGCAAGCAAGGGACGATGACAGAATGGAAGGGAAACAACGAGGGGCTGAATGTACCTCACCCCAGCCCCACCAACCCATAGCGCCAGCGAGCTCCAAAACCATATCGTCACATCTCACAGCTCCCTCCCTACGCCTCCGTTTTCGAAACCCACCTCACCATACGTACCCATAAACCTCCACGAAACTTCGCATCCGACACCACCGGTCCGTCACGATGGCAGCAAAGGCAGACAAGATCGAAAAGATCATCACGCGGCTGCAGGCCCGCATCGGCGAGGGTCAGTTCTACGAGGCCCAGCAGCAGACCCGCGTGGTCGCCGCCCGCTACATCAAGGCCGCCAACTGGCCCGCCGCGACCGACATCCTCTACAACGTCGCCCAGTCCCTCCTCAAGGCCGGCCAGGGCGGCAGTGGAGGCGACCTGTGCGTCATGCTCGTCGACGTCTTCAAGCAGGCCGAGTTCAAGCCCGACGCCGCGAACAAGGGCAAGCTGCTCACCTGCTTGAGGCTGTTCCCCGCCGGCGAGCCGACGAGAAAGAAGTTTGTCGGGGAGATCATTGCGTAAGCATTTCACTGGGAAGAATTCGAAGAAAGACAAACGAAAGCTGACTGGCTTAGGTGGTCATCCAAGTTTGGCGAATACCCGGCCGGCGACTCCGACCTGCACCACGTTGCAGGATCACTTTACGCCGAGGAACACGACACATACGAGGCGGAGAGGCACTTGGTATTAGGCACGAAAGACTCTGCCGAGGTCCTCGCACGGATGGAATACGCCTGGTACAAGGAAGACGACGCCCACACGGCACCCCTCTACGCCGCCCGCGCGGTGCTCCCCTATCTGCTGACTGGCAACGTGCGCGCCGCCAACGCCAGCTACCGCCTCTTCACCAGCTCCCTCAGCAGCGACAACAAGAGCCTCGGAGTCCAAGACGTGAGCAGCAGCAGCGCCGACCTGCGCGTCTTCCCGGGCCTGCCCCTCCTCAACTTCCTCGGTCTTCTGCTGCTGGCCATCCAGCGCGGGACTCCGGATGCCTACAAGCAGCTCCTCACAAAGTACTCGTCCAACATCGCCGAGGTCGGCGCCTGGAACGAGGCTCTCGAGATCATCGCCGAGATGTACTTCGGCATCGCTCGCCCCCGACAGAGCAACCCGCTCATGGACATGATGGGCAGCCTCTTCGGCGGTGCCGGTGGTGGTGCGCCCCAGGCGAGACGGCCCGCGCCCAGACGTGTGGAGGCGCCCCAGGCCGAGGGTCTAGACTAAATGCCCGAACGGTTTGGCGTAGACGCCCGTCGTGCTCTGTGAGCACGATCATAATGAACACACGCGGGGCTAGGGATACGAAGGTCGGGTCGTCGCGACCCTGTGAAGGTGGTTGGCATCGGTGGTCTGCACCGTGCTCAGAAGCCGCGGGGCGGCTCAGGCTCAGCCTCGTACATCCAGTTGTCTTCCGCGAGGGCGGCGACCTTGGCGCGCAGACTAGCCCTCACGGCTTCGAGGAGTTCTGCGAGATCGGTTAGGCCCGCGGACTTCAAAGGACATACAATCAGGGGAAAGTAAGCCTTACCTTCAGGTTGATCGCGGACGGCGGCGGGGTGGGCGACCTGGTGCTGCTTCACGGCCTCCGCGAGCCTCTGCCGCTCCTCTACGAGATAAATAGTTAGCATACAGCCTTATACCCCAGTAACAAGAAAAACAAAAAACATCACATCGGACGAAACTTACTCTTGCTCTCCTCGCGATCGTCCAGCGCAGCCTCGTCCGCCTCGTCGAAGACCAGCGTGGGCAGCTCCCCCAGCTCGATCTCGCCGTGCTCGTCGCGCACCACAATCTCTACGGGCAGCTGCTGCTGCGCCATCAACCCCGCCCCCGCTCCGGCCGTCGACGTAGTCAAACCCCCGCCGTCGGAGAGCACGTCGACGTCCAGCCTGAGCGCGTCGGCCGAGCTTCCCGGCGCGCCGCCGCCCGCCGTCGCCGCGGCCGCGGCCGTGGGCCCCGTGGGACGTCTCGTCAGGCCCTGGAAGAGATTGCGCCGGACCGCCCTGCGCGGGGCGCCTGGCGGAGCAGCGGCCTGTCTCGATGTCCTGTCGGCCATTGAATAAGAAGTAATCGTGATGAAGGGATGACGCTGTTGGAATTCTGTCTTTCTTTTTTTTCCCCCTCGTCGATGGATAAGAAACGAACGGCGCTTGTTGTTTTTCTTCTCACACTCTCTCCGTTTTCTTTTCGTGTTGATACAAAACCGTATAAAAAGAAGGACTTTTCATTCAATAATGTTTTTGACGCGTCGTTGCGAGGGCCAAATGCTTGGTAGGGATGTGGCTTGTATTGCTGTTGTGGTTTGTGAGAGTCCGAGTCCGTCGGTCGCCTTCCCCAGGGTCCCTCTGTTTACTCTGGAAAGAGGCTTGAGGGTCGTCCAGGCACCGCCAGTTATCGATAAGACACAGTGTCGAATCTGCAGATACATTGTTTGCACTGTACAACTCTGCCTCTCCGAGGGAGTATGCACTGGCAACACATCACAACATCACATCCATTTTTGTGTAAAAGTTTGTTCAGGGCATGTACTCGTCGATTTTTTGTGTTACAGAACCATCCATGATTCCCATTACGTATCGTATCGTACATTAGAAAAAAACTCCCACACCGCGATGGAGGACCTGATCCATCCTGCCCACCCAGTCCCCAAATTACACAAAGAAAAAAACAACAATTAGGAAAACGCCGAGATATGCACATGAGTTTACCCCTTGACCCAGCCCAGTCATGATCGCTTACAAGTCCCCTTTTCGACATTGCCCTCGTAGTTTGCAAGAACGCATGAAAAAAAACAATTCAAGATGCTTCAACCTCATCCCACACATACCCATTCTGCAAAAACGCACCAGCGAGCGGTGCGGTCCGCCAGTACCAGTCCCCTCCACACTCCCTTCTCGGAGCATTTGATGATGGTTTCCCACGTGCCACCGTCGCTTGGCTCTTCTTCGCTTCCCCTGCCGCCGACGCTGATGCCCCGGCGATCCTCCTTCCGCATAAGACGGAGAATCTTGCCACCGGGTGTCTGAATCGCCAGCTTGGCCGGTTTCTTCCCGCCGCCCGCTGCCGTGCTTGGGTTTGAGCCACTGGCGTTAGAAGCAGTCATGCTGAGAGCCGAGCTTGGTCTGGCGAACGGGATGGGACTCGCGCCTCCGGGGTTCGAAGAGGGCGTCATGACCGACCCGGCGGCACCGCTGAGGGAGCTGGGGTGCTGCCGGATCGCGAACACGAACGTGTTGTTCAGGGCCAGCCGTTGACACTGTGGCTGGACGACGTAAATGTCGTGACGTTGCGCATGAGGTGTTGGGTGCCTCGTCACGAATTCGTAGGGGGGATTCTCCCCAGTGTGAATGATTGGCAGCGCGAATGCCATCGGATGGGGAATGTCCTTGATGCTGTGCATCAGACCTCGCTTGCCGGCATAGATCTTGAGCACTCCTTGACCCTCGTCGCCGGGCAACAGAGCCTTGACGGTGTACCGCTTAGCCCCGTTGAACCATTCCGCTTGCGCCAGCGCTCGCTTCTTGACCATTTCGCCGCTCTCAAAGACGTCGCCGTCCGCGTCTCTGGTGTACCCTCGTACCTCGACCTCGGCTGCGACCTCGACATCTGCAGGGACGATGAACTTGACGTGTACCATCTCCAAGTCCTCTATGCGCGTTGCTGCCGTGTTGTAATCGACCATCTCCAGCATGTTCTTGAAGAAAGGGGGACACGCGCACGGCAGGTTGAGGAGAACCTCGTGGGCCTGTGGTGGACAAATGTGCTGCTGAGAGTGGTGTTCGGGAATGTGCGTCCAGCAAATCTCTGTTGGCCGTGCGAGAAACCACCAGAAGTCAGCCGTGCCGTTGCCAGTGCTCGAGTAAAGGTGTCGTCTTGGGTACGATGGGCTGGCCAAACAACAGTCTATCATGCGCCACTCATTGTCGACCAGCACCGCATTCCACCAGTGATTTGCGCGAGGCATGATGTTGTGTTCTGGAATCTCGCCCGGCGTCTTGAGATATCCCCGAACAACCTCGCAATGAATGCCGACGGCATTGCACATGTCGTATACCAGCACTGCGTATTCCTCGGCGCATGCTCGCTTGGACTGCACCACCCTGCGAGTGTCGACCTCGCCTTCAAAGTCTTCCTCCCAGCAGACCTTCTCAGACACCCAAGTGAAGATCGCTCGCAGCCGTTGTACGTCGCTTCGGTACGGACGGCAAACGTAGGTAGTCGCCAGAGACAACGCCGTTGTCATTGGCGGCAGGCTGCTCACGAACCTCGAGTTCTTGTCCACTTGGGTGAGGTTCAGAGCCTGGTAGTCGATGGGGTCCTCTACGGGTTGGCCGTCAGCCCCTTCGTCGCCCTCGACTCCATCGTACAGCTCATCGACGGGGTTGAGGGCCGGATAGTCGAGCATCTGACACCGGTCTCTGCGCTCATTGCGTTCGTTCTTGCTCAATGAGTTAGAGCGGTTGACGTCTCTGCGAACTTGTACCCAGTCTACTCCATTTGCGGCATTCATGTCCCTAGCTGAGTCCCTACCAAAGCCAGAACTTCCCATGCCGGTCATATGTGAGATGGCGGTGCCGGCAGGAGAAGCAACGTTTGGCATAGAGCGAGCAAACGGCGAGGACCTCGGCGAGTCGCCACTACCCATGGCAATACTACTGCGTCCGGAGGCGACCCCGGTCTTTGCGGTGTCGAGGAGTTTCTTGAAAATGCTGCGTTTCGCTGGCTTGGGAGTGACGAGTCCGCCAAGTCCCGCGTCCTCGTGGAATCCAACCTGTGATTTTGGCCGTGCCACGTCCGAAGCGTGGCTGCTGTGGTAAGTGACACCGGTAAAAGGCGTCTCGGGGCGTTCGATATCAGCGTCCCGCATCCCCAAGGCACTCTGGGCACGCTTCTGGGTCTTCCGAGCAAGACTGCCGGCGCTTGTGGCGCTAATAGCGCCGGCCGAAGAACCGCTCATCAAACTCCTGTCGCTGCTCTGGGTGGTGGAGCTCTGGTTGCCAGAGGATGCGCTCGTAGAGTTCGTCTTGGTCGTAAACGTCCTGTTCAAAACGTTGCGGCCAATGTCGTACGCCGACTTCCGGCCTCGAAGCTTCCTCTCCTCTGGTCCACCCATGGAAGATTTCGGTCTCTCGTATAGTGCGCCTTTCGGGGGCGGCTTCGGTGCCTCGTCCTCAAGGTCAGCTATACTTGCGCTGTGTTGGTGCATTTTTTTCAACCGACTCTCCATACGTTCGACGTAGTTACTGAGTTGAGGAAGTTGCTCCTTGTCTTCTCGGTGTCCTTGCTGGTAGGATTGGTCTCGCGATGATCCGCCGCTCCAGGTTTCGTAGCCCTCGTCTTGCTGCGCTATGCCCATGGACGTCTGGGGTCTCTGGTAAGTATTTTTCCTTCTTTGACGGTCATTGACCATGTTGAAAGATTCGGGGGACCACGGGTCCAGCGGCGGTTCCGGAGTCGGGTCTCTCGGCATGCCCAGGGCGTCCAGCTGCTCTATCACACCGTCCATTGCTTCTCGCAGCGGTGACGGAGTCATGTGGCTAGGTGCCGGGGACGGCGGAGACGGAGATGGCATTCTCTGGGTCTGTATAGGCGGCGGCCGGTGCATGGAAGACAAGTGCGAGGCTTGCCTGTCTAGCGTGGGCTGCCGGTTCTCGTAAGAGGCATTTGAACCCCGGCGCGTGAGGTCAAGCCGCTTATCATAGGAGCTGTTCGAGCCATGCCGCCCTGCGCCGTAGCGATTGTCGTAGGAAGAGTTGGACCCGTGACGAGAGACATCGTGCCGGCTGTCATAAGACATGCTCTGCTTGTGCCGTGAGGCTCCAACATGGCGGTGCGGTGGCGGCGCGGGGGGGGGAGGAGAATCTGCCCTCTCGCGCGTGGGCGGACGGTAAGGCTTGTAGCTGAAAGAGGGCGCCGGAGAGACGTCTCTGGAGGCGTGGTGTGGTGGTATCGGCGATGGGCCCCGCTCGGTGTTGTAGGAGTTCACCCTTGATCCATGCCCATAATCGGGATTAGGGGTTCTTGACCGGAGGCCGTGATCGGGATTGGGGGTCCTCGCTCGGTGACCGTGATCCGGTACTGGTGTTCTACCCCGCTGGATATGCTCAGGAACCGGCGTTCTTGCGCGGTGACCGTAGTCGGGAATGGGAGTCCGCCCTCTCGGAACGTACTGCTGCGCGCCATCATTGAAAGAATTGCCCCGCGATACATAACCGCTCGGGGCTGGCGACGTGTAAGCTCGCATTCTAGTCGAGGCAGTTTCGTTGAAAGAGTTATCCCGTGACAGGAAGGCATTCGGCACGGGGGAGCGATCTCTTCTGCTAGGCGCCGGCGAATGATCTCTTCTGCTCGGTGCCGGCGAGTGATCTCTCCTACTTGACTCCGGTATCGCGCTGTGGATAGATTCCCCCGAATGCCCTCTAGGCCTAGCGTGCGGATTCGTCCGGTAAACCTCGGGTTGCTTCGCTGCGGTGTAGTGCGGTGCCTTGGCGTAGGCCTCGAAGGGCTTTCGGAAAGTCCTCGACTTCTGCGGCGTGCTCGGGCTAGGTGTGTTTTCCGCAGGGAGAGGACTCGCGGATCTCGTCGTCGGACGGAAATCGGACGGAAGAACCTCGACAAAGTTGGATGGAAAGACTCCCACCGTCCTCCTGTCGCGCCATAGTCTGCCCGTCCACCACGAACCGTCGCCGGCGTTTAGACATTCGATCAAGTCACCCTCAATGAAGCCGAGGTCTCGTTTGGACTGTGGCAGGAAAAGATTAGCCATCAATGTTGTATACGGCAGCGACGCGTGACAAACCTCTCCTCCCCAGGAGTAAACAGCTCTGCACCAACACGGGAACCGCGTCGGCAGAGGCGGCGGAGCCAGAACCATCTTGCGATGCTGATTCCGGTATGGCGAGGGGCAAGTTGTCAGCCGAGCTCAATTGAGCTTCGAAATCGAGTGCCTCGAGGTTGTCTGCGGAGCCCGGCACACGGCCCGCGCTGGAGGGGATTGCTCGAAGCGATATTGCGGGTTGCAATTCGTAGTCGTAGACGCCGTTGTCGCCGTCGCAATGCAAAGAAGCGAGGAAGGAGATCGGATCGAGATGTGACGACCAACAACTCAAGCACCCGCGGCGAAGCGAATCGAAGCGAGGCGAGTTGAGGCGGTGTTAAGCGAAGTAGCGACAGAGCTCAAGAGTCGAGGCAGGATGCAAGACTCAGGACGCAAGACGCGGGACGCAGGACTCGTGGATGTTGGCCAAAGACGAGGTGAGGAATGCAGCGAGTTTCGCGTGCACATCGACAATGACCTTGTTGGAGTGGGTAACCAGGAAATCGGAGTTGACGTGAGATGGCAAACGAAGGTCGGACACAACTTCCAAGAAGGGGATGCGGTGAATGTCAGTGACGGCCGGGGGGCGGGCCCGGGGCAACCAACAAACAGAGGGGCGAGTTGGCGGGGCAACGGCTCCAAACACGACGGGCAGGCCAACTGTAGGGGCGTGAACCCCCCCCAGTAGACTGCCAGTGACCCCGTACCTTCCCAGGGCGCTCCAGGCTGGACTCCAGCAGGCTGCAAGCCTGCAACGGGTTGCGACCTCCCTCTGCGGCTGGCGTATCTCCACCGGCGACTAGCGGGACCCGTTGGCGCCGCGCTAAGCCTCGTCTGGCTCGTCTGTGCCCCCTGGGACCTTGGACACCGCCTGCGATGCCGTGCAAGGTAGGTACCTAGGCAGCGCCTGCTGGTGGTCCCCTTTCAGTGTTCCCGCCAACCTTACCTTGCTTTGCCTCACCGTGAGTCGGGGGTTTCCTTTACTCGCCGAGATACGTCGGTATTCCCACTTGCCATCTTCAGGTAACGAAAGCAGGGAACCGCCGATGAGGCACACACTACGTAACCCTGGGTTCTGGTCTGTCGGTAAAAGGCTTGTCTGTCTCTGCCTCTGTCTCCCGGCAGCCAGCAAGCCAACGCACACCACCAAGAAGGGCCAACCTGGGACGGGAATAGCTGGGTAACACACACACACATAGTATCATGACGGACACAGACATTTGAGCAGTCTCTGCATGCCACAGGAATCTACTGGACACTGCGTATCTAGGTGGGTAAGCTTACCTTGCCGACTCGATCTTCAAAGTGCCAGTCAGACCTTCGGCAGGTCCCATATGCAGGGCCTCGACCAAGGCCAAACCACACACACGCACACACGCATCACACCGCGTTGAATGCTGCAGAAAAGAAGGTGAGGTAACATGGTCATGCTCGCAGTTCCGTTGGCATGTAAACGACGCATAGCACACGACAGTCAGTTATCGCTGCGCCAGGCCGTCCATATCACACTGCTTTTTCTATTGTCTGCACCTAACCTGCCCTGCATTTACCTTAAACAACCACTCCCACACTCCCTCCTTTTTTTCTTTCTTTCTCTATACTTGCGACTCTCACGATGATGCTTCAGAAACAGCGGCTTCCCACCGGTCTCTTCTCGTTTGCTTTTCTGTATCAAGATCGGCTGACTCGCCCCGGCTCATAGAACCCTGGTGCTAATTACGGTTCCCCGGAGCTCCCCCCAGCTATACCAAAACGGAAGAAAGTAAACAAAGGGTCCGAGCTTTGCGACGACGCACCCACACAGAACCGCACCACAGGCACAAACCACAGACAACAGTACCGAATCGCACCGCACCGCACCGCAAAGCAGCGCAACGCATCGCCTCGCCTCGCTTCCAACCGCACCCTGCTCGGCTGGCTTCGACCCTGGATACCCGTCGAGCCCGTCGTTCTCCCAAGCAACCGAGCCTGCGTCGATCCGCTTGCTTCCTAGAGCCATTATTGCCTCCAGCCCGGTCTAAAATACAAGCCAGGCCGTCCTGACTGACAGACGACAGCCCGTTCCCTGGATACCCATTTCTTCTTTCGAAACTTTCTCCCAGCACCATCCTGCACGCCCAATTCTTCGCTCCCTCAAGTCCCCTCCGTCTTCGGGCCCCCGGGTCGAACACCAGCTCCTCCCCTCTCTCTCACTCCCGCGCCGCCGAAATTGATTCTGAATTGAGAGATTTGACGCTTCAATGACGTCCAGGTCGGCCGCAATGGCGGACGAGGGTGTTGCCGAACACTACCAGGTATTGGAGGAGCTTGGTCGTGAGTCTTGCCGCATCCCAATCGCTGTTGTGTATGCGCGCTGACGGTCCTGCAGGCGGAAGCTTTGGTGTCGTCTACAAGGCCATTGAGAAGGCCACCGGCGAAACGGTTGCCATCAAGCACGTACGTTACATTGCGCTCGTCTGTCTCTTGTTGAATGCCGCTGACACAGGATTGCGCAGATTGATCTGGAATCCAGCGAAGATGACATTCAGGAGATTCAAGGCGAGATCGCCGTCTTAAGCACATGCGCCAGCTCCTTTGTCACCCAGTACAAGGGCAGCTTCTTGCGCGGTCACAAGCTGTGGATCGTAATGGAGTTTCTTGGTGGCGGCTCATGTCTGGATCTGGTATGTCATTCTTCGTCGCAACTTGACCAGATCCGACTCATCTAACATTCCCCAGCTCAAACCGGCCAACTTCGCCGAGGTTCACATCGCCATCATTTGCCGTGAGCTCCTCCGCGGCCTCGAGTACCTCCACGCCGAGGGCAAGATCCATCGAGACATCAAGGCTGCCAATGTCCTCCTTTCTGAGACCGGCAAGGTCAAGCTGGCAGACTTCGGTGTCGCTGCCCAGTTGACGAATATCAAGTCTCAGCGTAACACCTTCGTTGGAACCCCCTTCTGGATGGCGCCCGAGGTTATTCAGCAAGACGGGTATGGCTTCAAGGCGGACATTTGGTCCCTCGGTATCACCGCCATGGAAATGGCCAACGGCGAACCTCCGCTGGCACACATTCATCCGATGAAGGTTCTCTTCCACATTCCCAAGAACTCGCCGCCTCGCCTGGAGGGCAACTTCAGCAAGGACTTCAAGGACTTCGTCGCCCAGTGCCTCGTCAAAGACTCGGATCGCAGACCATCGGCAAAGGACCTCCTCCGCCACCGCTTCATCCGGTCGGCGGGCAAGGTGGAGGCTCTCCAAGAGCTGATCGCTCGTAAGCAGATGTGGGACGCGAACCAGAACCGAAAGTCTCATCCCATCTTCTACCAAGAAACCCTGCATACCATGTCTCCTAAGGACGAGTCAGACGAGTGGGTGTTTGAAACGGTTAAGTCGATGGCGCCTAGGCGGCCGACCGTTCGGGCGAGGAAGCCGTCCTACTTCGCGGCGGAGGAGGCCATGCGCCGCCTGGATGTCAAGGATGCTCCGCTCGGCCCTCCTTCTCCCGCCTCCGGTACAGTACGCCGGTCGACTGTGCGCCGCCAGCCCTCGAGCCGCCAAGCTTCCGGCACACAGATCCAAGCAAACGGGTCCCCTCGTTCAACAGTTGCAAGGAGGCCGCTTCAGCCAGACATGTCGTACGGCAACTCGGGCTCCTCCGTGCGGCTTTTCCGCCGGGTCCCCTCTGACGGCTCCGTTACCCAGGTGGAGTTCCCTACGTCTCCTGATGCGACCGTTGGCAACGAGAATATGGCACCGAGGAGAGGGTCGACTGTCGAACCGAGTAGCAAGGAGGCGCTGCTTGGTCGTCGCCTGTTCAATAAGGCTCTCGATCCTACCCTCGCCGAACTCCACGCGCAGACGTCGGGAATGCAGAAGCGGGAAGCACTCGCCAAGCTGACGGATGCATTCGCCCTTCTTGACTCGGTGGACCCCGAGGGCGCATACCACCTCATGCGCAACTTGATGTCGGCCGTGTCCCAGGACTCGAAGCTGAACACGGCTCTCATGCCCCAGCAGTCGCTCAAGATCCCGTCGGACGGAACGCCCCAGGGAACGGTCATCATTAAGAGCGCCGCGACGCCATCCTCCGGCAGCCCGACCAAGTTGGTGCTGGCGTCCAACAACCCGCACCTGAAGAGCCACAGGAGACGAAACGGCTCCTTTGCGACACCAGACTCGGCCGAGAAGGAGCCCAAAGAAAAGACTGCTCTCGAGGCCAAATACCCCGGTCGTCCGGCCCGGCCCGGCATGGAGCACTGTAAGCAGCTGTCGGACGTGCTCTACGGCCGTTGGACGGAGGGCCTGAGGATCCGGTGGCCGGCGGTCTAAAAGCTGGCCCGACGGCGAGACGAGCGGTGGTATTTCTCCTTTTTCTTTTCCTCACGAGAACACGTTGTATGATGATTGTGTATGACCACATCACAACAAACGGGCTTGGACAGTACACAAAAGCATTCGCAGAAGGCTCGGGTTTTTTTTTTCTTTCCTTCTTTCCTTTCCATCGTTTGGGCAAATTGAGAGGGGGGTTTCAGGTCTGGCTGGCATTGGATTTCTGCTTTTTTGCGACGACGACGCTGACGACGGACCGACTCGGGCTACTGTGGCTTTCACGACTGATGACAACCTACATACGGCCGATTCGGATTTGTTGTCCCTGTCGCATGGGAAGGCGTTCTTTTCATCATGGTTGTACGGCTGTTTCGATAGCAGGGTAGATAGATGCCTTTAGGTAGTTTCGACTTCGCGGTCCAATTGAGAGAATCGCATTCGCTTTGTGTTCGTATATCATGACTTCTGCTGTTGTTGTCCCTAGAATAGTTGAAAAACTGCCTTCTTCGAACACGAAGGGCCGAAAATTGATATAATATCGGGATAGGCGAAACCGAGACTTTGGCATTTTAATCCTAGCCAAACATGAGACCGTGATGCGCATGCACGCATCCTAATCCAACTCGATACCCAGAACGAAAAGGTGACTGTGCTCAAGGGACCCTGTTCAAACAACGTGAGTTACGACCACCTACGAGTCTTCCCCCGGCGCCGTGCTCTTCATCGAAAGCTTGATCCTCCAGTTGATGAACTCATCCGTCAGTATCTCCCCGTGGCCGGCCTCCTCGATTCGGAACACCTCGACGATCGGGCTCCCAGGCCGCCTACGTATTCTCCAGACGCCATCATCGTTGATGGTCTGTCGAAGCCCTACACACTAGTCAGACACCCGCCACTCCTTTTCATCGCATTTTCAGGGAGGGGGTGTGACTTACAGACGAGGAACTCGGCGGCAAAGTTGACGCACATGTCGGCGTTCCACGCCGCGCGCCCACGACGCTGGACCGTGTCGGGGATCTTCTCCGTCTCGATCTCCTCGACGCCGGTGAGCATGCCGCGGTTGCTGCGGAAGCCGACGATGATCTTGGGCACGCCGAGGAGGAACGACTGGATCCAGAACTTCATCAGCTTGCGGTGGAAGTTGTCCACGTCGCGGTCGTCGCGGATGGCGAGGCTAGTCTTGAGTTCGACCCAGTTGGTCGGCGCGCCCTTTTTGGCGGGCTTGGAGTCCCAGACTGAAGGAGCAGAGAAGTTAGCGAGTCGTTTTTCTAGATGTCTTGGATGGTTCAAGGGGCAGAGGCATTACCGGCGTCGACTTCTCCGCCTATGCAGATGACCGTTTGGCCAATTCCCGTCCGGACCACGGAGCAGTACTGGGCGTTGTTGTTCACGACCTCCTTGTCTCGGTTCTCGATGTACTGGCGAGGAGTGTCACCCCACGGGGCTGGGAGAGTTGCCAGAGTCTCGAACTTGTAGCCTTTTTGAGCGTTAGTGACTCGGTCTCTTCAGGGCCCGTACGGAGATCCTCATACCCCAGAACTGCATCACTTCTGGTGGGATGGGCCCGCGCCTCTGCTGGGCGTTTTGTTTCTTCTGCGACTCGACTTTGTACTCGTGGTTCTCTTCGATGTAACTGCCGCGTATCAGTAAACCAGCCGGTCATCATGATGTGAGTGCGCCGCCATACATGCAATCCTGAGATTGGTCAGTTCAGTCCAGGTGGGAAACGGGAGATCCAATGCGCACTTGATAAAGCGTTGCGTTCATCTCGAAGCTAAGTCGCCGTCAGTCGTGTATAAAGCCATGCCGTCATGCTGCGTTACTGACCCGTCGCGATCCTCAAAAGGCGAGGCCATGATCTGCGATCGGCTTAGCCTGCGTATTCCTCATGCCACCTGTCGCATGAAATGCCCACCTTGGTCATCATGCCACGCCACGTGACGATCTGGGCATCTATCTTCTCGCCCGTCTCTTCTTCGTGAGCCTTGATCGTCTTCAGAAGACTACCCAGGTGCTCCGCCTTGGAGTCATCGTGCTTGATGAAAGTGTCGTAGCCATCTGACAGATCAACTCCTAGGCGTGGCGTGTAGTAGTATCTCAGTGAAGAGTCGTCTAGATGAAACTCATGGTTATCATCATATGAGAAACACGCAAACTCCTAAAAAGATGGATTAGCTTGGTCATCTGATCGTTTTGATAAAACAGAGAAGAAAAGGTAAGAGGTCTGATATTTCATGAAAACATGAGATTGAAACAACTTGATGAGGATTGCTATTTACTAACCTTGGGTCGCTTGACAGGCTGGCTGGTGCCGTAAAAACGGCCAATAGGCTGGATAGGGAATTCAGTTGACATGATAACAACTCGGTCAGAGTTACACCCAATTCTCAAAACCTATATAAAACGGGTCGTCATGACCAGGACTCAGTGTAAGCAACTGGTTGCAGTTCCGGTCTTACCGTCTCCTGCCATCGGCATCGGCTCGGGAGGTGTAAAAGGAGCGTTACGGCGCATGAACATAGCAGGGCGGGGCGGGCGGGATGGTGAACTACCTTGATGGAGCTGCACAGTGTGTCCGGGGCAGTGGGGAACTAACGCCATCCACTGAAGCGAGCCACTGACAGCCCTGGACCAGATCCAAACGTCACTGAAACGTGCATGTGGAAGGCTGGGCTGGAAGCGCCAACAGGTGCTGTAGCAGGGTACCCAAAGCCGGTAGGCGCAGAAACAGTCCAAGCCCCTTGCTGCCGCCGCATGCACCTCAAGCTTCGATGACCGCCTCAGCTCTGCCCAATTCAACCCTGGATTACAACCTCAATATCTGGTAGCCTTGTCCTCTCAGCCAGATTCATGAAACACCATTGGGACAACACAAACTACAGAGACCGACGACACCCCTTCCAGACCCCCGCCGGCCAACGCGATCAGCTCTGAAGACACGCTGAACACCCCGCGATGCGATTGCCTCTCCGAACGACCGTATAAAGCGCCACATCCTCCAACTCCCCGACCATGTCGAATCGGTACGGTGGTGCCTACCGCAACGGCAACGGCTACGGCAATTTCGGGAGACGCGAAGAGGACTATGACCCCTATGGAGATGGTTACGGCGGGAGCGACAGGGGCGAAAGAGGCGACAGAGACCGCTATGCCGTGGGATCCCCGCCGATGAACCCCCCGATGAACTCTCGATCACCTCCCAGCCTCCGAAGCGCGGGACCGCCTCCCGTCCGAAGTCGCGAACGCATCCAGGAGACGAACGCCGAACGACAGATTGTCCAGGTTCTCGAGCACATTAAGGCGGAGTGGCCAGCGATGTGCCAGACCGACTGCGTCCCTGTACAGCTCGCCCTCCAGCTCCTCGATACCAGCTCCGTCGGTCGTGCGCACGAATACCGCAAATTCCAAGAGACGCATACATATCTGCAAGACTCGCTCAAGGGAATTGTCCATGAGCACCACCAGGGCTTCAACAGCTCCATCGGAACGTTCCACAAGATCCAGGGAAGCATCCAGGCTTCGCAGAAGAAGGTGCGCACGCTCAAGGAGGCATTGTTGACGTCCAAGGTGAGCCTCTGCACGTCGGACCCGGATCTCAAAAAGCTCTCGGCCGCATCGCAGGCTTACGATGAGCTTCTGACGACTCTGAACGAACTGGAGGAGCTGCGCTTGGTGCCGGACCAGCTGGAAGCGCGCATCTCTGAGAAGCGATTTCTCAGCGCGGTCGAGGTCTTGCAGAATGCGCTACGGAAGCTGCGCAAGCCGGAGCTGGACAGTATCGGGGCTTTGAGCGATCTCAGGGGCTATCTGGCAAACCAGGATACGGCGCTCATGGACATCCTGGTGGAGGAGCTTCATGAGCATCTCTACCTGAAGTCGCCGTATTGCCAGGAGAGGTGGCAGAACCTGGCCAAGACCCAGGGCGCGTTCAAGGATGGCAATTACGAGGCGATTACGATCGCCCCATTCCACCAGATCATGGATGCCATGGACTTCGAAGGGAAGGCGGCCGAGGACCCTGCTAAGAACCCAGAAGCCGACACGTTCTCCTATGTTGCGCTGTTGGTTGAGGCACTGAACAAACTGGGGAGGCTCGAGACGGCCGTCGATACACTCAAGCAGAGGTTACCCGTCGAGCTCTTCACCATCGTCAACGAGACGCTCAATGAAGTCGACCAGCGACACCCCAGCTCATTGCGGGGCGGTTCTTCCAGCTCCCAGGGGCTGCACATCTACGGCAGCCGGGAGACGCAGATGAGGGCCGACGTTATTTACGATCTGCTCTGGACACTGTTTGGCAAGTTCGAAGCTATTGCTGAGGGCCACCGGGTCTTCCACGAGTCAATCAAAGCACTGATCCGCCGAGAGGGTGCCGGGAACAACAGTGCCCTGCTGGGGAGCTTCAAAGAGCTTTGGAACCTGTACCAGAACGAGATTCGCTCTCTGCTACACAACTACGTCACGACAGACGCAGATGTATACCAATTTAACTCGTCACCGAAGCCGGGTGCCAACATAAACGGCAAAAAGGATGCTGCGAGAGAGCACCTGTTCAAGTTTGCCGAGGGAGATCCCAAGGCCGTGGACATGGCCACGGAATACGAGGCCCTCGAAGGCATCATTCGCGCCGCTGTCCCTGGTTTGACTGATACATCTAGAAAGGATAAGAAGCGCACAGCGCTTGAAGCCGGCAGCTCCAAGAGAGGCGTGGGCACGGGCTGGGAGAACAGGCAGACTACGGGCACCTACAAGTCTCTCGTCGAGCCCAGCGTTTTCAACATGAGCTTGCTTCTGCCTCCCACACTCGTGTTCCTGCAGAGGCTCAAGATGATTGTGCCTCCGGGATCGGACCTAGCTACCAGCACGCTGACGTCTTTCTTGGATAACTTCCTGGTTAACGTCTTCCAGCCCCAGCTGGACGAAACCCTGGGCAAGCTCAGCGACACCATCTTCGGTGAAGCTGACACGTTCCTGCAAGACCAGGAATGGTCTCAAATCGCCCGGCGCCCTATTTTCAAGGGCACTACCGCCTTCTTCGCCATCGTCACGGCATTCTGCCGCATGCTGGGCACGATTCCCCATGACCAAGCACTCAGCACGCTCATCATCACTCAGATGATGAGGTACTACGACCGCTGCTTCGGCTGGTACAAGTCGCTCGTCAGCAAGACCCAGGCGCAGGCAGGGGAGCCCGCAAAGCTGCGCATGTCAGCAGCCATGACCCTAGAGGAGGGCGAGGTCCTCGAGACTATCAAAGAGCTATGGACCTCCGACACCCTGGAGCGCGAGATCCTGGAGAAGGAGGTTGGCCTACTCATCGTGCAGACTAATGAGAAGCGCATGGAGATGGCCGACATTATCCAAGACAAGGATACCATTTCCTCGCTCTGTCTGCTGTACACGAGTATGAAGTGGCTCGCCGTCAAGATATCTGGCCTCCGACACATCACCCGCAACGACTCAGACTCATCGCGGCCCAACCTTAACAGAGGCTCGAGCAAGCGATGGACCCTGATGAACGACCCCAGCAAGGCGACGAACGAAGACGGACCTGTGTATCTCCCAATGACACAAGAAACAGTCCAGTGAGTACATCTCGAACCCTGAAACTGGGCAGTCTACTCATTTTAACATGATTCCAGGGCCTTCGATGGCATCGTTTCGTCCTTTGAGGAACTCGCCGGCACCGCACTCCTGACCCTGCACATGGAAATTCGCTGCGAGATCATTTACTCCCTCCGCACCGCCCTCTCCCCCGAAAAGGCGCCCTACCTCCTCGACCAGGAAGTCAACGAGCCGGACCCGCAGATCATCAGCCTCAACTCGGACCTGGTCCTGTACGACGAGGCCATCGCCAAGTACCTCCGCGCCAAGGAGACGGCCTTCATCCGCACCGGCCTCGGCCTCCTGATCAACACCTACCTCATCACCAACGCGGCCTTCGTCTCGCCCATGAACGCCAAGGGCTGCGGGCGCATGCAGCTCAACATCCTCGTGCTGCAGCAGAACCTCAAGAACGTCGAGGAAGGGGTCGACCTCTCGCGCGCGGCCAACTACTTCTCCCTCTTCGACAAGGGGCCCGACGCCATCGTCGACAAGGCCCGCGAGGACAAGGACAAGGACGAGCACGCCGACCCGTCCGACACGTTCAGCTACGAGGAGCTCCGCACGCTGCTGGAGCTGTGCTTCAGCGAGCAGCTGGCGAACCCGGAGCGGGGGATCGCCAGCGCCGCGAGGAGGCAGATGGGGGAGAAGATGCTGGGGCTCAGCGAGCACATGTGGCAGAGCTAGATGCGAGGTGTTTTGCTTGTGTCTGATGTGGTTTGATGTGTGTGTGTGTGTGTGATTTCTCATTTTGCAGGCTGGCATGCGTCCCATGAATGAAATATGGGATTTCTTGCGAGGAGTTTTAGGGAGGGGATGGTAATTTACATGAGAAATCGCCCGTCGTCGTTTGCGAGCAGAAATGGATTGGTGGCTAAACGGGTTCAACCTAGGTAGTAGTGGACAGAGAGAAAGAACTTGCTAGGTTTTGCAATGTCAATTCAAATGGGGGGGGGGTATTATTCTTTGTAGTCTATAAACCTCTTCTCTTTTCTCCCTTTTATTGCCAATGCCAAACTTTTCCCAGCCACAGAAAACATATACACGATCCCTTCTTCTCCAGCTCACGCAACAAACAACAACCTTACGACGAAACGAGATCCCTCCCCCTGTTGATCTGCACCTTCTTGTCCTCGCCACCACTGACGATGCCCCACGTCTTGTCCCATGCGAGCCCGAACACCTTGGCGCCCTCGCCGCCGGCGGGCACCTTCTTGCCCCTGAGCCACTCGCGGCCGATCGTGTAGACGGCCTCGCTGACGCTGCCGCCGCCCTCGTCCTTGGTCGCCGGCCTCACGCTCCGCAGGTCCCAGATCTTGACGGTGCCGTCGTGCGACGCGGACGCCAGGCTGTAGTCGTTGTCGGGCGAGGGCGCCAGCGCGGAGACCATGTTGGCGTGGCCCCGGAGGGTGACGACGGAGGTGGCCTGGGCCGAGGCGCGCGGGTCGAGGAGGGTGACGTGGCGCGCTGCGGAGCCCGCGGCCACGAGCGAGGAGCCGCCGCGCAGGGGCGCGAGGCAGAGGAGCGGGTGCAGCGTCGTCAGGGTCGAGACGACGCGGGCGGTGGTCAGGTCGAGGGTGCGGAGGGTGTGGTCCGTCGAGACGGAGTAGGCGACGGTCGCGTCGGTGGGGTGGAACGCGGCGGCGGTGGCCGAGGCGTCGTCGTGGGCGGCGATCATGGCGAGCGCGCCCTTCTGCGGGACTGTGACGGACGAGTTGGAGAGCTTGGCGCGCTTGACGCTGCTCGCGTGGGTGGCGGGGACGTCGTCGGCGTCGACGTCGGGGGATGCCTTCTTGGAGGCGGACCAGAGGCCGACGCGGCCGTCGGCGGAGGCGGTGAGGAGCTTGTTGGAGGGCCCGTGGACGTCGAGCGAGTTGATGACCTTCTTGTGGCCGTGGAGCTCGAGCGTGGGCTTCAGCTCGCCCGAGAAGCGGTCGGCGGACTCGGTGTACTTCCAGACGAGGACCTTCTGGTCCAGGCCGACGGAGGCGATCTGCGAGGCGGAGAGGAAGCGGGCGTCGGTGACGGACTTTGCGTGGCCGCCGGCGCGGGCGGAGGGCGCCGTGGCGAGGCACTGGCCCGAGCCGTCCCAGACGCGGACGAGGCCGTCGTAGCTGGCGGAGAGAATGCGGTCCTGGCCGTGGGGGAGTGCGTCGCCGGACCAGACGCCCGCGCGGGAGGTGGCGGAGAGGACGTCGACGGCCGAGACCCAGTCGTCGTGCTCGAAGGAGGCCTCGTAGACGGGGGGCAGCAGGCTGCGGACGTACTGCAGGGTTATTGTGGACTCGAGGGAGAGGCCGTTCTCCTGGAGGTATTCTTCGAGCGTGGTGCGGAGGAAGGTCCCGTTGACGAGGAAGTCGAGCGGCACGGGGGAGGAGGTGTTGAGCATCGACTCCGAGTTCAATATCCTGGAGAGGCCATATCGCTTGATGTCTGGGTTTCGCGCCGGTTAGCTTTTTTGCCTGCCTGCATTGCGAGGGACGACCCATTGGCGGTCAGGGAACCAATGTCTGCATACCTGCGGGAACGATCAGTTGTCTCTTGCTCTCGTCGAGCTGGAGATCTTCGTGCGTCGTCGTGAAGTTAACCTTCACCTGGGCCACTGAGGACTCCATCGCTGCGGCTGGCCCAAGATGCCTGGGGCTTTCTGCTTTAAGTTGTGCGTGTAGATCGAAGGAAGTTTTGGTCCAAATTTACAAAATGAGAACCTGGGCCCACGATATGAAGCTGTTACGCGGGATTTCCGGGGTACGTCGATCGTCTGGTCTGCAAATGATCCAAATCAAAAAAGTAAAGTAGGCCAGGATTAGATTATTCCCCCATCTAAATTTTTTTTTGAAGATGGTTGTCAGCCTTGCAGAAATCTCCGACCCCGCTGTAACGCCACTGTCCAATGAGCACTGCAGCGCAAACAGTGACCACACTCAGGCTGAACAGTGCCCCGCACTCACCAATGTTGACATGGAGTGTTCTAGCGCCAGGGATGCGCACAGGTGAGCGGGGCCAAGCATCATTGCACCTCAGGGATGCAATCGAAATATGCACTCACTGTCAAACACCATGATGAGCCTGTAACAGAAAGATAAAGAAAGCCTGCCGAAACTATTTGATCCTCTGTACGCCAGTTCCTTTGCCCAGTCCATCATGAATCTATGGACTTTTTGAATAATGATACAAATTGTGAAGCGACTGCTGGATTAACTATCGAGTCTGTTGCTCGATATCAGCAAAACTTCAGGAAGACATCATGCAATGTCTTCACTTGCCGACTGGCTCTTTGAGGACTCCAAGACGAACGCTTCCTCAATAGCTGAGCGTCGACGGAAGACTCGGAGCCAGCGCTCACCCCAATGGCGAAGAAGTGCATCCCGCTGGCCAGCACCATCAACTTCCTCCATCATTTCGTCCTTGCTTCCCGAGGCCCAGCTGACGAGGGCATCCTCCATCGCCCTGAAAAGATCCCGCATAGCCTTGATCTCCCTCTCCTTGGACTCTTCGTCTGCTTCAGCATCAGTCAACAACTGTCTCACTCTACCAGTAACTTTAGCCACCGTTCCGAACACAAGCTCAAAGACGTGCGACTGCGCCAGGGAGTCGCCTGAAGAGGTTCCATCGACGTGGCTGCTGCCAACAAGAGCCCACTCAATAACAGAGATGGGCAACAGGATCGAGTAGTTCAATAGCTTCTCTACTATCGATATCGCCACCCCGGGCTGCGCAGACCAGTAAGTCATGACGGCGGTGATGATCTGGGCTTTAGCGGTCTCAGACGCCGCCCCCACGTCCAGCAGGCGGTCCTTGGTTCGCTCGATGCAAGCAAGCACGTGGCTGAGAGATTTCGAGCCGACCCAGCAGACAGCCGTGACGAAGACGTCGGTGCTCGTCACCAAAGGATCCAGGCCGCGTTCTATCGCGAGAGAATGGATCCGCTCAATGACTGGCTGGAGTTCCTCGTCCGCTGCTTTGCGCCTCAGCAACGTGGCAATCTCGCGGCCCTCAGCAGCGAAAGGTGTGCCTATGATTTTATCTGTTAGCAACCTGGAACAGTAGTTGGCTCGGTCATCCTCACCATCATCGCTGAACTTGAAATCGGGCACGTCCTTCTCCTTGTCGGGTCCAATCAGGGTTTGGTACGGCTCAGGGAGAGTTCCCTTGATGCGCTGAGCGAAGCTGAGACGGATCTCCTTGTCCAAAGCTCCGAGGATGAAGGCCTTCTGAGGATGGATGTCAGGGAGGAAAACATCGTCAATCCATTCGGTCCACTTCCAGGTGAAGCCGAAGTTGCTCAAGTGGTGCGAAAACCAGTCAATGAATCTCTGAGAGAGCTCGAGATCCATGCGACTCGAGTTACGGTACAAGTAGCGGATGGCCCTTCCCAAGCTTGGTGCGATCGCCGCGGGCGCAATCTTGCAAGCCTCCGTGAGCACTGAATGGTAATAGACAAGCTTGTGCTCGGGGGTGGGGAGTTGGAACAGCTGCGAGAAAACTGCGTCGACTGCGACGTCCTCGGGCTTCCAGGTCGAACGACCACCTTCGATGTCGCGCAGCCTGTCGAATGGAGTCGCACGCTTGACGAAGGTGGTATCGGAGAAGTAGCAGTCGAGGTCGATAAGATATCGGGCAGTGACATTTCGGTTGAAGTCCAGAATGTTAATCGTATCAACCAAGCCGTCTCTGATGAGGGAAGCGGCGATGTCGGTCACGGGAGGGACAGACTCGATGTCGTGTGAGCCATAGACCGAGAAGTAGACCTCGGGGAACAGAGGTCGAGGACCGGCAATGATTTTCTCGGGCACCGAGATGGGTGGGAGATTGTGCTTCGTGGCATTATCCAGCTTCTCCTGGGCCTCGATCTCCTCTAGTGGAAGCTTCCAAGGCCGGGGAAGGCACGAAAGTTCCCAGTTGTTAGCTGCCTCGTTCTGCAACTGCTTTTGCAGCAAGCCGATAACGCTCATGGAGCCGGTCGATTCGTCTTTCTTCTCCGGTAGGTACGGGTCGATCAGCGCTTGTAAGGCGTGAGGCTCGGAGGCGATGATCTCCGTCTTGTCCATCAAGTCTGCGGCCTTCTGCTGCCACTGGTCCGGCGCCGCCGCCATAATGTAAGGAATGGTCAAAAGGATGATCTTGACGAGTTCAGTGCCGATGGTCTGCAGCGCATGAGTCAATAGAAGCTCGTGTTAGGCGATTGGAATACCTACGTCATCCGAGCTTGCGGTCTGTAAGTCCACAGCGCGGCTGAAAAGCTCCTCCAGAACGGGGAACACTCCCTCGCCATCCAGAGACTTTTGAAGGCAAGCCAGTAGCTTTAGGTAGAGCTTGACGTCCCTCCACGACCCAGCCTGGATCTTCTCCTGCGTGGCAGCGCTCAGCTTGGCCAGGATCTCGTCCACGATCTCGGGCTTAAGCGTGTTAACCAGAAGAATAACACCGGCGACAAACGGCGTCTTCAGAGGCTGCTCCAATGCGAGTTGAAGGGACAGGTTGATGAAAGTTTCGCGAAGCTCAGTGTCGTCGGCATTGTCAGCAACCACGTGCGCGATGCTCTGAACTTCCTCGTGCCATCGGCGAAGGGGGGATTCGGCGAGGGACAGGAGCTGCCTGCGAACCTTAACAGGCAGAGGCACGGAGTCGATCCTTCGTCGCGACTGGCGATGGTCGTAGTCATCGTCATCTGTGATCGCCAGCGTCAGTTTGCTACGTTTTATCCAAACCAACCCAGTGGCCAGCAGACGCAAACCTACCCCGGTATCTTCTCTTTCTGTTGTTGTGACCGCCGCCGCCAATGTGGCGTCTTCGCTCGTAATCACCCATCTTTTCAAGATAGAGATGTTGTTTGCGACAACGTTAAGGGAAGGTGGTCTGAGGAGCAATTGGCAAGTTGAACGAAGTGAGACCTGCGAAGGTAGGCGGATTCGCAGCCTCGAAATGGGATCCACGTCAAAAAGTTACAGAAGGCGCGACACTGGAGCTTCCCCTGCAAGCAACCCAGCTGGCAGTGAGTGTCGCGTCAATTGGCCAGTACCTGCCCAATAGAATATTTTGCCTGAGGCAGAAGTCTCCGCTTAGGTAGGTACGTCTCTCTTGAGGTACGTACCGGCTAAGACGGATACCCACCCTTTCAGTCGGTGCCCAGATATTAGGTAGGGTAGATACCTACCAGTCCAGAATCTTCACTCGCCTTTACGTTGACTACTAGGTACCTTATATACTAGTAATAACGTTAGCTAGTAAAAAGTAAAAGCAATCCCGCAGCACCTCTGCGATACTGCGAGTTTAGTCGCCTTACCACCCAACCTCCACACCCCAGAGGCACGTTGGCACGCAAGAATACACACATGGATCGCAATCTGCTGGTCCGAACACATGAGAGAGCCTCAGAACTTAGCACGGAAACAATGCACAGACAAAGCAATAGTCCAGTGACACCTTGCATTGATCCTGCGAGGCCACTCCGAGCCAAAGTCGTAACAACAGCAACAGTCTTTTCCCAGTTTCTGTGCACAGCAGCCATCCCAGCCCTTTTAATTGACCCCCTTGGCTCGCCAATCGTTGCGCTGCCATAAATAAACAGTGAAAGTTGAAATCTTTTCCTTGGAATCATGCCTAATACCAATCCAGGCCTGTCGCCCACGACTCCCGACTGACAGGAGAGAGCAGCCCAGGCCCCAGTTGCCTCCCTCCGCTCTCTGCCAACTATCGTCAGAAGGCACGAACCCACGACAAATTGTCCTCCGCGCATCTACCGAGTGCTGACAAGCAAGGTGGCCTCGCCGGACCGTACTAAGTGATGAAAGATGAAAGAGGGGTAAGCCGGACCGTCCAGACAGTTGGCCGCCGCAGCATAAGGCGGTCGTTTCGTGTAGTACGAGGGAGAACAAAGTGAGAGTGGCCTCGGGCCATCCACCAAGCTGTAGCCGTAAGCGGTGTCTTCTGCGAGGGGTAACTTGTATGCCGCCCGCACGAACGGCGAGCAACTTGGTGAAAATCCGCAAGGATGCCTCTGCGGGCCGAATCCTTGCCTTCCCTCAAAGTGTCATCACGAGGACCGCCACTCCTCAACCACCAGACACCATCACATGATCTCGCCAGCGCACATGTGTCCTTCAGGCAATCGACGCTGCAAGCTCTAGTCGTCATTTCCACATTCAACATCTAATCATCACTTGGATCCGTGTTCGACGAGAGGCCGATGCCCCAGCAGTCCATGCTTTTTAAACTCGATTTCGATATGCGCTGGTCGAACGGTAGGTTTGTGGCCGAGACAAGTCGGGAACGATCCACGAGTGTGCTGAGTCCCTGGAATTGATCTCGGCTTGTTCAGTCCAATTTGGCCATCATATCTGCCTTCGGAATCGGAGTGAAGTTGTCAATGTCCAATCCCTGTCTGGCCAGGACGGGTTTGATGTGAGGAGGCACCAGCTGGTGGTTCAGGTTGGGGGCGATCGAAAGCTCTGCGGGTCTGTTAGAAGGACATCATAATTGCCAGATACAAGTGGCTTACCGTGGCGGGTGAAGTCGAAGAGTGGAGGCAGATCCCTGATTTCACCACTCTGGTGTCGGGAATCGGGCAGCCTGGTGCTGGGATCTCTCAGCTCGTCGAAGAACGGGTGGACCATGGCTTCGACAGCCGCTTGTCTCTCGGTCGGCGTGTACTCGAGGAGGCGTCCAATCAGGTCAATAGCGTGCGCGTCCGCCTTCCTGAAGACCTTAGCAAAAGGATGGGGCTTGATTTGCGGGAACTTGTGCTCCATATAGTTCGGGTTCATCGTGCGAATCTGCTCCCGTGTCGGCGTGCCGAGGACCTTGATGATCTCCACCAATTGGTCGATTCCCGATTCACCAGGGAAGAGCGGCTGTCCCAGCATGAGCTCTGCCATCACACAGCCGGTGGACCAAACATCTGACAGAGGGATTAGCTGGGCGTCAGAACAAAAAAGATGGGGTTGATGGCGTACCAATCTTGGTCGTGTAGTTCGTGGCGCCGAAGATAAGCTCCGGGGCTCGGTAGTAGCGTGAGCAAATGTACGAAACGTTCGGCTCGTTCTCTACCAAGATCTTTGCGCTACCAAAATCGCAGAGCTTCAGGACGCCTGATGTGGGGTCGAGAAGGAGGTTTTGAGGCTTGATGTCACGGTGACAGATGCCTTGCGAGTGGATGTAGGCGAGGGCGCGGAAGAGCTGGTAGATGTAGAGCTTGACCTCCAAGATGGGCATGGTCGTCTTCATTTTGTTGAAGAAACGCGATGCACGGTAGACGGTCTCGGGAACGAACTCTTGGACCAGGTTGAGATACACTTCGTCCTTCTGTGTCGGGTTAGTCAGGTGTTCTCGAGGCACATGAAGAGCGCGGGATCCCTTACGCGTTCACCGTTGGAGTAGTAGAACGCTTTCAACTGCACAATGTTGGGGTGCCGAACGATGCGCATGATCTGCAGTTCACGGTTCTAATGTCGCTGTCAGCGCGTGCTTGCAAGACGGGAGCTGCGGAACAGCGGACCTTGAACCTCTTGTCCTGGAGGACGCGCTTGATAGCCGCGTCTTCACCTGAAGGAGAGAGCTTCGTCTGGAAGACGACACCGAAGGATCCGTTACCCACGATCTTGCATTGCGTGTACTGCAAGTCTCTAGTTTCTCCCGTGACCCCATCTTGTACTTTTTCGCGAATGACCTCTGCGTTTCTAGTTAGCATAGCAGGACAGGGCCGGACGAGTAATTGCCGCATCTCACCTCCCATCCTGAGGGTGTTAAAGGCGGCAGGGCGATTCGCAGCCATGGCTCGGAATGTGTTGTCAGCACGGCTTGAGCCCTGCTATTGATGGCCGACGTTGGGCGAATTGAGGTCGAGAGGAGTGAGGGGTAGCAGATCCGAGACTCGACGGCGGGCCGTGGTGGGCAGCAGGGAACGGTGATTTGGATGTCGCAGAGGCGTTGTTCGTGCAAGAAGAAATTGCACGAGAGATAGACTGAAGGTGGGCGGATCAATTGCTCGTTTCGAGGACCGGGGCAAAAATGAATAAGAACAATATTGGTTGGTCGTGAGAAGAGCTGAGAGCGGCGCTGGGAGCGGGCGAGACTCGAGAACTCGAATATGAGTTTCCTAGGGGCGGGGGCGATGGATCAGTTGGCGTATCGAGGTCGAAATGCGAACTTGAAAACGCTGGATGTTTTTCGTCAGCAGGCGAAAGGAAGATGCGGGACAGTCCAAGGTTGAATGGTGGTTGACAGGGCGGAAATGTGTAGGGTGTGAAGCGTGTCGTGCGACGACCGTTGATGGGCGAGGATGACAGACGAGGGGTGCGGGGCGGGAAGTAATTTGACAGGGAGAAGGAGAAAGTGGCAGGGCAGGGGAGAATATGAATGATGGCGACGATACAAGACGAGTGGTGGCAAGTCAAGGAGTAAAAGCGACGGGAAGAAAAAGGTATTGGGCCAGGTAGGTCGCCGGGTAGCAAGCAACAGCAGAAGCAAAAGCAGCAGAAGCAGAAGCAGGCCCCCAGGACAGGGCTGGAAATAGGAGGGGGGGGCGTGGGAGTGGGAGTGAGTGGTATATGCTGGTAGATGCGCTATGCATGCAGCAGGCAGTGTAGTGAGTAGTGAGTGAGGTGATTTTCGCTCTGGCAAAGGGCCAAAAATGCCAGGTACGTGCAGCCCAGTAGCGCGAGGCAACTACAGATACCTCCCGTCGCCCAACACGATGGGGAGCAGGTCACAGCACGGCTCAGCACAGTAAGGTAGCGAGGAGCAATATACCACTTTCTCGTGTGAGGAGTGAGACTGGACTTGGACTAGGACGAGACTGAACCGAACTGGTGACGACGGGCCGGACCAGGGAGCTGGGGACGAGGGGTGAGGGAGGGGGGAGAGCAGCAAGAGAAAAGAAGCACGGTGCGGTGCGGTGCGGTGCGGTGCGGTACGATGCGGTACGATGCGATGCGATGCGATGAGCGGAGTGGGCTGTGGTAGTCGTCTGCTCGGTCTGTCCTGGTCTGTCCTGTCCTGTGTCTTGTGTCCAGTCCCGACTTGTCGGGGTGTGTGCAGGTTGTGGTGTGGGAAGGCGGGAATGTGGTGATGACGGCACAGCACGTCGCTGAGGGGCAGGCGCGGGCCAGGCTCAAGGATCGTGATGTTTCTGCCTCGTGCAACACGCCGGGGGGGCCAGACTGGGGCGGGAGGTTGGGGTAACGACAAGATGGGCGAGAATTACTCACACGAAGAACTGCAATTGTTGATGGCGGCAGGAAGCCAGAGATATTGCCTTCGTCTCGAATGCTTGCCGGGGAGCAATGTCGGGTAGGCAGTTGTGGTAGGAGACAGCGAGGCGCTGACTGCCGGAAATCTGAACAGAACTCCGTGGAGCTTAGAGATGAGAGAGATGGAGAGGCGGGGAAGATCGTGTATATTCGATCGAGTCGTTTCGAGGGCTGCAATCACAGACAGAACGGATAGTCAGTCGTTTGGCAGCAGCTGGTTTCGAGCGTACGTGCCGTTCAGCGCTGGGCGAAGGGCGAAGGCAATGTGGTGAGCGAAGTCGAGGTGCCGAGAGGTAGGAAGGAGAAGATGTTGTCACGCTGAGTAGAAGCGCGCGAGGTGTGTTTGGTTGGTCAGGTAAGGAAGGAGGCCAGGTGGTGGTAGGTACCACATACACTACCTACCTATGGACATGTAGCAGCCCAGCCCGGCATAGGAAGCACAGCCCAGCCCAGCACCAGCACCAAAGAACAGAACAGAGCAGAGCACCTCAGGCAAGGTACGGATACTGGTAAGGTAAGGTCGGCAGGTGGTAAGGCAAGGTACCTGAGGCAAGGTTGCCAGGTAGGGTACCTACCTGAGGTGGGAAGGTACCTCCGCAAATGTACGAAAGGCAGCAGAGGCAGGGTTGTAGTCAGGTCATGTGCAGTACCTTGATGGGGGTTGTGGAAAGTAAGGGAGGCAAGGTACTTTGAAAGGAGGGGCAGCCCGGGGTGGGTTGCATACTGTGGTAACTACCTAGGTGTGCTTTCGAGTCTTGTCCTTGAGGCCTCGCGGACCACACGGCAGGGCAGACTAGCGCGCAGCTGGACGAGGAATGACGGAGTGCGTCCCAAGTCCAGCGGCAGGGCCAGGGGGTAGGAGGAGACGACGAATGAGAGGAGAATATAAATAAAAAATTGGCCAGGGGGGCGAGAGGCACAGGGCCAGGCGTTGCTGCTGGACGATGATGATAGTAAGATTGCTGCTGCCGGTTGCTACGGCTTGCTTGCTTGATCTCCAAATATGACAATTCGAACTGAGTCTTTCTCTCTATGTGTGTCTCTCAATTGAATTGACTTCCTGGGGAATAGGTACAAGGTTTGACATGTCTAAACGAGGTAGAGGCTATCATTGCCTTGCATCCTTTTGTTTTCTTTTTTCCTTTCACGCCCTACAATTATCCCCTATTACGTCGTTAGTCCTTTCGACGAACTGAACTGCTGGACTTACGAAGGCAAGACCTATTAGCTACCTAGCAAGGAGCGAGATGATGGTGTTGTTGGTGGCCAGGTAAGGTGATCCTCCCAAGATGGTAGCTCCGTACCATTGTCGCACAAGGCAACCCCGAGAGCACTTGCTGCGATGACAGCACGGTATGACAACTTCATCTTCACGTTGGAAATATGCGAATTGCTGAGAAGCAGCCCATATCAGCGACAAAAAGCCGGGTTTTCAATCCCTTTCTTTGTTAGGTACCTGCGCGGGCGTCGTCCCAATTCGAGTGCCCTTAGGCCAGGCCAGGCCTGACATGGCATGTCACGTCTGTCGGAGGTCGGGTGACGATCAGGGTTTGCAGCCAGAGAACAGGCGAGTGCCAAAAAATGGAATGCAGCACACGGCACGACAACACGACACGACACGACACAGTACAGCACAGCACAGCACGACATGCGCGTGGCATTGAGAAGCAGGCGGAGTTTCGAGGGGTTCCAGTCAGCACCGGAGAGGCAAGACACGCTCGCTCACACACACACACACACACACACACATACCAAGTCATCGAAGAGACGAAGGCACGAACAAGCAGTCCATTCGAGTCAGTGCACACATAAACAGCAACGCCTAGAAATTTGAAGGCCAAGAACTCGACCTTCATCAAGAAGCTCAAGCAACAAGTGCAATGACTACAGTGCCAGTCAATAAAACCCGAAAGCAATTGGTAGAGTGCCCGGAAACGCAGTCCAACACGGGTCCAGATGTACCACAGGTACCTCAGGTACTGTACGTCGTGTGTAGGTAGTATGGTCTGGGCGGGCGGGCGAGTTGCGGATAGCCTTTTTGTCGCCGCCCACTCTAGACAAGGACCCGCTGCACCAGGCTTGCTCATGTGCCCTTTTTGAGACGGGGAGGCAGGCGCTAAAACTCGGCAAGCGGAAGTCAAAAACCCAATGGGCGCGCACGCTGCACGCACCTGCTGCGCGCTGGCCACTGCTGAGAGCCTGAGGTGCTGTCTGTCAGGTTGCTCCTGCTCGCTGAGGTGGGCTTTGAGCTTTCATGCCTCAGGAAGGTGCACCTCACCTATGCAATCGACTCGAGCTGCAGCTGCCATATATGTGCCACCATCATCATCATCATCACCAGCACCACCTCCTCCATCACGATGCAGTCAGAAAAGCTTGAAGCAGGAAGGAACGGCGATGACAAGGTCTCCAAGGCTGCCCACACTCCAGTTGCCGTGCGAAGAAAGAGTCACGCTTCCGCGTGACTTCTCCGTCAAACAAGAGCGTCACGTGGTCTCTCACGGACTCTCTGGCGCTGTTTGGGCCAAGTCCGCATGTCCATTGTTTTTTCTCGTCCCACGTACATTGTACCGCTCCTGCTACTGGCGAGGGTACCCAGGTAGGTACCCAGGTTGCTAGGTTCACAGCACCCTGGGTTAGGACGGCCCATATCCACCACCACACGTCTAGCCTGCTCCCATTCGCCAGGATACTGTCGTGCACCTTGGTCCAGCTGACCTGCTGGGCTTTCCCAAGCGTACCGGCTCGGTACCTACACCAGCCAAGCGGAGCAAGGCACGCACTATTAACCAAGTGTCCATTACGCCGTCCGTCCTCCTCTTGGACCGACCTGCTGAGCGACCTCGATTCTGCAGGGTCCAACAAGCAAGCCCTCGACTTCTCTTCGAAGTGTCCTTCAACAATTGCCATTCATTGGTATGGACAATCTCCGACAGGGCCGCTGCTCGCTCGGCCATCTCCTTTTCCCAAGCTTCCTGACCTCTCTGTTGCGTTCATTGGGCGATCAAGAAGCAAGCGCATCGAGAAGCACGTTTGGGATCGGCCCTGTGACTGTCTGGCAGGCCACTCCCAGCCCAAAGGAACAACGAGCGTCCCGGACCGGAGAACCAAGGCAGTGTCAAGTCAGCGGCAACCACAGGGTTGGGTATCGCCACTTCTGACGTGTGGAGGAGCTCACTTTATCTGCAGAGTTGAAACCAATTTGGGGGACTATACGCCGTTGGACGGGTTTCTGGCTAGACACAAACATCAATTGATGAGTCTTCCAGCGCCAGCGGCACGGCACACACCTTGAAGCTTCGAGCTGGGCTACCTGGACGCCTATCCTGCGAACACCCCTTTTCAACGGCCTTCCCGAAGGCGCGAATCCACACTCCACCGTTCGTCACATGAAGAACCCGCAGTCGACGGTTCGACCTCTCGAGGCTGAACAGCTTTAATACTCCTCGTCTGCAGAAAGACAGAAATTGACGTACATCGCTGTTGTTGGTCTGATCTACGCTAGCTGCCGGGCCGACCATTCGATTGGGGGGCACGGAGTACAGACACCATCAAACCGCACAGCCGCCAGTGCGGACAGATTGCAGCTTCCCTGGTCGACCGCCGCTTGGTGGTGGGGGAGCAGAAGTCCTAATATATTTTCTTCTTTTTCATATTGAGATTCGGCCGCAGCAGGCCTCCCGCGCTGCGCTGTCGCACTCGGCCAACTAGGTGGTTTCTGACGTCTTGTTCACCAGTGTTGCAATGCGTGAGCAGGGATGCGCTCTCTGGGTTAAACCTCGCCGAGCCTGGCGGGTGAGGGATGGGATGGTCAGAGCTCCCTTTCGCATTTCCTTGGCCACGCCTGTGCTCGAGTACTCTCCGTCAACGGAGTCAAGCGAGAAGGAGCTGGGCAATTGCGTATCTTGTCTCGTCAATCATCAATGGCTCCGGCCCTGTAGGCGTTGCGACGTCCGTCTACTGCTGAAGACTGCAACTTCCTTGCTCGCATTGCGAATGCTGGGCGCATCCCCAACCCCGCCAAGGAGACTTGCAAAAAGTCCTATGACGACGTGCCCATGTGTGGAGGAAACGACCAAGTGCGGGGCATCGACGTTTGAGAGGAGACGCCGTCTCGTTGAGGAGGGGCGGTGGACCCCACCATGCTGGTGTTTCTCCACGACAAAGTACACACCAAAGCCATGAGAAATGGCGGGAATTACAATCCCGATCTTCTTGTCAACTGCTCTATACCGACGGAATACGCGCCGTACAACCTGTGTGTGGTTGTGCTTGGAGCCCAGGGCATCAAGAGAAGTTAAAGGCAGGCAATATTGCAAACAGCCAACTTGGGAAGACCCTATCCGACGTCCGCCAAGCAACTTGCTCCATCCACCATAATCATAGAGGACAGCTCAATTGGCCTGTTGGATGGATCTGTTGCCAGTGAATCGATCCTTTGTCTGGTCGCTAATTGGACAGAGGTGGGTTTGAATTGGGTAGTCCCCCCATCATTCGGTACCTTCTCTGAATACTACCTACTTGGTAGTACTTACTACTTACTATCTCTGCTTACATAGTACAGTCGAAAGGAGGTATGAAAAGCGGTTTACGAAGACGTCAATCGGCCGGTGCACATTTTGACTTCTTGCAAACGGACTTGGGACGAGCCGAAGTGTCGTCGAGGCCGACAACGGCTTCCTCTGAGTTCTACGTCATGGCCAGTCCAAACTCCCACCGTGCGTTTGGCGCTTGGGTTTCAACAGAACGTGCGCCCAAACCTTGCAGCAACAGCAGCAGCAGCAGCAGCAGCAGCAACGGAAAGACTGAAGAAAGCATGGTTGTTGAGGGTGCATGCTTGGTTGAACAGCCGCACCGCGTCGTCTCTGGAACATTCCGAAAGAATATCAGGATAGGATCAGGGTCAGGCCAAGCTGCAGTGTAGGAACAAAACCACACCTCTTGTGTGTGTTCGAACTTCTGGTCCAGCAAACTCCCAATCGTCAATCGAGCCGCAACACAGCAGGACCAACCTTGCGTTCCTGACGAGCTCCCCTGAAATGTTACCTTCTCGGCCCCGGCCATGTGGACTATCCATAATGTCGCGTGTGGTCGTGGTGTTGGTACCTGGTATTGGTGCTAACAGTGTGGCCCCGCCCCTCGTACAGAACAGAACATACACTACTGTGGATGCGGCCTTGCTTACATAAGCCCACGTCAAAGCATGTGACATACTGCGCCGTAGACGGCGGGTGGGGTATCATCCAATGACAAGGCCCTAGGGCGGGCCTGCCGGCGTTCAACTTGCAAGACCAGCAACAACCTGCTAGCAGGGCTCATACGGGAGCTGCGGGCTCTGGTCTGGAGACTGCAGTGTGGTGGGCAGCACCTGCCTCGCTCTCTAGCGTCCCTGACCCCCAGTGGAGAGCTGTTAACGAAGGTACCTGACCTGGGCGAGGTGCGCCGCAGCCCGCTCCAGGGTTTGGTCGTCTTTTTCTGGATACAAGCAGGTCTCATGACCTTCTCATGCGACGCTAACGACAGATTTTAGGTTCACCTGGGCCACAAGAGGTCAGCAGCATCTGATCATTCCCCCCTTGCTCTACTGCGCGTTCCTGCCACTATGCTCATTCGCTCATTCGCTCATTCGCTCACTCGTTCTACCTGGGCCCCGGCCCCGACCACGGCCACGGCCACGGACATAGTGACAAGCCAAAGGCGAGGCTTTGGGAACACCCGGTGCTACGCAAAAGAAATCGGAAGTAGGAGGCGCCGCCGGTGACGATGACTCCATACGACGACTATGGAAGGCAACGACAACGAAAACGTCTAGACCGGTCGGTGGCTTCTGAACCCTCATCCACTGACCGACCATACGGGTAATACCTAGACAGGCAACAGAGTCCCGTGCCGTGCGGCTCCTGTTCGTCACGTAGGTACCTAGGTACCGTCCCATTTTGCGGAGCGACTTCGCCAAGCAGAAGCAGCAGAAACAGCAGAAACAGCAGAAACAGCAGGAACAGCAGTTGCGGTCGCAGTTGCAGTTCCAGTTCCAGTTGCGGTAACATGCAACGACGATTAGCAGCATTGGACCGCTTACAAGGGCGTCTTGAGGCATTTCCCGTCTCCATCTTCCTCTTCCAAAGATTCAGACAAAATCTGCTACTACTCCGAGATCCATTCGACAAGTTGGTTCGTCATCGCACACGCAGCCCTCAGACCGGCGCGCCGTCAACCACCCCTCCTTCATCCACCACCGGTGACCCCCGCCGTCCCGGCACCCAATCTGCAGCCGGTGCCTTGTCTGTCTCTCTGCCGAAGTGAAACCTCCGAAGGGGCGGGTTGAGAACCGCGAGCACAGTCCCCTCCACGCGCAACAGCCGCAAGTTGGTCTCGAAAGTCGAAAGTCGATGATCCCTTCTCCGATTTTTTCGCGCACGACTTCCTATCCTTCCTACAAACGCCCGGGACTCGGCTGAGGTCATCCCAGTGCGCCCATCGCAACGCAGAGCCAGCAACCCCGGCTTTCCGGAAGGACGCCCACTTTGGACGGCATGAAGCCTCTTATTGAGCGCTGTGGGCTGCACTCTAGCATCTCGGGTACTTCAGAAGTCTCTTTCTGACTAATGGAAGGCTTCTCAGTCGTTGTTGGTGTCGGCGGCGTGCCCCTGCAACGTCTAGCCTCTAGCCCCTCGATTGGCTTCTGTCATTGATCCCGCTGCGACGGTGCGGTATTAACGTGCATCCTTCGGGTTCTCGCTTTCGAGAAAAGGTCGCACTCAGGCTTCAGCACGCAGCGCGAGTGTGTGGCCGATCTTCTTCGGTTGCGGTGGCTGTCCACCGGCCAGCGGCGAGCTTGCAACGCCGGCACGGCACGACCTCTATGTTGGGTTTCGCCCATCAACCTGATACGTCCGATCCGATGTCTTTTTCGCGGGCCACGTGAGGCCCAAGGTCGCCTTTTCTTCCCACTCAAGCCGCGCCTTGTACCTCATGTACAATGCGCCTGCGCTTCATCACGGTCTGCTTGACTTGCAGCGAGGCCTGCAGGGCATACCGGGGGACGCTCCATTCCTGTTGGTTAGGACGCACAGACGGAGCTTGTCGTTGGACATTACCGTGTGCGAGTTGCCCATCGGCCCCTGCCACGCACCCTCCCCTCCGCCTGGCTAGCTGGTGTACATAGTAGGTGCTCCGAATCCCTGAACCGAGCGGTAATGCAGTACGTCTCGTCACCGCGTCCTGCTCGACGCAGCCGCATGGCCCTAGCACTCCCTCCATCCCGTCGCCAACCTGCCTGCTTAGCCTCCATTTGGAAGAGGAGGGGGAGGCAAGGGTGTTGACGCCGCCGTGCCACGTTCATGGGGTTCTGCTCCTCGCACTCTCGACGAGCGGGAGCCGGACCACGGGAGCCGGCCGTCGTTCGCGTGGCCCTCTGCCAACGTCGCATCTGGCGCTCCAAATCCGCTCGAGAATTCCCGCCGGACATACCATGACACCCTCCAGGCCAGGAGATCTCGGGCAAGATGCTGGCTAATAGCTTACCACGACATGCCCGTTGGATCTTTCAGTTTCCTAGACCCTAGCCTGCTTCGCCGGCACACGGTCGACGCTCAGATTATCTCCGGGCCAGGCCTAGCAAGATCTCCCCCTCCCCATCCTCTGCTTCTCTTCTCGGCGCACCATGGCCGAGAGGGCATGGCGGATACGAATACCATGTCACACGCTTGTTGGGTGGGGATCGCACGCTGGGCAACCGAAGCTGAGGGCTGTGCGGAGCGAGCAAAAGGAAACATGCCGCAGAGAAAGAGAGGCCACACAGGGCAGGGCGCCCGTCGGCGGTGCTGCTGCTCCCTTTCGTCACACCCTCTCACGGCTCCTAGTGGAGAGATCTATTATTCCAACGACGCAGAACAACGCGTCTAACCTGCTAGCTTCACTTGTTTGCGGCACGGGCACCAAGCTGGCCAGAGCATCCGTTGCGGCTCTCACCATTGGACAGCTCCCCCCTTGACCTCAACCTTTACCATGGATATGCCAAGTTGTAACGGCCGCCTGCAGCCGCAACAATTCGATGGGGCCAAGGCCGCTTTTGGTGCCGCATGTCGAATCAGCCCTGGCCACCCCAACCGGTACCCACAAATTTGGGCCGGTCCCTCATCGGTGAGGGTCCCGGGCTGCAGGCAAGCAGCGAAGACCCATCTCCGAGTCACCTGGGAAGTTTCCAACTTGCTGCCTCTGCCGACGATTGGGAAATCGCAAATGCTTACGGAGACATCGAAGAGGCTCTTCCAATGGCCGCGCAAATGCCACGGAAACAATGCGGAACGCCGCTCGCAACGATAATATGACGACATGTGATACCACGCATCACGGGAGTGGCACTCTTTGCGATCAAACGTCAGCAGTGCAGCTCCAGCTTTCGCGTTACTCCAAGGCGAAAGGTTAACAAGTTGACGTCCCCTGCCACGCTGCCCACGCGTCCGCGTGGCTAAACGCATGGGTAAGGTCAAGTTCGTGTGCGTTCGACTCTCATCGAATTCAGCATGTCGATCCACCATGTGGCACAACATTAGACGAAGGGACGAGGTGACCGCCGCCCACTCGCCAAGCCCAATCCGGGCCCAGGATGACCAGGAAATTTCCGAGCGACCTTCAGTCAAATCACCACATTGAAGACGAGCACTCCGAGTGTTCCAAGCGAAGGTCAAAGTCATGCGGAGCTTCGAAACTGAGCATACTACGTAGGAAGAGTGGAATTCTTCGACGGCTGAGGACAGGCAGTCGAGCCGCCACACTACCAGAAGCAAGCGACCCTCCAAATTCGGTCTGTGTCACTTGTTAGGCATACATGTCCTGGCATCTATATTCAGCCATTTTGGACAATAACCCGCACTCGACTTCTGCAAGTCCATGTAGTGGCCTCCATGAGTGAGAGCTGGGGTCTAGCGTAAAAAAGGACCCGATGCCCGATGCAGTGACGTGACGAGGTCCCAACATGTTCTCCGAAGTCAGTCACCGAGATATTTCGGTGTGGAGCCCTGTCCGGAGCTTTGGTCAGAAAGGCGTCCTTGCTTCTCGCCAACTGCCACTAGCATGGAACATGGACGCATATCAGACGGAATAATGCCATCCTTCAGGCTTCCAGCGTGCGTCAGATAATACTACTTACAACCACCCACTAGTGTCTATTACATAGTACTACAGCCAAACGGATGAGGACTGTCTAGCCGATGTTCAGATGTCACTTCGATACTGCGGGATATTTGGCTAGTCGTTGGCGTCGTCAGAGGGAGAGACAACATGCCCAAGGTCCGCTCAGAGGAACCACCCCAGGTGAGGGTTGCAACGAACTATTCAAACCATGCCTCGCGTTAGGTGCGCAATCTTCTTCAACCAGGTACGTGTTGCCGTTCCCATCAATAATTCTGTCACAACTGATTGTGGCCAAGCCGGTCAGGATGTACACACCACCAGCTGGGCGTTGCAATCATTCATGCAGCAACCCTCATCATCTGACGGCAACTCCAATGGCCCCGTCTGCGTCTTTGATGCCATTCAACCACGACAAGTTTCCTACGGATTACACGCACGAGTTCCGGCATTGGCTCAGATCGTACGACCAATGGATGATCTTGCCCTGCGGAAGTATCTTGCAGCATCCAAACCGGTCCTACCCATCACACACTTCCGGAGATCGCCAGTCCCTCGCGGCTACACTCAACGCGCCGAGCTCCGTACCGTAGCGATCAGCTACCGGTCTGCATGGGAAGGACTGGACTCGCGCACCGTCGCTGGACGCCTGCGAGGTGCTGTGCCTCTTCTGCTTTGGGCGACGTGCATTCCGGGCTAAACCCGTATCACCAACACCACCATCACCACCAAACGATCCTTGCACCGGCATGCTACAGCTCAACATGGTTCGCTTTTGCCCCTTCTGAGATGTTGTGCTGCAGAGCTTTGTGTCACAACCACAGAAATTTGTTTCGTTCACCTGCATCATCGAGTCGCCTCAAAGACGCCTCGTTGCCGCACGCTATCAGCCTTTCCGGGAACCAGCTGTAGTGCCCCGTCCTGATGGTGCCAGGCGACTCGCCCCGGTGGCTGGTTGTTTCACTCTTGGTGGAATCTTCAGCTCGCCCTCTCATCGAATTTCGCTTTCCCTTCTCGCACCACGAGCACGAGGGTAAGTCTGTCCCAGAGTCGCGGACGGGATGACTCTCCACCAAACACCGGTGAGACCCGAGGGGAGGCGCTCCTCCATGCAAGACCTGTCAAGCGAGCCCGGCTGCGTCCCTCGACGGCACGGAGCTTTTCGAGGTGATTTCCAAGCGACACACGCCGCCGATCTGAGGGCGAAGTCGGGCGGCCTGGACTCGTGGACTGAATGAGGTTCTTCCACGTGCCTGGCAGACGCTGCCTGTCGTTGCCGCCTGCGAGCCGCGTTTGTCGTGGCACCGCACGCAAGCCTCTGTATGCATGCCGCTGGCCCTAAGGGACCATCTCCCGCCCAACAGGATCGGCAGGAGGCAGTTCCCGGGTTCAGGGCAAATACCACCTGCCGATGACGGCTGGGTCTGCAGGCCCGCGAAGAGTCGTGGAGGGCCAGAAACTTGTGTTCGACGCAGATGTTCCAACGCCTACACGTACAGGCGAAGGAGCGACAGATGGAAGGAATCCTTAGGTCGGTGGGCTCCCGGTGAGGCTTCACTGAAGGTGGCCGGGAAAGACCTTGATCTCCCAACAAATCCCCTTTTCTTTTCTCTTCTGGTCGACCCCCCTATCTGCGTGTGTTCACCGCTAGATTGTTGACCGAGAATGAGACAGGTGTTTCTTTGGTCGCGTCTACTCGCAGATTGGCGAGTTCTTGACTGCGGCGCTGTGAGACAAGGGGACCTAAGTTGTGTGGCTTTTTTTTCTCCCATCGACATTGAGGAATTCTCGTCGTGTTTCTGATTTCTTTTCCACCTGACGCCATTCCGTATCCGCGCCGTCGAGTCGGAAAGGCAACCGTTGAAGGCAGGGGCCGGGCCTGCAACCTTGTTCTTCGTTCTTTCCCATCTCGCTCGCGGCTTGAATTGTGATGGGCTAGTGCCGTTGGGGATTTTCTGGTCGATTCGGGCCGGCGAAGACAGTGCCCTACATCGCACACCCCTACCTCCCTTCCATCCTGTGGTTGGAATCCGAGTGGTCGAGATGGATTTCTGTTTGAATGGAAATTTTCTCCCGGGCCGGGCCGTGATGTTTGCCCGGCCAGTTGTGCTCAATACGAGGAGGCCAAATCTCGTGTTGTTGCCCAGGAGACCCTCGATCGATACTCGATCTCGCCCCCTTTTTTTTTCGGGTATACGACGCTGCCATTGAGACTGAGCTCGGCTACCAGTTTGAAATTCAGGGGCTTAGGGAGTCCATTCGTCGGCGTTGTCTTGCCTTTCCCGGGACCCGCAGAAGGGTAGATGAGGCTCAAGGAAGCGTGTTTCAATTTGGCTGGGCACCGGGGCTTGCTTGCGGCTCGAAGTTTGGCTGTTTGCTTTTCCTACGGCGAGGGCTGCCGGGAGGTTATTCGGTCCTGGGACTTGGCGAGGTCCTGGTCTGACCAGAATAATATGTTGTCATGTACGATGGCTGCTCGTGAGGTCGCCCGCAAGTAGGCGTCCGGAAGACGAGTCCCAGCTGTGGACGACGATAGTCTCGAGTCCTCCTTTTCACCCCCTTGTCACGAGGGAAGATTCCTGCTTCTGACGCCTATCTGTAGTGGGGTGGGTCAAATTCCGTACTACGAGTGACGGATAGGTAGGCGGGTCCTAAGAAAGGCTTGATACTTCTAAGTAGAGAATGCGGTAGACGTGTGGGACGTCGCATGCCTTGGTAAGTTAGGTCAAGTCACGGGTCTTCGAAAGAAAGCTTCACAAAGCATGGATAAAATTCAGGATACATTGACCTCGCCAAACAAAATTATGCTCGGTTAGATTGTCCTCGTTAATGGTCCATGTCATGCGGTGCTGGATGGATGGAGCTGGCATGCTGTGCCCGGCCTGGTGATTAGTTCTCTCAGCGGGCAGTGATGACTTTATGACCAGCTCAGGTTTGTCGGTGTTCTTACGGACTGTCGCGGTTTTGATGACATTGTGGAGGAGCCGAGGGCAGCCCTGGGACTCCTGTAGGTCTACCATCTTTGGTTGGCGGCTGGAGCATTCGTCTGATGAGCAGTTCTCTCAAAGTCGGAGTGCTTTCGGCGTGATACCAGCGCGAATACCTACAGAGAGCGAAGACTCGGGGCATACCGTCGCGTTGTCTTCTGGACTCGGGAACATACACTCTCCTGGATGATTTGGCTGACATCTGTAATGTACGCTTTCCCCCTCTCTAAACGGTTGAGTCGAGTGCTCAATGTGTTAGTTTACTCAGTGACTCTTAATGGGCAAGCACGACCCGGGAATTTGTTCCTATGGACCACCCCTGGAGATACGATCAATAGGCGCCGCTCACCGACAGAGCTGTATAAAAGCAAGCCTTTCGCCGCCTCTGCAACGTTTCCCGCTTCTTATCACAGATAGGACTGGAGGCTTCGCGACCATCCCGCATGGCGTTCGGTCGACCTCCAGGTGTACTGTTGGTCGGTGATCATCTTGAGAAGCGTCGGGTGTGAGCAAGATGTCATCTGTGTTGCCGTGGAGTCAATTTCATGAGTCTGTTCTTTGGTTCTGCCCGTTGTATATACGGGATGGAATACCCGCCCGATGAGGGGATGCAGAGCTGTTGGAGGACACGGTACTCTTCGTCGACTGCACCCAACCAAGCTGAAAACAAGAAGACTTCCTCATAACCAAAAGGGTTACTGTTACTAGGCAACAACATGACAAGAATCACAGCCTTTGACTCGGCCCAAGGTGGCAGTGAAGCCGGGCATGTGGTTACAGAGAGAGCCCAAAGCCTTGATTAAATACCTTCTCTGGGATACTATCGAGAATCTCAATCGCCTGCCTGCGGCGGGTTGCGGAATGGCCGTCATCTGTGGTCTGGATATTTCCGTGTCATTGATCCATCTACCTTGGCTGTATCAGAACTTCCGATTGTTCTCAGATATACCATGTTTCTAGATTACTTAGAATGAGATATTATAATCACTATAAGTACAGTGATAAGAAAGTTACGCTAGCGAGAGCGGCAACAGTAGGAATCTCCCAGCCCAACCCCAAGTCATTCTCCCTCCATGGGCCCAAGAAGGCTCTGGTGGCCACGAACGATTCGGATTTGCCAGAAGTTGTTGAACGAAACCCATCTTCCGCCTTCCTCTGCGAGGCCAGGAGTAGTCTGATATCTTCTCCTTCTGTCACTTAGTCTCAGCCAGCATCAGCGTTCTTTGAGACAGCTTACTATGACACGAAGTGCTCGGATCAATCGCCCGGGGGAGAAGCGTGTGTAGCAGGATCGTCCAAGGGCCCGTACGGCGTCCAGAAAGTTCTCCAATTTCAATCAGTTCTGTGGCAAGTGCGGTTTTCACGGCATTACACCCGCTGGACTACTTGGAAATCCTCCGATATAACGTCCGCCGCGAAAAATTCACTTGGGAACAGTCTCATGTTGCAAAGACTTGCGACACACGCGAGGTTCCATAGTACTTGTCGATTAACGCAAGACCGAGGTTGTTTACCTGGTCTGTCTCTGCCCTGAAACAGAAACATTGCCGAAATACCGAGTTTTCAGGAAACTCTGGGTTCCGCGGCATCAGTGCACAGCAGCCCAAGTTCATCTGCCCAGACTGGGGAGTGCAACTAAGACTGTGGATGCTCTTCGTCGCGGGCGAGGTTATTCAAAGCGCAAAGCTGAGCCAAGTTAACAACGCCGGTGCTCTAGTCCTAGTCAGAATAGTGTATCTTGCTCGATAAATATCTTGGATGCTTGAAGTGGCCTTGACTGTCTTGACGGGGATGGTGGTGGCCGATGAACAGACAGAGTCGTCGTTGTCGTCGTCGGCGTCGATATCTCCTACGGGAAAATAAATTGTGCGGCGAAGACGCTCGAGGTCATACCTGTATCGACAGAAATACCAGGAGCACCGCGATATATTAAATTAGACACTCCTTGGGGACCTCCTTGAGGCTTCACGGAGCATCCTGGGTAATCAATGTGCTTAAACGTTTTGGTAGGGCGTAGTACCGATTAAACTCAACCCGAATTTCTACCGACGTACAACTCGGTGTTCTTATAGGAATGGACCGGCCCCTAGCCCGTAACTCTGAATCCTCCCGCCCCGTTATCAAGTCCTGGCGGAAGTTGTCAATTGATGTGTCGTCTGAGAAAGAGTTGAAACGGGCAGCCTGCAGTATTTGGTGTATAAAAATCCTATATGTCCTCGAGGCCATGATTACAACGCATGATGGCGCTTCTGTGGGCGTTTGCCCCTCATCCCCAGCTTATTTCGAGGGTATACGCTTCGAGAGACCACGGAAATCGAACGGAAAAGCATTAAGGCATTGTAATATCTTCCAGTCCCTCCGACCAGATTCGCCCTAGTTATAGAGAGTACCATGACGTTCCGACTACCCCCATCGCTCCACCTGGAGCTGACCAGCCCGTTAACAACTATAAGTAGCCAACGAGCCTAGCCCTTAAGTACTCTCTGTCTCGCTTCTCTTCATCTGAACCAAGGCCGCATAAACGTCTCTACAGATGTGGACTTGAACTGACTTAGTTAAAGTAGTCAGGTATGGAATATCCCCCTCCCCCTGGAAGAAGGAAAGCGCGATCCTGAACAGACTTTCCCCACACCAAAGCGCCCGGTTGCTACATCTCAGGAAACATAAAAGCGCCTCCAACAGTGATTTCCTATCCTTCTGGTTTCTCAGACAACATCCACTAGGCGGGAACGTAGTCCCCCGCGAGCTGCCAGAGCTCCGAGTATGAGAGACGAGTTCCCTCCGATCGACTACAGTCCGTCCCTTTTCAGCCTATCCACTCATTCGTTACAGTTGGGGGACAGTGCATACATCGGAATACTCCTCGGGAGACGAACAACAGAGCTGACGGATAGTAACCGGTAAGCAGGGGAGAACATCTGCGAGAACACTTCAGCGAAGGTCTACTGTTACGGCAGCTCACGAGGGAAGACTGCCGATTCAGTACCGGAGAATTTTGACAGCCCCTAGAGCAGTAAAAGACCAATGATTAAGCGCCGGAAATTTTCGAATGAATGCTTGCTTAAAACAAAAAGTAGTTGAAAACCGAGGGGACTGTTTGCCGTTAAAGTAATTACAAGTCGTATGGACACTAAACGTATTGGAACAGTTAGACAGCACACTCATCTCCAACGTATACTCCAAGCCCCGGCACAAGGACTCTCTAGTCCCCTTGTAAGACATTGGAATGAAAAGGGCATGGCAGGATGTTGACATTATTTATCGATCCTGGCGCAACAGCTGTCTGGTAATAAAAGGATCATTCTCTGCCTCCTTTAGTTTCAAAACATGATGACTCGGTTGTGAGCATGTTACTCGAGTATCTAAGTTGGTTCGACGAGATTCTCTGCTGTACTAGTCATACTACCGCCCAGGGTCATCAGATAGTGTCATTAAATCCCCAAGGCTCTGGTTGAAAAGAATCCGGTGATGCCCGGAGAGTTCCGCGAGCAGGCTCTCACTTCCAGATCACTGGGTCCATTCTGGTGAAATTCAGGGTTTCTTGCTCCCTTGCCCACCAGACCTAGTCACTCAGTATGTTCTTCCGCACTAAAGTATTAGTCGTGAAAACTGGCGGGAAGAAAGGCCTCATTGCCGTACTTGGATCCCAGGAGGCTCCTAACTTACTTCAGATGCAACTTTAGTAACTTGGACCCGCAGAGCCCGGCGCAGCCTCCAGATGTCGGCACACAGCTGGATGCACTTGTGTTCAGTTCAGGCCAACAGCGTCAAAACCCTCGACCGCCCAATCCCGCCTTGAGAGTACAGCCACGCGGCCCCCGTCGTCCGTCGTCCCGTACGTATCAGAACCCTTTACACCGACGCCAGTACCGACGACCAGGCCGCCTAGCTCCCAGGCACTCAAACCATGAGCATGAAGCTCTGGAAACGGCCGCTGAAACAAACTGAAGGATTTCCCCAGGTATGTGGTCCTTCCGTGTGGTGCCTGCCTCACCTGCCCTGTTCAATTCTTGTCTACAGTTTGACAGCTATAGCCTTTTATACTCTGTGCAGCCACCACAGGCTTCTCCCGTTACTATCACGACGCTGCAGCTATCTCACATCCTCCTTCCCATGTCTTATAAGAGGCTACCGGGCCCCCGTATGATTTTTCTTATCCAGGAGTAGTAAGCAAAGCTCAATGCCAGCCTTCTAATATCTCTCAAGGGCAAAGGATTGTAGGGACTGAGCATCATTGCGTCGATGGCCTCTTATTCGACCCCGGAACCGCCCGATCCCACATCAATCTTACAACCACACTATTCCCCGTCCGTCACCGTCCCCCACGCATCTAGAGCTAATACTCACCAGCAACAACCGAGCCCCAATGCACCTGACTCCCAGACTTCTAGCTATCTCGGTTTAGTAAAACAGAGGGCACCAAACTAAAAAGAAGAAGAACAAGATTGCTCGTTGTGGTGCTTGCCTCCTTTTCCAAACCAAGAGGGAAAGGGAGCACTTAAAAAGGCCGTACCCCTGAATCAAATACGCAACCACGAAAAGGGTCGTTGAGAGCAATTGCGGACGTGGGAAGTCGAGCCCTGAGGGGGCCAGCCTCTTGGACCGCTCACTCGGATCGTTGACCGGAACCTCGTGGGAGCTCGGTCGACTGTTGACCTTTGAGTAACTAACCCCCTTCCCAAGCCCAGTGGGGAAGGAAGAAGAAAGGAAGGAGGTATCCAAAGGGCCCGACTACGTACCGTCCTCAATTGACACGACGGGGATCTGGTCTACGGGCCTTCCGAGAGCGATGATGTTTATACCGTCCGCTGGTTGTTATTATGTCCCGAGCACGACTGCCATCAGTCTCAGTTCTTCCCTGGGCGACGTCTCTACTAGGCGTAATTGCGACCGGCCTTATATAGCATCCTCTCGTTCACGATGAATTCCGAATTAAGCCATACCCACCAACGCAGAAGAAGAGAGCAAACATGACATGTTGCGGCCATGGCCCCAATTAGCACATGAAAAGAACGAGGTCGAGCAAGAAAAATGTAGAATATTGCCATGCCGTCATCGTCAAGGGAAACCCATGCGCCCCCAGAATCCATAGTGCTATAATTACAACGCACACATACACACGCGCAACGCAAAGGAAACCAGCGACCGTTCCCACCAGCCCGCCTCAGCCCCTACGTAAGCCGTCCAAATCCCCCGCCCGCAGTCCGGTTGAGAGTAAGCCCTCTCTCTCCGTGTGGGTGTTTCGGGTAGGTCGTGCCATCACGGCTGTTGCGGGACGGGTCCCCAGCCGTCCCTAGGGACGCATTAGACCGCTCTCTCTTCTCTCATCTTCACCCCGCGAAGCACCTTCTCAGCTGCTCACAGGGCCAGGTTGTAGCTATACTCATCCTCCATGTTCTGGCTGACCCACAGCACGACGCTGCTCAGCCCGACGAGCGCGTTGGCCACGACGTTCTCGACGCCCATGCCCAGGGCGGGCATGCCCACGTCCCGCACGACGAACTTGAGCACGAACACCGTCACGCCGCCCGCCATCCCGCCCGCGAGCGCCGCGAAGCCGAGGAACAGCACCACGCGGGCCTTCCACGCGACCCCGTTGCCGCTGTACGAGAAGCTGTCGGCCGAGAGGCGCGCCTTCTCGACCGAGTTGATGATGAGCATGCCCAGCGACGAGAAGATGAGGGGCAGCCAGTCGACGAAGGTGACGTGCGTGTCGGAGCCGTTCTTGGCCGACTTGGACCAGACGGCCGAGTCGAGCATAACGTAGAAGGCGATGGAGAACTGTGTTTGGAGGGGTGGTTAGTTCGGACCGGAGATTGAAACAAGGCGGGCTACGTCAGCGCTGTAGGCTGCCGGAAAGACAGAGACTCACCAGAGCTCCGGCGCCGTAGACGCCCAGGTTGCGCGCCCAGATGCTGTTAAGCCACTCCGGCTTGCGGAACTTCCAGAGGCGCTCCTCCTCCATTGTGTTTGTGTGTATGTGTGGTGATTGAGTTGTTGGGTATTAAGCCGAAGACGTCGGACAGTAACTAGCTCGATGCGCGCGCGCTCGGCTCGGGGTTTTCGTTTCGAATGATTGGAAAAGGCAGCAGTCCCTCGGAGATCTGCAATCCGAAATCGGTGTTGTGATCGGGGGTTCGTAGGGCCCCGAAATTCGATGTGTTGAGGGTTCGATCCGTCGGTGGTGTTGAGGCTGAGGTGACGAGGTGACGAAAGGTCGCGGGCCCCCGGATGCCTTGACGTTCATCCGGCACAGCTGAGTGAGGCGTCACCGTCTCCACACCTGGTCCCTGCCCACCCGGAGCTTTGCCGATGAATCACGTGATAAGACTTCAATCACATGACCCCGGTACCTCGACGAGAAACATTCGTCCTGGCAGATCTGGGCTTCTGGGCAAAATGGAGATGCTGGAAGTTGACATTCGCCAAGGAATGCGTCGGAGGGTCTCGAACTACTTTTGCATGTTGCGTTGCTACCTATTCTGGGGCGGGTGTTCGGCCGAAGCACTTTACATCAGGCACCTCCCACCTGCCGTGCACCCCAACATTGCACATTCACTTTCCACGCAGTAAAGCAAATGCATACAGTTCAAATACAAATAATGGCGTGGATACATTTGTAGATCTAATCGGGGCGTTCCGGCGTGTCTCCGTGTTCTAGGCTCATACAGCCACTCTGGACACCCCGCAAACACGAATCGGTCCCGGCGACATGGAATACGAGGTGAGGTGAGGGGCGCTGCTGCACCCCGATGCAGATGCACGACGATCTTCACAGGCACGTCCCGCCCAGGGGACCACGAACACGAGTTGGCCTAGGCTGTGACAGCCGACCTGTATTGACGACTATTCCTGCGCCCCTGCCTCGGGGCGCTCGAGATGAAAAACAAGTAGACAAAAGGTCCTAATAGTACACTAACAATTACTGGCACGTCCGTAAATCCCAGCCCCTGAGATTGCCGCCGCGCACATCTCCACCAGGAGAGTGTCGTCAGGCGCGAGCCGAAGGACTGCGAGATCGGTTCATGACGGGCCGGAAGAACAGGTCGGTGCAAATGTACGTATGTCGCGCAGCTATGTCCATAGACTGCAGAGTACTCAGAATGGAGAGACAGCCACTCGACGTATTCCGGTCTCGGCCCTTTCCAGAGAGAGCCCAAGCGAAAAAAGGTAGAGAAAAAAAAAGACTTCCAAAAAGCCCAGCCGCCGTATTCCCTGATGCTCGAAAAAAAAGAAGTCTTCAATGTTGTATGACCCCTGCGGACGTCCTCTCATGATGATTAGAGCCACGGACACCTCAAACGCCGATGTTTTGCTGTATGACGAGTCTTGTCGCGTAACAAGACCTCGAGAATAGGGGAAACCGTATCATCGTGCTGTCGTATCCAGTTTTGCGCGCCATCTATATCTCGATCTCCTTCATCGGTTCCTCCACCACCTCGGGCTGCTTGCCATTGGGCTTGCCGTTCACGTTGGCGTTGCCGTTGACGGTGGTGCCGTTGACGGCGCCATTGACGTTGCCGTTCACCTTGGCCGCGGGGTCCTCGTTCTCCTTGCCCTCGCCCTCGACCGCCTCGACGTGGGACAGTAGCGATACGCGGGATCCCTTGGGGGTGTCCTCGCTCGGTCTCGGGGTTTCGACTTCGACGAGCTTCGCGGGCTTAATGTTGAGGCCATTTGTCTGGAGCTCGGGCACGGGGGTTTCCTCGGCCACCCGTGCGAGAGGACTAGACTTGCCATAGGCGGGCCGGATGGGGCTGGCGATCGGAGACGTGCCTCCCAGGCGCTGCATCGACCGTCCTCGGGTTTCGCCATTGGGTTCGGTGCCGGTGGGGCTCGAGCTCGTGTAAGGCGAGTTGGCGCCAGAGCCGGCAGGGGAGCCGGCCCTGTTCTGGGGCACCACCGACCTGCGCTTCGCGGCTCTGCGGCCGTACTTCTGATCCATGCGCCAACGCAAGATGCCAAAGTAAGGAGGCTCAACACGCGTCTCCTTAAACTCCCGCAACTTAAGCTCGTTGGTCTCCTCGTCCACGAACCACTTGCCGCTGCCCAGGTCGTCGGCGACCATGGCGATGAAGTGGGCCCAGGACTTCGCAATGACGTACTTGGTATCGTAGTCGCGGCCGAACAGAACAATCTGGCCCCATTGACCGGCGGGGCCGGGAGCCAGGTCGACGGCGAGGTTGTTTCCGCCCCAGTCGCGCACCAGGGGAATCCACGCGGGGTGGGCATACGATCGTTGGACGGCATTGGGAGGAACGCAGTCCTGGCGAGCGATGAGGTCCTGGCGCCAGCTGGGGTTTTGGCGAGCAGCAGGCGACGCGGGCGTCTTCGACGACGAGGCCTGGCCGTTGCTGCCGAGAGCGGCCTTGGAGGGGACGGCGGGTTTCCGAATGGCGGCTTCCGAGAGGAACTCCTGGTTGACCTTGCGCCACTGATCCCACTCCTGGACGATCTCCTCACAGTCAAGCAGCATGGAGCCGAAGATGATGCCCGTCGGCATGCCCAGGCGCTCTTGGCCGTCGTGGATCATCAGCGACTCTCTCACGTCGAGGGGGAGGGAGCAGTCGAGCTGGTGCTCAAGCTCGTTCAGATCGTTGTCGGTGCAGCCCTCGCACAGCTGATCCCAAAGCTCGGGGTAGTGTTCTTCAGCCCAGGCGTCGATCTTCTTCCACGAGTGGGCGACGGGAGGAGGCGGCGGCGAGCCGTCCTGGAAAGACTGCATCTGCACGTCGCCCGGACTCTGCATCTCGAAGCCATCAGCCTGGCTCGTGCGGCGAGCCGACTGGGACCTCAGGCCGGGAGAGTAGGGCGTCGCGGCAGGGTTGGGGCTTGTGGGGGTATTCGGAATGCCAGCGCCCATGTAGCTGTTTTCGCGGGTGAGCCTGTTGTAGCTGTCATCGCCGTAGGGGGAGGAGATATCGGCACGGGAGTCGGAGGCGGTCGCGACGGAGGTGAGGATGCCGCTCTGGCGGTTCAGAGGGACGTGTCGGCCGGATCGGTGGGGGGAGTCAATCGTAGAGTCTGCAATACGTCAGTCGTGGATAAGGACGAGGGCCGGGACAATGTGGTCTGAACGTACGTCGGTCGTAGCTGGTAAGGTCGTGCCAGAGAGAGCGGAAAGCCGCACCGAGCCTGTCAATCGCAAAGTCAGTGTCTCGGTCCCCCTTTTTGCGTCCCGTTGAGAAAACAAGGGACTAGGCGAAAAAAAAAAAAGCGACAGCGGCAGTTGGCGACGTACGAAGAAGCCATGATTGGCAATGAATGGGGCACCGGGTCAGTGTCGACAAGACAATGATCCCGATCCGGGACAGAAAAGAAGTGCGCGGTCGACCGGTTGCGGGTTGTGTTTGTCGAGGATCAAGGAAAGGGTGTTGGAGTCGGGGGAGCGAAGGCGAGTCGATTTACCCCTTTGGTCGCTGGCGTGGAAGTTAGGGGGCCAACGGGCGATTCGTCAACGGGAGAGACAGATTTAGAGGTTCAGAGGGCGGCCTTGGAGCGGGCCGTGAAATCGGTCTCGGGTCACCGTCGTAGGATCGCAACGGGGTGGATGAGCGGTGGTGACTACCGCAGAGCAAGATGCGAAAGGAAGGTCTGACGGGTGAATCTGGCGGTTGAGAATATGGTTTCGAGGTAGTCAGGGGCGGGTCGCGAGGGTTGGATTGTGTGTTTATGTCTGACGGGACGTGGAATTTTTAGAGTTGGGGACGATGGCGTAGTGAACCCCGTCGCGCTTTCCCACAGTGCTGGCGGGTGCTGAACAGTGAAGGCGATGGAACCCGGGCAGGTAAGCGGCGGACTCTGGCGCCGTGTAACTTTGTGAGGCAAGGTGAGGTTGAGGTAGGTAGCTCAGGGCGGCGGCCTGTAGGTATACAACTGGGGGGGGGGGCCTCCACAGGAGTGATGAAGAGGTGTGAAAGTGGTCTGGCGCGGGTGGATAAGTTGCGCTGCCTGCTGCTGCTGTTGCTGCTGCTGGCTTGTGGCACTCCAGGGGAAAGGAAGGGGGGCGCACCAGTGACGGGACCACCCAAATGTCAAATGTCGGCGAGGTCGCGGTGTGTGTGTGCCGGTCGAGAAGAAGTTCCAAGGACCAACGGGAAGGAGGGGGTGGTGGGACTCTCAGAACCGTTTAGGAGAGAAGGGGGACCCCTGGTCTCTCCTTTCTCATCAAAAAAGAAATACAGTGCCTACCTTGCGCACCTCAGGCAAAGATTTAATGAAGAAGCAAGCGCAGCAGCGGCGACCCCAGGCAAGCAGGTGCTGTACTTGCACTGTAATACTGCCTGGTACCTGGGCAGTGGGACGTTTCTGACTGCAAGCCAAGTTATTTTTGCGCTGGTCGAGACGAGATGGAAGCGAGCGAGTGCCTGCTCTGTCCGGCCGGCTTTTTGAGATGGTGAGAGCGAGTGCGTTGAGTTTGCGACGAGTAACGAAGGCGTCGACGACGAGTCAAGACAACAACGACTGGCGGGGAGAAAGGGAAGATGAAGAGGAGAAAACAGAGTTGGACGGACGGGCGGGCGGGCGGGCAGAAAAAAAGGTTGGCAGCGACGTCGAGATAGATAATAGCTGTCCCTCTCTCCCTCTTTCTCTCAGCCTGCCTGTCCCGTGGTGTCCAGTGCCTTGGATCTTCAGGAGGACTACGACAACAACCACGACACTACTGCAGCTTCATCATTCACACTGGTCGACCCTACGCAGTACGTGCATACGGCAGGCGTGATTCGCACCGCGCTACGCCCATTTCAGACGGTGCTACCACAGAGGCCACTGTGACAGCGGGATGATGATGGCAAATCAAAATGGGATTGGGGAGGAGGCGATCAGGGTGGGATTGGACGAGCGCCGGTGCAAGGACAGGAGCACCCACCGCCTCCATCCAGGCCCCAGGGCCAGCGGCCAGCAGGCAATCTGGTAAATTGGCATACACCACCTAAGGGGGGAGGGGACAACGCTCGGAGATTCGCGCATCAAGTGGGTGCCGCCCATCCATGATTCGAAATCAATTGGACCGAAAGCCTTCGGCCCTGGAGCTCATTGTACAGAGAAGGGGGTCAAGTTCGACCGTCGCGCCCCGGTGGGATCCATTGCCATTGCCCAGATGCTCGCTAAATACATGCCACCCATGTACTTTGTCATATCCGCCCACGCGGGCCGGTACCTGAGCGCATGTCGCCTAGCAGGAACTGCCGGGGGCGCGACGGGATGGAGAGGCACAAGAGGGATAGGAGACAGGGAATGGCCAGGGCCTGCCGACCAGGAATGTCCGTTAAAGAGGACGCGCCTCGAAGGGGGTGGGTGGTCGAATGGTGTCGCAGCTCAGGAACGGCGCTGTCCTCTCGAGAGCGAACCCCTGACTAGAGTAATGACCACGGATTGGAGGGAGGTGCCTGGAGGGCACTTGGGCACCACGAGGCACAAGTCAAAACGCCATTAGCCGGCCGCTGCTAAGGGGAGACATGAACACTTCTCGAGGGACACAGGCTGACGGTGACAGGAATGCGAGGTATCCTCCCAGTTCCGAGGTACCTCGCGATGTATCCATCTAAGACACTGAACTGCGTGGGTGGTGCGCCACACGGCTTCACCGTTGCTTTTCGGGGCCCGCTCTGGAGGCTGCGTCTTCTGGAGCCCCGAGCTTGCTGCTGCTAGTCAGGACCTATGAGGGGGTCCCTCTCTCATCGAAGATCTCAACCCAAACGGGCGGTCGAGATTCTGCTTCCTCGTCTGTGTCCAGCGAGACCAAACCGAAAGAAAAAAAAGCTCATCAGAGGCGGAGGAGAAAGAGGGTCGTCCCCAGGGGTCGCAATGCGGTGGTCCATGCAGATAAACAACGCCAAATGTGTGGGAGCATAAACCGCAATAAAAGGAAGAGATGCGGTGCCATGAAGGGATGTGGATGGAGGCTTTATGGGAGTGCCTCACTTCGTTAATAAGCAGGAAAGGTACGGATACACATAGTGTATTAGGAAGAGTACGTATCCCCTCGAGTAACGCTGGTGCTTCCGCGCCTGCGTCGTCCGGTCGTCATCCGTCTTAGCCCAAGCCCCGAGGAAAAAAGTCCCTAGAGGGGTCTCGGACGTTGGCTACATGGCAGATCGGAGGAAAATCACAAGACGATGTAGGTAGGCTATGAAGAAACAAAAGTGTCTTCGGTGTTCGGTACCGACACCGACATTCTAGGCCGCTTCCACGGACCGGCACAGAAGGCCGTCCTCCCCTCGTCAATCAAACCAAACCCCCCGCTCCGAAACAAAAAGCCGAACTTGGGTTAGCAGATTGGGGCAGAACTCCTGTAACCTATTCTTTCTTCCTTTCTCCCCTTCTCTTTCATGCTTGCCTCAGCCAGCACCCATGTCGCGTCGAGAAAGGTCTTGAAACATGCAGGGTAGGGTCGTCCTGAGTGCTTGTACTACTGCCGTGTGTCGCCTAACAACGCCGCCCCCTCACGGCTTGAATATTTCCGACATTGCTATCCGTAAAGTTGCGGTACAGCGGTCCTGTCTCATTTCCCTCTCTCTTCTAGGGCAACAACGGTCATAGCCGTTATACTATACCTATACCAACTTGTAAAGAGACGAGGTGCGGGCGTCGATAACCTATCGATCGGTACGCTACTGAGATAAGTACATGTATCCGTAGTAAAAGCGTACGTACCGAGATGGAGTTTCCTGCAAAATTCGCGGGCGCTAAAACCTGCTTCCGACGACCAGATGGATCCATGGATCCATTGGACGTCACCCAGACGTTGCGCACGGCGACCACCAGCCACCAGCCACTACTGCACCACCAACACCACCAGCAGCGGGCGATCGTGCGCGCTATCTCGATCCAACTCTTTTCCTTCTTCTTTTCTTGTTATAGCATCGCACTGCCTTATCTTGCGTCTTGGTCGTCCACGCGCAAGCTCCGGTTGCCAACGTGCGCTATGCTACACTAGTGCGAAAGCACATGGGCAGAGAAAAAAAAAAGGCCAGGTGACAGTTTCGTGTGGCCGGCGTCTTCGGCCGTTTGACTGGCTTTGCTTTGCTCTTCTCGAATTTTTCGTCCCTACTACGTACACCGTCACCTGGGTGGGCGGCTGTGGCATGGGTTTCGTTGCTACGTCTCACACCCATCTGCGGCGTAGCGCCTAACACCTGCGCCTGCTGTTGCGGTGCGACATACAACAGTATCCTCGTCCCAACACCCTACTCTTGTTTGCGTGAGTGCGTGCTCGCTGCTTCGCTTGCTGCTCTGGCCAGTTCCCCCCGGTACAAAGCGCGGGTTCCGTGGGCATCCAGCTCGCCGACCAAGGGGAACCCATACACGGCTACCTCCGGATTTCCCGCCTCGCCTCCTGTTCCCAGCTACATGGCGTTATCGCCAAGGAAGCAGCTTCCACTCTGAAGTGTCATCCGTGTCATCCAATGTCGACTTTCCAACGGAATGAGGGATTGGGCATTAAAGAGAAAAGAACCCTTGAGAAAGATGCGGCTGCGCGCCCTATTTCCAGCTCCTGCGAGACCGCCGTCGAAACTCTGGACCCCGTCCTCTCCGCCCATTTTCCGCCCCCAGCGGGACGACGACTGACTCTTGTCCGGCTCCACCTCTCCTCCTCCTCCTCCTCCTCCTCCTCCTCCTCCTCCTCTTCTCTGGCACACGACGATCGGCTCGGCCGGCGGAGCGAGATCGCTATATCTCTCGCCGTCGCCGACCGTTTCGCCAACCAACAGCGAGGATCCACACAATCAGTCGGATCCCGCAATACACGGCAAGATGGCCGAGCGGTCTAAGGCGCCAGCTTCAGGTTCAACAATGAATCCTGCTGGTGTGGAAACACGCGCGAGTTCGAATCTCGTTCTTGTCAGCATGATAGAGTCTCTGCTCAACTCTAAAACATTTTTGGTGTTCTTGGTACACATCGAGGCTTGAATCATGCCCGAAGCTTACGAGGAAGAGTGCTTCGGCAATTCTCTCCACTGCTTCTTACTGATCCCACAGAAACCCCAGTAGGCCATATTTAAGCCTTTTTTTTCTTTGTTCTCTCGCAGCTTGGCAACGACTGGCGATGCGGCCGGCCCTAAAGCCAAGTTCTCAGCGTTGCATCGGTGACCATCTCAAAATTCCGAAAGAAGCGGACCGTGAGTGCAGTGCAAATTGAGTGTGGCTTAAGCTTCACTCCGCCCCACTTGGCGTCTTCGTCCCTCTGCCCCTTCGATCGCCATTGGCTTCCGCTCAAGCTGAGATATCAATCTCTCAACGATGCTGGAACTCAATCCGCTCAACAACGTGCAGCCTACCTACCGCAAAGAGATATGCTCTCGTCGACACTGCCAATATTAGCCCAAAAATTCGTCCTCATTTGATCCAATGGCTTGGTCCATGGTCGAAACGTCCTGCAGACTCTGCATCTTCGCTACGGCAGGAGAACAGACAACGCGCTAAGGCAATGCGATTCGGATGGATCAAGATTTCTCTTCACAGGACTTTTCGAGAAAACCTCGCGGCCACGATGCAGTCCGCGCACAGACGGACTCAACCAGTGGCACCCAGGTTGGCCTCGCAGTCCGATCACGCACCCGCAGCCGAAGCCAGCCCGTGGTGCACAGAAGAAGCGACAGACGTAGTGTAAAACGCTGCGGCAGATGCCAGCCCGCGCCGGCCGAGCGCGCCATGCAGGAGAAGAAGTCCTCACGGACGTCACCCCACGACCGAGCGGCGCGGCCGAGCACAGCGGGAGGGGCGGCTTCTCAGCTGGCCGTTCGCGAGAGACAAGTCAGCCTCGCCGAGACATCTTCAGACGAAAGAACGAACGACATGGGGAGGAGCTGAAACGAGCGGGCACGCGAAGGTGATGTCGCGCAGCGAGGTTTGCGTTCGCAAACTGCGACGTATTCGGGATGGCAGTCCCGTCTTGGTAGTTGTAGCCCGGAGGCCCGTCCTCTCGACCGTTCGCTCGGCCATCCCGGTTCCGCTCCGATCAGTCCGGAACGGTACAGAGTAGTCTACTCACATTTTTGTGATTTCGACAGGCTACTACAAACCTCAGTGTTTGCTCCTATCGCTTGATGCACATAACGCACAAAATACTGGGCCTCCGGAGCAAATGCTCAGCAACCGCAGATCTTCCGTCATGCATATCGCCACCACATATTGAAGTCCTCAACCAGTAACATTTCCAAACCCGGCCGAGTCATATTCTATAGCGTACTTCAAGATATGCACCTCGCGGGCATGGGAATTCGGTTCGGTCATTCTGACAGGACATCGGTCACGGGCGCCCCCTAGGGCGCGTCATCGCGACGCGGCAGCGGTGTGCTGATCAAAAGACGATCCACCACCACCACCCAGAAGAGAACAATTGCCATGTTTTCCCATCCCAACCCCCTCCTCTCCCGCCCCGATAACCGAAAAGTCCGAGACACGCGATGGGTTGCTATAAATAAAAATAAACGGCAGATGGCGGCGAAGTGGCCCCCATCGCCACCTTCGCTTCAAGATTCTCACCGGCTGGATGTTCGTCGGTCTTGTGCGACTCAGACACATGACGTCCACCCCAGCCACCCGGGCTGTAAAGTGCTTGCAGCTTCGCGCCGGCTCCCCATCCCACTTTCCGTAGAAACTGGGCGCTTCTCCGCACGAACACCGTGTACCCCCCCGCGTTGGATGATAAGCTGCCAGAGCTCGGCGCCGCGACGACAGGGGCCGCGCGGGCGGCGGCCGAGGGGAGCACCGTCAGAGGAGGTGGTCTCGGTGCTGTTTACCAACCAACAAGATAGCTCGGTGGGCAGAAGGGGCAGATTAATTGGCTGTGCCCGATCTGGAGCTGCTGCGCCTCTTGCCGCGATAAGGGCGAATGCGAGGGCGCCAATGAAGCACACCTTCTTGTGAGAGAGCCGTTGCTGAGCAACTTGTATCAAGCTGTGCGTCTGCTTATAGCTTACGGGAGGCTTGGATTCTGTCAGCTCGATCCTGGCGTGGTTTGCGGCTGGCGTTTTCGATGTTACCTGCTCCCAGTTTGCTTTGCAATTTCAGGCGACAACGACACATCGCTTATGGCCTCTCTGAGCGCGGGAGATGGACTGAGGGTCTGGGAGAGGTAAGCGGAGCCTCGTCCTCTCTGGTAGCAAGGCCTTACGTTCTTGACCCGGTCGACCAGCGCGTCCCCGCCAGAGCGATGCGCCCGGTCTCGGCCGCGAGGGTCGACGTCTTATAAAAAAGTCCGGGTGACCTCGAGACTGATGTCGGACTACCAGGCAGAGTAGACTAGACTTCTCTTTAGCCCCAAATTTTTGTTTTGAAGAGATCAAAAATGCGATAGAGAGCCACCCCCGCCCTATCCTTTCAAAGACAGTCTGTCTGGTAGGAATCCTGTGGAGGTCTAGCAGTCCCAGCACCGGGCAAGGATACGGACACATACGGCCAGGCAGGATTAACGGCATACTGCCCCTCCAGCCGGTAGCCCGCTTGCCGAGGTCTCTCTGAATTTATCTATCAGCGACGTTCACTGCTGGGATCTCGTGCTGGAGCCGTCATCTGCCCGTCTTTGTATACTGCTGTCCGTAACTGCTGTTCGTTACTATTGCTTATTACTGCTGTCCGTGACTAGGTACTGTCCGTCACTGTCGTCCGTCACTGCTGTTTGTCTTTTGCGGGCATGTGTGCTTTCCTCGTCCACACGTGCATTTGCCCGTCTCGGTCGTTCTTGCCTCGTGAGTCACCAACCTCCCGCCATCCTACTTCAACTATTACATCCATCCATCCCATCTCTTGCATACACTTGCTGCTCATACATCACACCTTTGCAAACATTGTTTGTTTGTCTTGCTAATGTCATTGCCACTACACGATGGAGAATTCCACCACCAGCGTGGATAGTACTGTCAAGGATTAACGAATCGAAAACGGTCGAACTTACCACGCCTACAAAGATGGCAGTACGAGCCGACTATGGCTTTTTACGACTGGGTTGCTGACGAGGACCAGAGTACCTATTTCCCAATGACGCCAGGGAGCATGAAAGACTCGGTAAGACATGTCCTGGGGCTGCGCACGCCTCGTTTGAGGGGCTTTGCCGGTCGTTGTTTTCGGATTATCGGTTCCTACTCACTGACACTGAGCCAGATGATCAGCATCGAATCTGTAAACAGACGTTCCACGGCAGACTTGGGATTGCCCCGCCATGTCTAGGCCAGAACGTCGGCCGTGTCCTCGATCTCGGTACTGGCACGGGTATCTGGGCCATCGAGTTCGGCGACGAGCACCCCGAATCAGAGGCGAGTAACATGCATGGCCATCAACATTTCTTTGCTTCCGCTCCCATCATGGAAACAGAGAGAAAATGATGTATTCTGTCTGACTTGATGCTGCAACACAGGTTACCGGAGTTGATCTCTCTCCTTGCGAGAACCCGTACGTACAACTTGGCACAGAAAAACTCTCCTAGGGCTCTCCCGTCTTCTCGCTTCACATTGCTGATAACGTATCATTGCTGATCAACCCGTGCTGCAGCGCACCGAATAACGTCAGATTTGAGATCTAGGACATGGAGGATCAATGGCTTTACAAAGAGAGGCAGGCGTTTGACTACATCCATGCTCGATTCATCCAGTCCGGGGTCACCGACTGGAAAAGGCTAGTCACCCAAGCATACAAGTGAGTAGCCTGCTTCTTTTCTTCTGTTTCGAGCTCGATAGATGACTCCTCGAAGCAATCTCAACCCTGGAGGGTACCTCGAGTTGCAGGAGTCGGATATGGCGCCTATGTCAGACGATGGGACGTTGACGCGGGCGCACGCACTCCATCGGTTCTGGACGCTCATCAACGAGGCTGCCACCAGATTGGGCCGACCCTTCATCAAAGTGCCGACACTCAAAGGCATCCTGACTGAGGTCGGGTTTGAAGCAGTCGATATGCACGAATTCAAATGGCCGATCAATGCTTGGCACCCACACCATGAGCGAGACCCCTGGATTCTAGGGATGAGGAACGAGGAAAACTTGAAAGACGGCATCGAAGCCATGGGCATGGCTCCTCTGACGCGTGGTGGCGGCATGTCTCGTGAGGAGGTTACGGTCTTCCTTACTTACGTGCGAAAGGATGTGAAGAACAGGGGCGTACACGCCTACTTCCCCTTGTAAGTTGCAACTGAGCCGTCTTCAGGTCGCAGTCACTAACGGGGATCAGCTTCTCGGTGGTTGGGCGGAAGCCTCTTTCTTGTGTGTGAAAAAGAAAAGCCATAGGGAAAACTGAATATTCTATAACCCCTTATATGTAAATCTTGCGATGGAGAATGGAACTTGCTTCCTGATAGACTCCAGCCTCTTGCGGAAGCCCCTCTTAGCCCAATGCGAGACCAGCTAGCAATGCAGGGTCGGGCAATGTTTTGTATTACTTTAGCGTTCAAGAAGCAGTCCGGATACAGACAGTTACTCAATACAGCAGTACTTTGACAACCCTGATAGCTGCGAATACAAACCCTCAGTGACGGACAGCAGTGACGGACAGCAGTAATAGACAGTAGTGACGGACAATAAGGGTACAGAAACAAGGATAGACTATTGCCCGGCTGTAGAAACAGGGACAGATAGTAGTATTAGGTCGATCCACTGGCGCAGGGGCATCTAAGAGAAGAACAAATCTTCAAGAATATGGGTATCTCTATTGCTTTTAAAACCAACTTTTAAAGCCAAACTTTTGTACTACTGCTTGCTCCCAGTCTCTTTGTATCCTGCCCGCCGCCATGAAACCACCTTGGCCGACGATTCCCGCCAGAGACAACCACCACCTACAGGCCGGGCTCGTTCGCCCGTTGCAGCAGGGTCTTGTACCTGACCTGGAGGACCTCCTTCGGAAGCAGGGAGAAGATCTCGTTTCTCAGCCGCTCCTTGTCGAACGGCAGATCCTCCAATTTGATGGCCTCCATGATGTAGCTCACCACCGTCATCGTCTTCAGCGGCGGGTCCCGGAGGATCTTGGCTATCTTCTCCGGGTCTAGGTCGTCGTTGTTCTTCCAGATGAAGTATGACCGAACGGCGGACGGCGCCGCCCGCATGGTTTTGACGGAGGCGCGGTAGCTCGACATCATGCTATCCGCCGCGCTGACCCGCGGGTCCTTCTCGAACTTTTTGGGGGCGACGGGGGGTGCTTTTTGAATGCTCTCGGCGATGGAGTCGCCCTCGGCATCCAGCTCGCTGAACACGCTCTGGGGGAGGGCAGGCTTGTCGCTTTTAGGCTCTAGGAGGGCAGGATCGATGTTTCTTCGCCTCCCCTCGAGCACGTGGTATAGCTGAAAGCCGGCATACGCGTCCGAAGCAGAGTCTTACAGGTGTCAGCAAGGGAGCGCAACGTTTCGACGAGAGCGTACTTACACAGGACCTGCTTCATGTTGAGCGCCTTCGTCCAGTCGCTGGACCGGACGCTATCCCCCTTGTACAACGGCAGCCCGAGGTGTTCTTCGACCTGCACATCCAGCCGCACCAGCCGCATGTTGATGAGCTTGTGCTGGCCGCTCTCCGAGTACTTGACGATCTTGTAGAGATGGCTCAGCTCGAAGGCCCCCTGCACGTCGACGCCGAGGTGCTTCCGCACCCGGGTGCAGTCTCCCTTGATCGCCACACCGGTCTTCAACACCTCTGGGTCCTCCATTATCTTGCGGAAGGTCGGCGACACGAGCTCGCTCTTCTCGGGGAACAGCGAGACGTGGAAGAGCGCGATCCGGCTCTCGTTGGCGAGCTGGATCAGGGAGACGTTGTCCCGTGGGCCCGAGTTCCTGGTCGCCAGCGGGCTCCACTCGAGGTCGAAGCCGAGCACCTTGTCCTCCAGGAAGTACTGGCACACCCGCTCCATGGTGTGCTGGCTCTTGCAGTAGTGGACCTTGACCTTCTGCTCGTCGGGACCCCGGTAGATCGTGTGCGACCAGAACGACTCCGGGGAGCCCTCCGGCGCCTGCTGGGCCTCCCTGAACGCGTCCAGCGCTACCTTGTATTCCAGGTCTGTCGTGGGGGGGTCGGCCGGGCGGGTTTCTGCCTTGGTTATCACCACCGCGGCCTCGCTCTCGGCCTGGATCTCGAAGTCGTCTGCCGCCGGCGCATCGATGAGGCTGCCCGTGTCCGAGTCTGGTTGGAATTCCGGCGCCGTCAAGAACGACCCGTCCTCGTCTTCATCGTGGACTTGGCTGCTGTCGGAGATTGCTGCCGCAATATGCTGGGGAGCGGCTGTGGTCGTGTGCAAGAAACGGGGGGTATCGACTCGAGGATGCGAAGCATCTTGCGGTCTTGTCGGCGAGAAGTTGATACCATGGCCACGGTGCCATAGTCGCCTATCGGGCGAATGCATCGTGGGCTTGGAGCGCCTGTTTCGGCATCAGTTTAGCACCGGCCGGGGTTCAGTAGAGCGGGCAAACGTACGTGTAGGTCCGAAATCGGAAATTCGATGGTGTGAAAGAATGCAATTGTGAATATTTGCGTCTAGAAATACTCCTCAATGCCAACGGCGAGCGCATCCGGGACAGCGAAAGTGCGCCATGGTTCGCAAGAGGCATGGCGCGGCTAATGAGTGACCAACCGTCTGGCAGGCAGACGCGTCGCAAATTCACTGATGGAGGGGGACGGTGGTGATAGATTGGCGCCGCCGGGAGCGCGCGATGGGGCGGGCCCCAGCTCCAGAAACGGCTGAGTCATGCGCGAGTCTCCTCGCGGGATCAGCTGACAAGCACTACGCTCACGCCCCTCCAGCGGTCTGCAGTACCCCCGACTCATCATCTCAGGCTTCGACGATTTGGCGACCGGACAAGAAAACCGCCAATACTGAGACGAGTATATCAGCACCACTGATACCCATAATCCCTGCCAAATTCCGGCGTGGCATTTTAAGAGCAAACGCGTTTCGAAATCTGCAGTCGGTGGAATCTAGTCGGACAAAATGGCGTCTCAACTCCTCCCTCTCGGTACGTGAGCGAACCCCCCGCAGTGGTCGACGGTGGCTAACACGGCGTAGAACTCATCGACAAGTGCGTCGGCTCAAGAATCTGGGTTGTCATGAAGGGCGATAAGGGTACGGGCGCCTCTGCACCAACTCCCACGACACTACTGTTTCTGACTATGATGCGACAGAGTTCAGCGGCACCCTTGTTGGTTTCGACGACTACGTCAGTAAGTAGAGACTTTGGGAGCCCGTATGGCAGCACGTTGAGCCGGAGGCAAGCTGACTAGTTCTCGCAGACATGGTGCTAGAGGACGTCACGGAGTTGTACGTTTGTTCACGATCCCGAGACCGTGACGTGCTCCCCGCTAACTCGTCTCCAGTGACTACTCCGGAAACCACACTAAGCTGCCCAAGATTCTCCTGAACGGAAACAACATCTGCATGGTAGGATCTGTACGACTCGCTTCTGGTAGTCTCTCGTACTGACCTGAGGCACAGCTCATCCCTGGCGGAGAAGGTCCCGTAACCGCATGAGTCCCCCAGTCGTCAAAGACAGAGCATTAGTGCTGGATTCCAGCTCTCGGACACGGCAGCGCATGCGTGGTACACGGCGGCGAGCACAGGCTCAGACAGACCAGGACCAACGGCCACGAAATTAAGCAAAGCCATTCAGGGGCACAGACTGGGCCACGGGGTATGTCACGCAGAAGAGCCAAGCGGATCGGGGGCAGGCTCTCTCTCAGGCATTCGCGAAACTAAGCCTCGCGAGACGCGAACATTGGCTTACTGCATAGTTTAATGACATAATTCGCAATGATCAACTTTTTTCCTCGTTCCAAGAGAAAGTAAATCTGCTCCAAGATTATACGACGAACACCCGAAAACCAGCGATGACGAATTGTGACTCCCTTGTGCCATCTTTTTTTTTCGTTGGTATCAGACCGACCCCCCTTTCCGTAATAGTCATGATGTGCCGCCTCAAACGCCCAGAACAAAAAGCATACTCGAACATGATGCCTTCAAGTGACTGATAATTTTCCTCTCTCATAGTCTCTCACTGGCCCTGCTGATTGGACCGCCCAGCCTCGACCATGCGACGCAATTCGAATTCTCGCGTAAACTCCCGGCTAAGGTGCGAAAAGTCCTGCATAAGTCGCTTGATGACCTGCACGAGGGCCTCCTTGGGCGTGATGCTGCCGTCGGTCTGGATGCGGATGAAGAGCTCGGGCACATTAGGGTGAGCAACTGCGTCAAGCCATCAGTAAACAAGCCCTCGGAGCGAACCGTGGTGAAACGCACTCTTGTAGCCGGCCATGAGGACGTTCTTGTGCTGCTTGAGGTGTTCAGAGATCAGGTTGCCGAGCGTGTGGTCCTCCTTCTTCAGAATGAAGTCCGAGGTGTTGGACATGCCTGGCCAGGTCAGCGCGCTCCCGAACGGATCAGAGAGTTTGCGAGTGCATACCTGAGAAGACCTTCTCCTCGATCTTCTTCTCGCCATCGGCGAGCAGGAAGAGCTCGAAACTAGACGGCTGTCAGAACCTTTCACGCGCATCCCGTCGTGAGACCGGTTTCGATTGAGCATACCGGTCAGGGGCGTTCATCTTGGCAAGATAACAGTTCGAAAAGCGGAATGGTGATCAAGTTGGCAACGGTGTAGCAATGGGTCCAGGCAGCGACTCTACGTAGCCGGGAATTGTAACGTCCAGTGCTAATATTAAGACTGCGACAAAAGCGTCAGTGGTGGGCTCGTTGCGCGATTGTAAAAAAAACCAGCTTATTCCCTGCAAGTGCAAGCCCGGAATTCGTGTGGAACTGGTGAGATGGTTGAGGAAGTGAACATGAGTGAGTGAGTGACCTTGATAGTTCCGCTGCGCGACCTGCAGTGTGGAAAAGCACGAGTGGGTCCAGGTGGATCCAACTTCGCCACACAGAAATTCAGCTGTGGCGGTGCGCTCGACAGGCGACGGGACCTGGCCTTCATCTATCCGGCCCGGCATCGGGCCATCCCGTCTCAGTTCGATAGGTTGACAGGGCTTCAATTCTTCATAGTAGTCCAAGATGGAGTTGATATTTTCTACAAAGCTTCACAATATCCTTTGATAGCCACCAGCCTCTTCAACTAAATCGCCACCAAACAAATAAATAACCGATTGTCGTGGCTGCTGACGCGTACAGGTACAGAATATACGAACTTGGCGACGAGCCCTCTGGTCTCAACAGTCTATCTACGAGCCCACGCAACTGTCAACCGACCAACGCTGTCCAAACAATACAAATGAACCCGCTGGACACCATGCATGATTGACTACCCAACGCTTTTCCCGGGCAGCACCTCCTCATAAAATAATGCGGTTCGCATGCTCTCCTCTTCCCCTTTACTTGGACGTTCTTGATCATTCTACCTACCAGTGCAGTAGCCTGGGGTACTGGGCTCGGTCGGCCCGCTCGCCCAGCTGTAGACGGTGATAGCAGTCGTGTATGCCATAGCGACAAAGCCGAAGATGCAAAGAGCGATGTCGGAGATTTTCCACAACCTGTTTCTCGCGACCGCCTTGTAGTGCAACAGCGGCTGTGAAATGATCAGTATTACGTTTCTCAGGCACTCAAGCAGCTACAGGAGAACTTACTGGGTAAATGTAGACAAGCGGGATGCAGGCAAAGTTGCCGACAAGGGCAACAAACTTGTCGAGGTCATCCGCGCCACCCCAGGCGATAAGGGCACAGAGGAAGACGAAGAAGAAGCGGTAGAGGTTCTTCTGCCACTTGATGTAAGGGTTGTACTTGCCGCTCTTCGTAAACAGGGCGTTCTCGGTAATCTTAATGGCGGGGAACAGCTGCAGCGGGATCGACAGCATGATGGCGACAGAGTAGAGGAACTGCACGGCGTTGACCAGCTTGCTATCCTGGGGCAGGTTCAGCAGAACCACCGTTTCGGTCTTGGAGCCGTAGGCGGCGTAAGAGATCGCACCCATGCCGATGAACAAAACGGAGATGATGATCATGACGGCAAACATGACGCGGGGGAACTTGCTGGGGTTCTTCATCGACTCCTGAATAGGAATGATCAGGCCAATTCCCTCAAATGTGAAAATGGCTGTGCCGATGAACAACGTCCAATCGTTGCGGTTGAACATGATGATGTCGGCCAAGCCGTTGGTGCTCAGGGTGAAGATGTCGTAATACAGCAGGTAGGCGAGACCGAGCAGGATGAAGGCGTCCGCGATCAGGGCAGTGAAACTAAGCTTCTCAATGTCTCGCAGCAACGAGAAGGGCAAGAAGACAAGCACCTGCAAGAGGATCAACCACTTGACGCCCACATTGGTCTTGCAGTCAGAAACGGCCAGTATAACGGCCTGTAGATTCTCTGACGTGAAAACCATGTACGCGGCGACGAATCCGATCTGGCTGAGGACGATAGATGACAAGATGATGCCTCTCATCCACTTGCCGTACAGAATTCCTCCGAGGTCACCGAAAGAACCCTCGACCTTGAGGCGAGTCGTGACCAGCAGCACGAAGCAGTAGTAGCTCAAAGCCGCAACACCGAGCAGGACCAGGTTACTGAAAGTCATGCCGCCGTTCAGGTAGGCCCTTGGCAGGAAGAGAACGCCAGTTCCAACGAAAGACTTGAGCAACAAGAGCGCCGCACTCATGGGACTGTTCTTTCCGCTGCCTCCACGTTGTTTCCGTCTCCTCTTATGGCGCGACGGTGTCAGCAGAGCACTGTCTTCCATCGGTTCCCGGTCGTCGTCACTGCCCTCATCGCTGTCGTAGAGATCATCCTCGCCGCCCGAGGAGAAGTACTCTCCAGGCCTGAGCGCCTCGTCGTCTTCCTCCAACTGCTCACCGGCAAAGTGCCCGTATATCGTAAGGAACTCGAGGAAGCTTGACGTCAGCAAGCGGCGCTGCGCAGTGCCGTCGCTGGGCTCGCCGCGCTCACCGCCGTCTCTGCTCGTAGAGGGACTTCTAGCAGCTCGGCGCAGGTAGTTTCGGCGGAAACCACCAGGGACCTTGATCGCGTTGATGTCCAGGATATCGGTTTCCGGGTCGGGTCGAGAGACGCTGAAACTCTTGCTTCGCTGCACCTTGCTTCGGGCTTCCGCCTCCTCGGTCCACTTGTAAATGCCTCGAGTAACGTCACCGCCCTGTAATTGCAGACTCGAGAACTCGTCCTCATTCAGTCCCGTCTCGATTTCGTTGTCCGCAGCCTGCTTGCCCTTGACGCCATCGCGCATGCTAGACTCCTCCGATGGGGCGTCCGAAGGCTGGACCAAATGCCTCTTGACAATCTCGGGATCTTCGTACGCGCCGGTACCGGCGTTCCGCGAGCGGGAGTCGAACGAACCGTAGTTGGTCATGGGGGTGCTCGAAAGCTGGGCTCCAGCAGCAGCGGGAGAAAGAGGCCTTACAGGCGGAGGGGTAGCAGACCGAACTGGTGGTGTGCCGTGTCTTGGGGGAGTGGTCCCCAGAGAGTTGGACAGCGCTGCGGCAAGGGCCGATACGCCAGGGCCCTGAACGCTCGAACCGGCAGCTCCTGCCAGCGGCGTGAGGTTTCCGGTATCAGTACCGTCCCCTCCTCTATTTGAGCCGCTGGGGATGCGATTCGTCTGCGGAGTGCCATACTGCTGGGAGGGCACGGGCGAGGCGAGTCTGGCGGTGGCATCTGCGCGAGGAAGCGAGCCGAACTGGCGGGACGGCGAGTCGGCCCTGGGTATGGCAAAGGGATCTCTCGACGGAGACGCCATAGTGCTGTTTCGAAGAAGCTATATGGACCTTATCGAATGCTGTTACGAGTGATATCGCGGAGCAATCAAGCAAGCCGTCGCGGACTCCGGTCTGGATCAACAACACACGGACACGGTTAGCGACTATTATGTGTCGGAGAAAAGCAGAGTTGGGATGGAAGGTGTTGGAATACGGGAGCTAGAAGCACAGCAAGAGGCGGAACAGTTCAAGTACGGAAGAATTACCTGAGGGGCAGTTGCGAGACAGCTGACGAGATCAATTGGAAGCGCACGGCTTGGTGGATGTGCGGTCGAAGCTGCTTGTTGGTGCTGGGAACCCGTGATAAGAAGGCCGTCCGCTGCGGGTCGTCGGGTGACCTAATCTGGCAGGTCTGGAGGGTCTGTGGCTCACGCAGAAGTGCACTCACACCGCTGATAAGGTATGGAGGTAAGCAGACGAATAATACTACCTACCAATGGAAGTACGTAGCGTGTCTAGGTAATATTAGTACCTGGGCGAACAGTGGTAGGGCGTGGAGGTGAGGTGTGCTTCAATGTTGCCGAAACCCGCCGGGCCACAGGGGGCTCTCGGGGTGTTGTTCCCACCGAGAGGCACTGGACTGGACTGGACCTGCCTGATGCTTGTGCTACCCGCACTTCGTTGTCGTATCGGTACGTCGCGGATCTCGCAGCCTGCGACTGGCAGGCAAGCAAGCACCAGCCACCACCGCATCACTGAGATGACGGCCCGGCTCTTGATTCAGCACATTGCTGGGTTGTCTCCGTGGATGTCCAGGACAAGTGTCTGTTTTGGTCGGGCATCCTCCGATTGTTTGAAAAGGCCGTCCAGTTCTTGTCATGCATAATCGACGGGCAAGCATCTTTACAGCTTGCGCATGAAGACTTGTCCCTCGGTAATAGCACTTGGGAGCCTGCTCTACGAAGTCGTTCAAGTGCTAAAATCCTGAGATGCAGGTATCCAGAAGTAAGTATTCCGAAGTACCTAGAGCAATCACCAGTTCAACTTCTAGTATCAGCATTCCAGTGCCATTACGGCTTAGGTAAGGCGACTGATACATTCCAGCTTGGCCGCCTCAAGCGCCGCTGCAGCAGCAAGGGTGGGGGGATGTAAAGTACCTATCGACAGGTCAGGTACTTCGACAGCGAGGCCCGGGGTATTCCTCTTGTGACTCGAGCCCCGCGACGGGTGCTCCAGGTTCAGCGGCGACGGCCCGGATGTAGCGGTACTTGGGGGTTTTAGCACCCCGTGCACACTTCGCATCTGACATTGAAACCTCATTGAGTCAGGATCAGGAGCGTGGAAGCAGGCCATCGCGGCAAGACCTCCCCCCCCCTCCCTCATCGACTTTTTTTTTTTTACCTACACATCAACAACAAGACTACGCTTGGCTGGATAGTCCCATGCCCACGCTGCCACAACGCCCATGCAGACAAGCCACGGCAACAGCGGCCAATCTTGTCGATCCCAACGAAATCTCCGGCTGCTTATTGTCATGCGCCCGAGTCAACGGACTAGGAAGCCACCTTTTCTATTTTCGAGCGGCAACGCAGCCAGCCCGGCATCAGACGGAACATCGAACCAGGAATCGAGGCTGTCTACCCCGGCCTTGACAGAAGCACATGGCAAAGAAGAGCATCAGACAAACCTGCGAAGCCATCTCCAGGCTCACGAACTAATGCTACACAGTACCGCCCAGCACTTGCTCCCCGGCCCGATCTCGCCCCTCGCTGCTTGATGACGTCGTTGTCTCCCATCTTGGGCGTCCCCTCCGCCTCTTTCTGCATCTGATGCGTGCCTATCGCGCTTGGTAGTGTGTGTGGACCGTTAACAGCACAGCGCGACAGGCTGGGAGCGCACCGCCTTTACCAATCGGCACGCGGGGTACTGGAGCGCTGAACAGAGGCTTGCATTGGATCGGCCCAGATATCCCTTGCCCGCAGAACCGTGAACCCTGAAAACGAGACGACAAGCCAAACAAGCAGAACACTTGCTGTGGTATACGCGAGACATGCGCCGGACCAGCTGGATGCCTGTGCGGCCCGCCGGTCTCTGCTAGGGAATTTTGTTACTGGTCGCCATGATCAACCGCCGCCGCCAACCATTGTTCAACCGCACTTGTGGAAATCCGTTCTGCGTAAGGATAGACAAGAGCCCGAACCTGCACGTTACGTTGGCGTAACTGCGGGCGGGGATTTATACCAAGACCACGCCCACTGGCTGTTGGGCCTGGTTCTGATTCTGGTTCCGGTTCGACACTCATTGCCCTCGACTCCCATCACTGTCTTGCCCGCGACTGTGCGACTTGGAGACGAGAAGCGCGGAGGTGGCGTTCGCCTTTTTCGGGACGAGTTTCGGATCGTGGCACCGGCTGAAGGCCCGACTATTTTGAACACCCCCCCTTTTCGAGTTTCTCCGGTTGCATACACCCATACCTCGACATGGGCGGTGACAGGCGACCGAGCCTCACCTCCAACATGGAGCAGGCCAACAAGAAGCCCAAGCTGGGTGTCATCTCGGGGGTGTACATCCCCGTCTGTCTGAACATTTTCAGCATTCTGATGTTCCTGCGTTTCGGCTGGATTCTCGGACAAGTTGGACTTTTGGGCATGCTTGGTTCGTCGGATGCCAGAGCGGCACGGACGCCCTAATTTGACCGTGGCCCGGACTGACACTATGCGCAGGATTGCTGGTTACTGCCTATCTCGTGGATTTTCTGACGACGCTCTCCCTCTCAGCGATAGCTTCCAATGGCGAGGTCAGAGGCGGCGGGGCGTACTATGTGATTTCAAGGTCTCTTGGCCCCGAGTTTGGCGGTTCCATCGGCGTGCTGTTCTATCTTGCTCAGGTCTTCAACACCGCCCTCAATGTTGTTGGTCTGATTGACTGCATCAAGCTGAACGCGGGAGATGCGTTTCCCGAGGGGTACTGGACGGTCTACTTCTTGCAGACGCTGGCACTGCTTCTCTGTGTTGGGTTGGGCTTGGCTGGGAGCGGCACCTTCGCCAAGGCCAGTAATGCATTGCTTGCCATCCTCAGTCTTGCCATCATAAGCATCCCGATATCTGCTGTCTTCAAGACCCCCTTCCGAGATGATGATCTGGGGGTGCGCTTCACCGGCTTCAGCATCGAAACCTTGGTGGACAACTTCGCCCCCCATACCAAGAGCGAATCGTACAAGGGCTTTGAAACCTTCCGGGAACTATTTGCCATTCTGTTTCCTGCGACGTCTGGAATATTCGCGGGAGCCTCCATGTCGGGAGACCTGCTTAATCCCAGCAAGGATATTCCAAAGGGAACGCTGTGGGCCATGATGACCACCTTCATCGCGTACCTCGTTGTGGTCTTCTCCATGGCTGCGACGACGACTCACTCCTCGTTTCTCAACAACCATAATATCATTTCCGTCACCAATCTTTCGATGCCCCTGATTCTCGCCGGCGAGTGTGCCGTCACCTTCTTCTCTGCCGTCATGGGACTCGTAGGAGCGGCCAAACTCCTGCAGGCTCTGGCGAGAGACAGGCTACTTCCGGGCCTGCTCCCATTCAGCAAGGGCACGAAGTGGGCTGATGAGCCAATCCACGCCATTCTACTCACATATGGTCTTGCTCAGGTCGCCATGCTTGCCAACCTGAACCAAATCGCGACGCTCATCGCCATGGGCTACCAGGTGCGTTCTTATCCACTGCCGCGTGCACACGTTGCTGATGAGTGATAGATGACATTCTTCGTTATGAACTTGGCTTGTTTTCTGCTCAAGATTGGATCCTCGCCTAACTTCAGACCTGCCTTCAAGTTCTTCAGTTGGCAGACAGCTCTTGCGGGCAGCATCATGTCCGCAGCAGCCATGTTCTTCATCGACCAGACATACGCCGCCACTGCAGTCTGCATGGTCATCTTTCTCTTCTACCTGATCCACTACCTCAGCCCGCCCAAGAAATGGGGAGACGTCTCTCAGAGCCTGATCTACCATCAGGTGAGGAAGTACCTGCTGCGACTGCGGCCCGAGCACATCAAGTTCTGGCGTCCGCAGATCATCTTGCTTATCAACAACCCAAGAAGTCAAACGAGACTGATCCAGTTCTGCAACTCGCTGAAAAAAGGGGGTCTGTACATCCTCGGCCATGTCATCGTCACCGACGACTTCAACAGTGGTGTCCACGAGGCAAGACTTCAACAGGCTGCTTGGACCAAGTACATCTCAGAGTTCTCTCGCATCAAGGCATTTGTGCAGTTGACCATGTCCCCAACGATCAACTGGGGCATCCGAAACCTGATCTTGTCCGCGGGGCTGGGAGGCATGCGGCCAAACATTGCAGTCATGGGCTTCTACAACATGGACGAACTTAGGGATTCACAGCCACCCTCAGCAGTACCCAAGGCACCAAGCTCGTCCTTGTCCAACGCCCGGCCACCTAAGCCTCGAGAGCGACCACAGCGCAGACGGCGCGGTGACACGTCGGCCCGCCTCCTCGAAGGATTTCTCCCCACCGATGTCATTAAGACCGAGGGTATGCTCAGCGTCACAAGCTACATGACCATGCTGGAAGACCTCGCCCTGAGATACAAACTCAACGTTGCGATTGGTAAAGGGTTCCAGAATTTGGAAACACCGCGCAAGGACAAGACCAACACGAAGAGGTACATCGATCTCTGGCCGATACAAATGTCTGCAGAGGTTCTGTCCGACGGCAAGAGCGTTTTGACCACCAACTTTGATACTTGTAAGGCAACCCCAAATGAGTCCCCGGGAGATGGCGGAATCGGCGACGTTGGGTTGCTGATGCCAACCACTGACCAAATCCATTCTTCTTCGTCAATGGCAGCTAACACATCATAGACACCTTGATTCTCCAACTAGGCTACATTCTTCACAGCGTACCTACGTGGAGCCAAGTCTACAGTGTTCGTGTCATGGTTTTTGTAGAATACGAAAGCGAAGTGGAAGAAGAGAGAGCGCGAGTCAAGGCTTTGTTGGAAAAGCTGAGGATCGAGGCCGAAGTCATCGTGTTCTGGCTAGCTTCGGGACATTTGAGCACGTACGAGCTGATCATCAACGGCCAGTCTAGTGATCTCGAGTCTCAGATCCTAGTGCACGACGTCCTCAGGGACGAAGAGTGGTGGGAGGACCTTCAGAGACTGAGGGGAAGGGCTCCCAACCTTGACTCGACCGACGAACTAACGTCGTTTGCGAACATTATCGAATCGACAGCCGGGCGGCCAGGGGTCTTCAACCCGCATGTTCCAGTGGAGGATATTGAGAGTGGGCGTCGGCCGAGCATGGTGCATTTCGGCGAAATCCCCAAGAAGCCTACGGTGTCGAAGCTTGCCCGGCTTGGCGTCAGTGTTGGAATTCACACGTCTCACCTGGGAGATGAGGTCTTTGAGGACGAGTCCAACTCGGACGGCGAAATGAGTGAGCAAGAACAGCAACCATCGTGTTTGGATTCCGACTCTGAATTTGAGCGTGGCGACAGCGAATATAGTGAAGATGAAGCCCTGGACATGGAGCCTCCGAGGCGGCCTTTGCTGCTCGGGAGGGGACGTGGGCGAAGCCAGAGCGAGGACTTACTCACCACACCATCCAAACAAAGACGAGGCGTCTCCAGCAAGTCCAGCAAGACCACTGCACCGAGCGCGTCGTACGGTACGATGGTGGCACAAGCTCGGGTCGAGGGTCAACCAGGTCCGAGCTTCACGGGACTCGGCGACAATGTGTCGGCCCCTCCAACTCCGCTCGAACGACCCGGCCAGGATCGCAATTCTACTACTCGCTCCCTGGGTGGGTCTCGGACGGCAAGCGGAAACCCGTACCCTGATCTACCATCGGCGACTGCGTCGGGTTACGCGACACCCGCGAGACCGACATTGTCGAGACAATCCTCGGCCGTGCGGTTCTCCAGTCGACCAGTGCCGGAGACAAGGGTGGATGTCGAGGGGGCGTCCGGACCGACGATCATGTTTGCCGACACGACAGAGGAGGAGACGCCGCGGGCGGAAAGACCCGCGTTCTCGAGGCAGTCCTCGACGGGACGGTTCTCCAGCCGGCCTGTGCCGGAGATGCGCGTGACGGCGGCTGAAGAGTCGGAACCGTCGAACACGCTTGCGGAAGCATCCGGCAGATCTCGCAAAGCATCTGTAGCATCGACCGATCCCGGGGATGCCCACATGAACATGGCGGAGCTTATGGAGCGCTATAGACTAGATTCGCGGCCAGACGGCGACGGCGCAGGCTCGCCGTACTCGACACAAGGCATTGCACTGTCGTTCAATGATCTGCCGTCCCGAGCACAACATGTCATCCTCAACGAGCTCATGCGGCAGAACAGCAGGGACGCGGCGGTGCTGCTGACCACCCTGCCGGTTCCCACGGAGGGGACGTGCCAGGATGAGCTTGCGAGCATGCAGTACCTTTCGGACGTGGAGGTGCTGTGCCACGAGCTCCCTCCGGTTCTCCTGGTCCTTAGTAACAACATGACCGTCACAGTCGGGCTCTGAGCTATGACGATGGTGGGGAAGTGTCTCAAAAGCTGCGAGGGATGACACGATAAGATCAGACTGCGCGGGGGATGGTGGAGGGTTCATAGTTTGGCGTTCTTTTTCGGGGGGGTCGACGGGGATCACCACCCGGACAAAGGAATGGGGTGGTAAACTCTGCTGGACTCGCCACATTCCTACGTGTCTTTGGCCGAAATGAGAAGCCATTCGCCGCAGCATTCTTTGTCTGTAAGCGGCGGAACCATGATGGCTTTTTTCTCTGCAGCCTTTACAAAGAAGTTGCCCTCGACGGTGCATGCGCAGCTGAACCTTGACAACCCGGGTCTTGTCTGCCAGATCTGCCTCTCCCCAGGGGCGAGAGTTCTTTGATGCGATGGACATTAATGACCACGCGGCCCCGCCGGTGCTGCCCTCTTCATGGACAATCCCGCAAACAGTCAACATGAAGGACCACGGAAGAAAGTCGAACTGGACGGCCCAGCTGTCGCCGTACCTGCGGAGCCTCAAGATCAAGAGCCTCATACCGTCTCCGAAGTCGCCCAAGTCCCCGAAATCGCCCGGCTCCTCTTCGCTACCAAGGTCTCCGAGGAGGCGGACGCCGCCGGAATACGATGACGGCTCGTTCCAGATCATCCACACCCCGGACAGGCCGGAGCGGCCCATATCGAGGACGGCAATCCCGAACGATGAGCAGTGCATGAAGTTTCTCATGTCCCTGCAGAAGCAGGAGGAGAGCAAGAGAGGGGTGATCAAAACGGGGCTCACCATTTGGCCGTACCCGGACGAGGAGATTGAGGACCGCAGGTGTCTGCGGAGCGTGAGGGTGGAAAGCGTGCACTTGGAAGAGGCACGCCTAGCGAGGACCAACTCATCCGGTCCGGCGAGGGTCGTGGAGGTCGGCAGAAGCTCCACCAAGTCTACGACGACAGCCCGGCGGTCTAGCTACCTGCCCTCGCCAACCGTCAGCGACTTTGACGACACGGACGAGCTCGACGATGTCGAAGAAAAGGTGGACACGACAGTCGGCATTGCTCCCTTGTCACCGCCGCCCACGCTCTCCAGAAGCCAGTCAAGACTGAGTCAGTACCTACGCACGCCGAGGGCCCAAACGTCTCGCTGGTCCGACGACAGCGAATCACTATTTTCCTCTAGGGACAATGACTCTCCGTGCCCTCAGAGAGAGACGATGCGGTCGTCGGCCGAGGTGTCGTCTCCCACGATGGTCGACGACGACTCAGCCGGTCCCTCGACGCCGCCGCACCTGACGCCAGTCAAGGACCGCCCGGCCACGCCGTTCACGGACCCGCGTTTGCGGTCCGTCTCCGACCCGACCACGCCCCCGCCGACGGACCACATCGTGCACCACATCAGTCCCGAGTCCCTGCCGAGGAACTACTCGTGGCGTTCGTCCAAGGAGACGGTGCTCAACACGGGGGCTCCGGTGTCGAGGTTCCATTCGTGGCTCCCGGAGCCGCGGGCAAAGGAGGAGCAAGCCCGGCCGGAACCCGAGTCGAAGCCCGAAGTTGCTCAGTTGCCCACCCCGCCGCCCCAGGCCCGGTCTACGCCGCAGCTGCCCGAGATTGAGATCTATGGGGACTGGGCAGACTACTACTTTGAAGACGGGAACTTTTGGGACGAGTGCTCGGACGACAACGAGGAAGAGGAGGAAGAGGGTGTTGGAAACGAGGAAAGCGAGCAGACGTTGCTGGAGGACGCGGGGAACGAGGAGAGCGAGCAGACGCTGCTGGAGGACGATGACGGAGACGAAGAGAATGAAGAGAGTGGAAGCTCTTCGGACGAGGAGAAGGGCAAGCAGAAGACGGGCCATCTCGAGGTCGACGAGGGGAACGTCTACCCGAGGTACGAAAGCTTCATCAAGGACTACAAGAACAACGTCACGAGCATCACGGTTACGGAGGTGTAATAACGGAAAACACTGGCTGCTTCGTTTTTTTCTGTTTTTTCCCCCGGGATATTTATGGCCGATTCGTTTTGGGGGATTACTAGATGATACCACCCCCGTTTTTGCTGTTGGCTCCTCAGAGACTTTGTAATACTACTGTAACACACATGTTATTGACTCTTCACGATCACACACACATTCTCTCTCTCAGTGTTCTTTCGACCATGAGTTCCAATCCCAAGTGCCACCAGTCGTCTGTAAATCGTCTCAGGGAATTCAAAATGCCGTCCCTTCTGAAAGTTCCGTCCGAGCCTCGGAGTTGTACACCCCGCGCGAGAGCTCCGAATCGCTTCGAAACGAAGGGCCGAACTTTCGGATCCTCCGAGGATTCGTCGTCCGGTAAGTTCGTCCTACGTGTGTGTGTGTGTGTGTGTGTGTGTGTGTGTGTCACACCAGACCAAGAATTTCAGGCAAAGTCTGGTGTATATGTGCATTGAGGGGAGCTTCATTCACACAGGGAAAGATCTAGAATAGGGAGGGGAGGGGGGATTGCTTGGATTACGTACCGGTGTTGCGCGCATTTCGTGGCGGAGCGAGCGTTGGCCCAAGCTCCAAGCTTGCTTGCCCAAAGAAAAAAGAAAAAAAAGTTTCCCTCATGTTTCTCATTCAGAAACTCTGAATATCAGACAGATCAGCACTTTCCATCTCACCCACACAACTTTCTTTTTCAACTCACCGAGCCACCTCAACTTCTCATAAACTTTCCACAACCTGCGACAATGTCATGAGTAAGGACGACTAGACCTGGGAAGAAGACGAAAGAACAGTCCATATGCCCCGCATACCGCCCTCGCTCTTCCGCCGCGCGGCCGCCGTGTCCCCGCACGTCGCGGCCCTGCTCCCGGCGTGCCGCGACGTATCCTCGGCGGCGGCCGAGCTGCGGTGGATCAGGGAGCACGTCCGGGAGTCTTCGGCAGCAACACTACACCCCAGCCGCGTTCAGGAAGCCCGCGTCGCGCAGCTCTGCGCAAGACGGGGGAGAGGCGAACCGCTGCAGTACGTCCTCGGCTCGCAGCCCTTCGGCGCGCTGGACATTCGCTGCCGGCGGGGCGTGCTGGCGCCCCGCGCCGAGACGGAGGCGTACGCCCTGCACCTCGCCGAGGTGCTCCGGTCCGGCGCGCTGTTTAGCAAAGCAGCGGCGACAACGACGCGGGTTGTGGATTTTTGCACGGGGACGGGGTGCATTGCCCTCGCGCTCTATGAACGGCTTGCGAAGCGTCCTGGTGCGCTGCACGTTCTGGGAGTTGATGTATCTGAGACTGCGGTGAGCCTGGCGGAGGAGAATTTGAGGCGCAACGCTGGGGTGCTTGCGCCGCCCTCAGCGGAGAAGAGCGTCAATTTCATGATGGCCGACGTCTTTGAGGACGAGGCCATGGCCGCGGTACCCAAGTGCGACGTGTTGGTGTCCAACCCGCCGTACATCTCGCGGGATGTCTGGACGTACGGCGGAGGGGGCCAGATGGGATACTCGGTGCGCAAGTACGAGCCCGTGCTGGCTCTTGTTCCGGGCGAGGAATTACCGGCGCACGAGGGCTGTGACAGTGCCGATGTGTTCTACGCTAGGTTGCTTGATATCGCGGCCCGGCTTGGGCCCAGGGTGTTGCTTTTCGAGGTCGGCGACCGCGAGCAGGCGCTGCGCGTCGCGGGGCTCGCTGGACGACATGAGTATACGAGACGTGCGCGGTGCGAGGTGTGGCGGGACTGGCCTGACTTAACGCCGGAAGAGGACGAGGCGCGAGAGGTGGAGGTTGATGGCAAGGTGCTTTTGGTCAAGGGGAGTGGGAATGTGCGATCTGTATTTGTTTGCCTCTGAGGAGAGCGGTTGTTATCATGATACCCAGTGCGATGGAGGTCTCGTCAATTCTACAAGGTTATTATTGCAGCGGATTGTGGGCGTTATTGAAGTACTTTTCTCCTGGTGAAATGTATGTGTTGATCGAACTCGCAATATCATTATTTGTCGGGCTTGTTTTTCACGCCCTACGACACGAATGACATAAACTATACTTGCAAAAAGCGAAAACTACCACGATTGAGTCTGTCTCACGAATAATATGGCCAAAAAGCAAAAAGTAACTGCCCAGAGGCGGATTCGAACCGCCGTCAACACGGAATACGGTGAAAGTAGACCACAACGTATCATCCTAACCAACTAGACGATCTGGGCCAGTGGTGATTGATAACCTACCAGCTGCACAAGCTGTCTATCAAGCGCGAGACCCGCAGCGCCTAGTTCTGGTGGTGTCCTGCAAGTGTCTGGTGTCCTGTACCTAAGTGGGGGCGTGGCCGCCTGTAGCCCGCTGTAAGTTGTTCGCCATCAGCGGGCGCCAAAACCGCCACCTTCGTCTGTCACCTCCGAGGGCGACGGCTGGCAGGATTCCGAGATGCAGCAAAGGGGAGCTGCCTGAATGAAGTCATTTCCCGGGAGAAATTGGTCTGATACAGCGAGCGTCTCGCTCTGATTGCGCCGAGACAAGCGCACTAGACCCTTGACGACCCTTGAAAAGCGGCAACTCAGACACGAGGGTCCCCCCTAAGGGAGCGTAACCTTGCCGCTGCGCCGGAATGCGCGAACCGAGATGTCGGGTCGCCGTGGCGGAGACGTTTTTTCCTCCATCCCTTGCAGGTTTTCCGTGTAGGATTGCGTGCCTGTGGAAGCAGGGGTCCAGGGTCTCTTGAGAGTTGGAACGTTCACGTTGTTTACCTGTCGAGTTGCTCGTATTTCGAACCGCGATTGAGAAAGGTTGGTCATGGGATTTCTGGTTCGGCATGACCGCAGGTCTCAGAACTCCGGAACGAATCCCGTCCCTTTCTCGTGAAGCTCGCATTTTATAGCATCATTGGGCCGCTTGCCAATGCTATCTAGAGGATGGGAAAAGGTCATGTGGACTTCGAGATACACGAGTGGCCGAATCAGGCAGGCCGGAAACCCCGTATCGGCCGGCATCGCGGCCGATGTTGCGGGGTAGATTCAGTCAGTCCCCGGCCATCCTTGCCGATAAGCCTTCCAGACACATTATTGACGCTGCAAAGACGGGAGTCGCAATGGCATCGGCTAGAAACGCCATCAAGCCGTCCTTGAGGGCGTTGGCGAACCTCGAATCAGGCGCCTTCATCGATCTGGAAAATGAGGCGGGCAAGCTGCCGCAGTACGATCCGGAGTCCCGTCCCGATGGCCTCATCGACCTCTCCGGGGCTATCAACGGCCTCATGGACGACTTTCTGGGGGAGGAGATGGACGAGTTTGCAAAGTCCTACGATTTTCACCAAGGTCTGCTTGCGAAACTCCTGGTCGTAGATGATGTTGCTGACATCCACAGCCACTCGATATGGAGGAGTGATGGGACCCAGAGGTGAGTGATGTGACTCTCGGAGATGTTTAGAGTTTGACCGGTGTAGAGTTGGCTGAGGCTGTGGGCGGCTTCGTCAACCGCAAGTTCAATCCTGCCCTGCCTGTAAATGCAGACGACATACTTGTCACCAATGGAGTCACCTCGCTCATCGACCTCATGGCGTTCGGCATGTGCGAGCCAGGGGAGGGGATCATGGTCATTACGCCAACTTACATGATGTTCCCGCACGACGTCTGCGCCAGAACAGGCGTCCGCCTCATCCCAGTACACCTCGACAACATAGACGACCAATTCGACGTCCGCCGCTCTTCCAAGCTGATAGAAGCCATGGAAAAAGCACATTCCGCAGCCCGCAAAGACGGCAGCAACCCGAAAGCCCTGCTGCTCTGCAACCCAAACAACCCCTGCGGACGGACGTACCCGCGCTCAACGCTCGTCGACATCGCCCGGTTCTGCGGCCGGCGGGGGATGCACCTGCTCTCCGACGAGATCTACGCCATGTCGACCTGCTCCCCCTCAGAGCCCTTCACCTCGATGCTGAGCATCCCGGACGACCCCGCCCGCGGCGTCTTCGCCGAGAACGTCCACTGCATGTACGGCGCCAGCAAGGACTTTGGCTGCGGCGGCCTCCGGCTCGGGTTCCTCGTCACCCGGAACGAGCTGCTGTGGAAATCCATCCGCCGGCTGGCCTTGTTCACGTGGGTTTCGACCTTCCCTGCCGCCTTCTTCTCGCATTTTCTGCGGCGTGAGGACGCGGTCGACCGGTATTTGTCCACGTACCGGGAGAGGCTTGCGAAGCGGTATGCGGTCACTGCCGAGCTGCTGCGGGAGGAGGGAATCCCGTTTGGTCCTGCCAACGGCGGCATCTTCGTCTTCGTCAGGCTGACAAAGTGGCTGGTCTACTTTGGTCACCCTAGCAAGACCGATGGCAGTCGAGAGATGCAGCTTTGTCAGTATCTCTTGGACGAAGCTGGTGTCTTCCTCAGTCCGGGAGTGGTGAGTTGCCAGCGTCATTATAGGAGACTAGCCACTAACAACCCCATAGCTATCTCTTTCGCCGGTGCCAGGTTGCTTCAGGCTTGTCTACACGGGAAACGCAGAACATGTTTCTCTTGCGATTGGACGCCTGGGCAAAGCACTGCAAGGCTTGGAACAACAGCGAAAGCCGAGCGCACTCGAACGCAACTCGCAGGAGGACTGCAGTGGTATCGAGAAAGAGAAGGGAATCTCAGAGGAACGACGGCCTCGTAGGTCGATTGCGAGGTTCTTTCTCTGCGGAAACTCGTAGTGAATAAGAACAAATCGTTGATAGTATGTAATAGCAAAAAATTATGCTCGAGGTATGGAAAATCGTGTAAAAAATCAAAAGAAGTGACCAGCCTGGGGGTCGAACCCAGAATCTCCTGATTCGTAGTCAGACGCCTTGCCATTGGGCCAACCGGCCGTTGATGAAAAGAAGTGAACAAAATGCAGATATGTATCATCACGCTCAGGCCAACAGATCACCTCAAGGTTCAACGCATCACTTTCCGAGCCTGAGAACACCGTGTTTGACGACACTACAATTTCCACTGAAACTCACTTCAAGAGTGAAACTCTGTAGCTTTGGTTCGTTTGCCCTCTGAACTTTCTTTCGACTGCGAAAACGGACGCAGGAAAGCAGAGTCCCGATTATGCACTAAAGCGAGTATCCTGAATGGGCCTCCGCCTGCAACCCGTTCCAATGGGATGGAGCAACTCATCACTGACATGGCAGGAGGCGAGATGAAAACAATGTGAACAACACCAAAAAGGTTTCTTTCCGTCAAGACATGTTACATTTGTTCAATAGCGTGGTGTTACTTGGTGACGGGCACATCGCAGACCGTTGAAAATGTCTTTTCCCGACAAGCCGGTCGCTCACCTGCTGGGCTCAAATGGTGAGTCTCTCACTGACGTCGGACACAACAACTCTCGGCCCCTACTAACGCTCCCGAGGCCCCGTCCACGCCGTCGCCTACTCCGCGTCGCCGGGCACCTACATCCTCACCGGCTCAGCAGACCGCAGCATCAGGCTCTACAACCCGGCGAGCCACGACGCGGCGCCGCCGCGCTACGGCTCCCACCTCGCCTCCAAGGACGCGCCCAAGGTCCCCGAGGGCCGGCTGATCCAGACCTACGCCTCGCACGGCTACGAGGTGCTCGACCTCGCCGTGGCGACCGACAACGAGCGCTTCGCGTCCTGCGGCGGCGACCGCGCCGTCTTCCTGTGGGACGTCGCGAGCGCCACGACGCTGCGCCGCTTCGGCGGCAGCGCCCACGGGCACACCTCGCGCGTCAACTGCGTCAGCTTCGCGGGCGAGGGGGACTCGCTCGTCGTGTCGGCGGGGTTCGACACCACCGTCCGCGCGTGGGACTGCCGGTCGCAGTCGGCCAAGCCCGTGCAGGTGCTCGACGAGGCGAAGGACTCCGTCACTGCGCTCGCGGTGCGGGAGGCGGAGATCGTGGCCGGCAGCGTCGACGGCCGCGTGCGGAGCTACGACGTGCGGATGGGGAAGTGCGTCACGGACGTGATGGGCGCGAGCGTGACGAGCCTGAGGCTCACGCGCCACGGCAAGGCGATGCTGGTGGGCTCGCTGGACAGCAAGATCCGGCTGATGGACCGGGAGAACGGGAGCTGCCTGAAGACGTACGCGGACGCCGGGTGGAGGAACGAGGAGCTGCGCGTGCAGTCCGTCATCGGCGGCAGGGAGAAGTACGTGGTCGCCGGGGACGAGCTCACGGCCGGCACGGGACCGGCGGGCTTGAACGGGGACGGCAAGATCTGGGCGTGGGACCTGCTGACGGGCAAGCTGGTCGCCACGGTGCGGGTGCCCTGGCCGCAGGGCTACGAGCCGAAGAAGAGGGTGCTGGGCAAGGACGGCAAGGAGAAGCAGAGGAGCAACGTCATCAGCTGCCTGACCTGGCGGGACGACGGCTGGGGAGACCAATTCTGCGTCGGCGGCACGTCTGGAGTTGCGACCGTCTTTGGCTCACTTTGAAACTTCATGTCGCGATGAAAAAAAAAGGCGGCTGCTCTTTGTACAAGGCTCGTTCATTCTCGGGCCCAAGTTTCTAGCGAAATCTCTCAAAAATCATACAGAGTCATGTACGTCTCTGACCCGTGGTACTTTACACACGTATGGATGTTCCGCGGACGCCCAACGCCGTCGGTACCCAGATGCTCCGTAGTAAATCCCCCCCGACACTGGTGCCAACCAAAAATTATAGAACAGGAAGCATGCCCTTTTTCAAACCGGGCGACCCGTTCTTAGTCCATGCCGACGTACTTGAACCAGTTCGGGCGGCAGTCGTCCTTGTGCAGCCAGGCCTCTCCGTCGGTGAAGCGGCCCGTCACGCAGCCCTTGCACTTGGGAGAGTTGGGGCAGTTGAAGAAGGGAATGTGTTGGTACCCAATGTCGCGGAACCTGCGCACGTTAGCCTCGGATTGCGGGGACGGCATGCGTGCAATGACTTACCAGTGGATCTTGGACTTGTCCTCGAAGAGACCCAGCGCAATGCTGTGAACGGGAGCATCGCCCCAGCGCTCGTAGAAGAAGCCTCCGGCGCGGTCCAGGTGGTTGAAGTAATCCTCGTAAGCCTGGCTGCGCCAGAAGTCCATGTCGGCGATCTCAAAGTTGCTCCAGAAATGGCAGGTCGAGTAGCCGTTGGCGTTCTCGTTGTTTTCGGGCCGGCCGGCCTTGTCGGTGAGCCACGCCATGGCATTGTTCTCGTGGAGGTACTCGGGGTGCTGCGCGAGGAACTTGACGGTCTCGGGCCACAGCGTCGGGATGGACTTGGGCGCGTCGTACAGGTTGATGGTGAAACCGTACGTCTTGTTGTTGTCCTGCATGTAGCGGAAGACGTCGTAGTCGACGTCGCAGAAGAAGTGCACCTTGGGCTCCACGCGCCAGTAGTACTTGGTGTGCTGCAGGGCCGGGTGTCTGTAGAACATTCCACTGTTCCAGCGGCACATGGAGTGGTACGAAATCTTATCGGCGTATTGAATGTCGTTTTCCTTGAGAATCTTGACGGATTCTTCGTAAAGATCCTTGTTGATCCATGACGGCATGTCCCAGTGTTCCTTGGGGATGAGCTCTGCGCAAAAAAGGTCAGAACAAACACCAGATCCCTCGCAATTATCAAGGCCTACCGTATCTGCACTCAGCCTTGGTGGCGGCCTGGGTCCTCCTCTTGAACTCGTCCGTGAAGGGAACCTCGTTGAAGAACGTCCAGGGGTAGTTGAACTTGTGGTTCCAGGTCCTCTCGAGGTCGACCATCGACCCGATCATCTGATCCAGCTCCTCGTTCCTCACCAGCGCCAGCAGGGTGGCGTTAATGCGGTCCGAGTCGGCGATGCCGGGGGCATATCTGTCGGATGCGTACGTCAATTTGCCTAAGGGTTCGCCGGTGGCTGCGCAGAGTCGTAATAGTCAGCTTCACCGTCCGCCGTCAAGCTCGCAGCTAGCGCGGCGGCAACTCACGATCGAGGTTCGGGTCTCGCCCGTTGTCATAGCGCACCGGCCTCGTTATCGGCCTCTCGGGGCCAAAGATCTGATAAAGGAAGAAGCACCAGAGCATCACGGCGGCTAAGGCCAGAGCTCGAACCGGCCGCGCGACCGCCATACTGGGCGCAGTGGTGAAAACAAAGTTCTAATCGCGGGGTTTTTGCTGCAGAGGCGTGTCTGCCGGGTCTCGATCGATGAACCGGTAACAGCTCGAGGTGTGCGCAAGTGGCCGGCGGCTAGTTTGGGGGAAGGGAAGCCAAGTCGTCGGGTGGGTTGGATGTCGGTCGTCGGTCGCGGCTCGTGCCGTCGATTCTAAAAGTCGATGGTCGTTGGAGTTAAAAGGGAGAGAAGTGTCGCAGCGACCGCTTGGCCAGATTTCTCACGCGTAAATTTCAGAAAAAGGGGCCGCAGCAATTGTCCCGTTGGTTTGCTGGCTGAGGCTGATGTCACCCCATGAAATTTGCCAATTAGCGCCTGAGAGAAGGCCTATGGTGCTTGTTGCAGTTATCCAATCCCTGTAACCGCAGCGATAAGGGGCCGCCACGGAACCCCCACCCCCTCCTCCAAGCATGACCTGTGCCTGTATCTTACATCGGCGTCGCGTCAAAGTCAACGCTGCACCGGGACGCGTCCCAAGCGACAGCAGAAGATTGGATTTATGCTTAGCTTCCCCATGCATGATCTGAGCACGAGAGATACCCGCCAGCGGCCGGGCGACTTGGGCAGATCATGGCGTTCTTAGCGAAACTCAGCGCCTTAACAGACGAGCTCGTCGAGGCCGTTGCCGCGGCACCAGACCAGGTGGGAAACTGTTCATCCCATCTTGCAGATGTTCATCATGCAGCTCAGCCAGCTCGATGCTAATGATGTGGCACGCAGATTGGTCGGGAGAAGTTCAATGTTTTGCGCGAATCTTCCCTACGTAGTCTGAGATACCACAACTTCTTGCGAGCGAACCAATTCGACGTCGAGAAACAGCTCGTCGGGCTCGAGGAGCGATTCAGGGTCCACCACCGCGAGGGCTTGGCTGACGCCTTCAAAAAGAGCCTAGATGCGCTGGAGGAACACCGCACAAAATGGCACCCAGATATCCTGCATTTTCTACTCGAGCTGTCCGACAGGCCCACCCAGAAGACGCGATTGATTGACATTGAGGTATTGCGAGAACCAGCGGCGGATGCCGAGCCCCCGCTGCGCTGGGAGGACATCGCCAAGGAAGACGGATGGGATGAAGACGCCGACATATGGAAGACGATCGACTATAGCGACGCCTCGGCCGACGAATATGTTGACTCGAAATCGGACACTGCAAGTGAATCCGACGACACATCCATCTCCCTCGATACCTCCGCAGGCAGGAGACCGGAAGACTTTGAGGTTTCGTCAGCCGATGCCGCTACCTTGAAGAAGGTGCAAGACAGCCAGGCATGGAGGAAAGAGGGCAAGAATGCGGCCTCGGGGCGGCACCACAAGGTGCCCGTCAGCGAGTTCCAAGCAGCAAGAGAAGTACTCTTCATGCTGCAGGGGCTCCCAACGACACTATTTCAGAAAGACGGCACGCCAGATCCCGCATACCAAATGGCGAACATCGCGTGGGACACTTACAAAGCATTGATTAGTTGGTATGCGGAAAGCGGCCGGCAGGTGTCTCTGCTGCGTTCCTTTGCGAAGAAGTCTCAAAACGCCCCCCTCTTCCAGGTCTTCCGCGACAACGTAATCGCATGCCTGCGGACCTTCGACACCAGAATCTCCGATATCCAAGAACGTCTAGCAGTCCCTCGCCAGGACACGATTGTCAGCATGGCAGCAATTCTCGAAGAGCTCAGGCCTCACTTAGAGCCTCTGAGGTCGCTGGCCGACATTGTTCGGCAGCTTTATGACCCTGCCAACGGTGGAGCATTCCGCTTCTTGGAGCTCATATACGAGGAGGTTGGCATTGCGCAGTTATCCAGCCGGGACACCACTTACTACTTGCTTGGTCGGATATTCTTCAGCTGCTTTCAAGTCTACCTACGCCCGATCAGACTCTGGATGTCAGAGGGACAGCTTATACCTGGAGATAAAATCTTCTTCGTTTCGCAGTCGTCTACTCAAGTGCCTCTCCGCCATGTCTGGCAAGAGCAGTTCAAGCTCAGAAGGACTTCAGATGGCGTGCTCCACGCGCCCAGCTTTCTGCAGCCAAGTGTTGGCAAAATCTTTACGGCCGGCAAGAGTATTGTCGTTCTCAAACACCTGGGAAAGTTTGAAGCGGTTCGGGCGCTGTGGGATCAACTCGAGCCGCCCCTGACGTTCGAGACGGTTTGTCCGCCTGGCCTGGAGCTCGCGCCATTTCCAGAGCTTTTCACGTCGGCCTTCGACATGTGGATGCAAAGCAAGTATCATGCCACTTCCGAGACGCTCAAACAGGCGCTGTTCGAGTCTTGCAAACTTGAAGCCAGTATCGAGGCTCTTAAATGTCTCTACTTCATGACCGACGGAGCTGCTGCGGATACATTCCACAAAGGAGTCTTTGCAAGGCTGGATGCTCTTCGCCCTGACTGGCACGATAGGTACTCCTTGACCGGACTCGCACATGAGGCGTTTGTGACGCGAGTCGACACAAGTCGTATCGTCGTCACTGTTGGTCAAGAAGGCCAGAAAGTGTCTGTTTCGGCTGCTCGCGATCTCGCTCGAAAGGCCCTGCCGGAAATCATCTTACAGTATCGTTTACCCTGGCCGGTACAGCTTGTGGTAACCGAGGACACAATCGTCCACTACCGGGCTATCTTCACGCTACTCATGCAGATACGACGCGCTGCCGGCCTTCTGCAACGCAACCGCATTCTTGACGAACTCGTTACACACAGGGACGTGTGGGGCAACAGGGCGCTGTACTATTCACTCCGCTCGAAGCTGATCTGGTTCTGCAACTGCATCCAGACTTACCTGGCGACCTTGGTGTTGGCTCCCTACACAGAAAGACTTCGCCAGAATCTTCGACAGGCGTATGACGTCGATGCCATGATCACAACCCACGCGAACTTCGTTAGGCAGCTAGTGGACGCGGCGTGTCTCGGCAAGAAACTGGACCCCATCCGAGGCGCCATGTTGGACGTTATGGACTTGGCCGCCAAGCTGGAAGACGCGCAAAGCGCTAGTGCCGCTGAAGAAGCGGAGGAGGCGCAGGAGCTGTCCCGCTTGTCGCTCATGTCCTCGCCGATGAAAGCGAGCCCCCGCCGGCGAAAACCGGCCGCCTACGCCGAGGAGAGCGACGAAGAGGATGGGTTCGGAAGCACGCCCAAAAGGGGCACAATCAATGCAGGCAAGGGCTACCTCGAGAGCCTGCGGGAGATTAAGACGGACTTTGACAGGCACTTGAAGTTCATCTGCGGGGGCCTAAGGGGGGTTGCCAGGGCTTCAAGCGACGAGGCGGCAGCGAAATGGGACCTGCTGGCGGAAATGCTAGAGGTCGGCGTCAAAGACGGTGTGTGAGAGGATTTGACCAGGGCTGTTGGGCGGCATGGACAACTTGGCGCGAAACCCGGCGAGGGCTGGGTGATATGAGAACTTGGTCTGTAGACCCGCAATATCTTAAAGTTTAACAGGAGCCAGGAATGAACGGGGGATCGACATAGGTTGATGGGATTCCTTGATCCCCCATCTGATGTCGAACGGCCCGGCCAACGCCAACCTAACGGGTGCAGATGGATCCTGCACCACGCTGGAATTATTGGATTTGTGCAGCGACGATCTCGTCTGGACGGGTGAGCGGTCAGGATGAGACGATGCTCGGTGAGCACGGCGACCCGGTGTTGGCTGTCATTCTTTTCGCTCGCTCTGTCACGCGACGCAACCGGCCATCGGAGACGGGAGAGCGACAAAGATATCGACTGCTTATTCTTTTCTGGGGTCAATCTCTCCGTGCAGCTATAGGTCTTAGTGTTCCTCGGACGGCTGCCGTCGCGGGTGAGACGAGACAACCCGGTGCAACGGGTGGCTGTGTGGTGATTCATCATTCCTACCGCCCGTTTGATGTGCCGCAGCGAGACCGCCCTTTCCGGAAGGGTCGGGAACACCATGCCATCGCGTTCACGATGCCCTTTCGACGTGTTGCTCCGGCGTTGTTGAGACAGAATAGTTTGGACCCCTGTTTTGGCGGGGTGATGCCAACTTTTCTGGTCCTTGTCGGCCTCGAACCTTGGAAAGAGCAAGATCGACGGTGGGGCTCCTCCGGCTTCAAGGGTCAAGGCCAAGGATGCCGTATCCAACATTTTTTTTTATTGCCCTGTCCGGGTTTTTCTTCACACCCTCGAGGTTGCATCGGCACGCGGTCTGCTCCCGGGGCGGTCCATGTCTTTCATCTTCATCAGACCACGGCTGCCGTCGACGATGCTGCGTTGGTGCCCGAGTAAATGGGCGAAGTGGGAGGACGGGGCCCGACTCGGGGGGATTTGACGCTCAAGCCAGCGGGAGCATATGCTGCGCGTGATCAGTTTTGAAGGAGAGGTGACCTTGATTCTGCACGTGTGGGACAGGGAAACTCAGGGTTCTTGTGTGCTGGTGAGACTGGTTCAACGGCCGACCTTGCCAGGACCACAAGTTCGCTAGCGCTGGACTGTGAATAAACCGGGGAGGTAGTATGCAGAGATAGCTCCTGCCGAGTTGCGCGGAGAAAGCAATAGGGAGCATCGTGTACCAGTCTTGCAAGTAAACCGTGATGAAGGAGTGCTTGGCTGTAAAAGGGACTTGATGGAAAACGCCACGCTGTGCAAGCAACCCTCGGAAATGGATTTTTCTGTGGAAAAAAAAAAATCCTTCAAATAAGCCTCAGCCTCTTGATTCTCTCGACTCTAAACGTTGTGAAAGTGAGTACCTTGCTACAAAAGCTTCCGTGTCTATAAAATCGTCAACCTGGGCGAGGATTTCTAACCACGAATCCATCCTGCTTCACATCACATCCGAAACGGTGTACAGCAAAACGGAAGGCGTTACCTAAGCGCAGGTCGTTCGAAAACCGTAAACGGTGGAAGGGAGCAACAGTTTATCCTTATCGCTGATAAGCGCCGTCCCCATCCGTTTGTCTCCACTTTTGTCATCTGCACGGCGACACCGAGCTCTGCGATTTGGGACGTGCGCGACAACCTCAGCCTCAGCCTCACACAAACAACTACCAGCTTCGTCTGTCGACTTGCTTCCGCCACCTTTGGTTCCCTAGCCGTCAACGATCATATCTAATCGAAAATACTCGTCTCGATTCAAACGATAGCGCAAGAAACCCCCAGAGAACTCGCCCAAGATGTCCGAGCGAAAAGTGCTGCAAAAGTACTACCCCCCGGATTTTGATCCGTCGGCGCTCACGAGGAAGCGCGGCCCAAAGGCCACTGGTCCTAAAGTCCAAACCGTCCGCATTATGGCACCGTTCTCCATGAAATGCACCACCTGCGGAGAATATATATACAAGGGGCGCAAGTTCAACAGCCGAAAGGAGACCCGGCAGGGCGATAGCTACCTATCGATCCAGATCCACCACTTCCACATCCGCTGCACGCGCTGCTCTGCCGAGATCTCGTTCCGAACAGATCCCAAGTCCGCCGGCTACATGGTCGACAAGGGCGCGGTGCGCAACATGGAGCCCTGGCGCAACAAGGAGGAGGAACAAGAGTCTGTCGAGGCGCGCCTGGACCGTCTAGAGCGTGAGGAGGCCGAGGCCGCCGGGGAGGAGGAGCGCAATGCGATGGCGGACCTGGAGCTCAAGAACGAGGACGCGCGGCGCGAGATGGCTGCGGCGGACGCGCTGGACGAGATACGGCAGCGCAACGCGCGCATTCAACGGTCCGAGAAGGACGGCGTGGACTTTAGCGACTACGTCGTGCGGCCCGAGGACGAGGAGAGGGCGAGACAAGAAAAGGAGGACGAGGAGGCTGCGCGGGCCGCCTTTGCTGCTGCCAAGGAGAAGGCGGCACTGGACGATCTTGGGGAAGAAGTTATAGACGAGGAGGTGGAGGAGGAGGAGATGCCGCCGCCACCCCCGCCACCGAAGCGGGTAGTCAAAAAGAAGAAGGACTTTGCGGCGGCGTTGGGGATTAAGAAGAAGACGCCTTTGGTATGATTGAATACATTATGCGGAGGTCTGCAACCAATATCTGGGGCTATCTGTGAGAGTGCTCTGGTGATGGCTACCCCATTAACGACCCTGCGGTCACTTTGGCTCTGGTTCTCATGTACCCGTATCCCTTGTCTACTACACTCTCACTCGAATTCCCCTTTCGACCGACAAGTTTCTGAGAATGATTCTAGGTACGCGCATCTCTGGCAGTCATTGGGGCTTGTGGCCAAAGCAGTATCGCAATTAATCCCTTCAAGCTGTTTACAATTCCAGCTTATTCACTGGGTTCTATTTTTAGCGGTTCTGGTTATCATGTCCCTGCTAAATATATGAATCATAGCTGTTCTCTATTGTGTGAAACTATCCCAACCAATTTGGTAAATAACACTAGTTGTGTTTTTTTTCTCCATCAAAACAAAAACAAATGATATGTGTGGCTTAGACGTATGACGCCGTAAAGTTTGCGCCGCAGCGAAAGCCACGAAGGGACGACCTAGGGACTCAAATGCTGCACGTCATCCCGGCGCGATGCATGGATAAGGCGGTCAACTTTTTTTTTTTTCTCTCCCCCTTTTCGAGGTCATCAACGACCGATATTTTAAAGTTTGACATTACGTTTCGGAGCGGGGGATGCCTTTGGTACTGACGAATAATTAAGTGGCATTGAAGGGCAGGGCTGGGCACGTTGCTGGGAAGGGGGCAGCCATGAGCGTCAGAGAGGCGATGGCAGGGAAGGGACTGCCACGAGTAGGTGACGCCCCGAGGACGGGAATAGGCTTCGCACGTCAAGTTTAGAATTTTGTTTAGACGTCACTGCTTGAGTCCCATTCGCCCTGCATCTTGCGTCTTCCGTCAGTGTTCTGTTGGTGTTCCTTTTTTTTTTTCTCCAAGGCGCTCGGATGGGGGGGAGGTTCAAAGTATGAATGCCGCCCTGCTGTAACACTTACAGACGGTCTCGTGGATCATTACGACGTTGGGCGGTTTACCTTCATGCTCTAGCCTGAAGTATGCCCTTTCCCCCTCTCTCATCTCAAGCAATGAGCCAAGCTTGTGAAATTGTGTACAAAGTTTGAGAGAGGGTAATAAGGAGGCTCTTGGCTCGAAAGGGGTATTGGGCTGTTCAAGTCCGGGAGGTGTGCCGATCGTTAGGACCTTGGGCGTTAAGCTTGGCCATCGGGGCGAAAGGTTAATGTGTCGGGCAGAAAAAAAGAAGCGCATTTTGACTTGCCTGTGCCGGCAAGGCTGCGAGTAGCTTCAAGTCAGAGGAAGTCCGGCAGTATCATGTGCAGCTAGTGGCGTTCTGTTGGTCATGAGTATTGCACGTCTCGTGGAAGATATATTATTCAAATCTTGATTTTTTTTTGATTTTTTTTCCAGCAAGTGGTCTACGTGCCGGGTGAGTCTGCGAATACTATAGTAAGATTCTTCCCCAGTAATCATGCAACATGGACCATACAGATATAAGTACAACACCGTAATGAAAATTTTCAATCCCCGTGAACGTCTTGGCTGGACAATACGGCAATTAGCTATTGAAGGTCAATGCTGTGAACATGGAAACAATGACAGAAAAGTTTGGCGTCAAATATCAAGCTTAATATCATCACGATGTGAGAAGAGCAAAGACATTGCGTAGCGAACGAAATTTCTCATTCATTTCGTGAAATCATAGACAGCTTATTGCTCGGCTCAGGAAATTCCCGTCGCCGCGCTACCTATTTCCCTATCCCCAACGCCTTGCAACCAAAGCCTTTCATAGCTCGGGTAAAAAAATGTGAACTGTTCAAAATCAGGTAAAAACACACGCCGTTGCCCATGCTTCGATCCGAATTCGCCTTAACCAGTTGTACCGGTCGCAAATTGTACGCCTTTCGGTGTTTGGTTTTCGCTTCCTCCTCGCGCCTAATCGCTTCACTCCAAATTGTGCAAGGGGTACAAGCCGCGACTTCACAGAAGAAGCCGCAAACAACAGCCCCCCGTGGTGGAGATAACGTTCATGAAAAAATATTGCCCGACTTATGAGCTGTAGTCAGGGCTCGACTGGCCGTTGCTCATGTGGGGGTACGAGGTGCGGCCACCGGATCTCCGGGACGACGAACGGTTGGCAGCCTCCATCTGGCGCTTGGTGTGCTGATGCATCGAGCGCATGTAGGTCGATAGGTCGCTGGGAGGAGGGGGAGAGACGGGGATGGAAACGGAGTAGGCGTCCTGGCGAGCGGGCATGGTGGAGGGGCTCATAAATGCGGTTTGAAAAATTGTAGGTGTTGTTTTTGTTTGAGGAGGTCGAACGTATTAGTTGACCAAGGTTGTTGTCGAGAGTGGTGGCGTGATGCTTTGGGCGGTGGTGGTTGTAGTGGTTGTAATTGGTTTAAGTGGTAGTTGATGTATGAATTGAAGCCTTGGGCTTGGTTTGATGCCGAAGAAGGGATGATGTGGGCTTGGTCTGTTATTGTAGCTGAATGCTGATGAAACGGGAGTCGAAAAACGGTGGATGGCAGGAATGGCCCTGGGTTTATAAATGAAAATAAGAGGGGCGAAATGGGAAGGGGTCGCGGCAAGCCTTGTCTTGTCGTGGAGAAGAGGTGAACACAGACGTCGGCAGGGACAGGAAAGTTGGGCAGGACTGGGGGGCGGCAAGCAATGGGGGGTTGCATGGGCAAAACACAGGGTCCGTCACTAGCGGGTTCGAGCTCTCTCTCACACTTCCACACTCGCACTTTTCCACTTCCACAGAGTTGACCGACGGTCGGTCTCATCTTCCCCCTCACGTCCTTCCTCCTCGCTAGTGCTAGCGCTCCCACCCGCGCAAAGGTGCAGCATATCCCCGCCTACCTCCATCCGTTAGGGATCGGCGGTGATTGACGGCGTCTTAGCGTCGAGGATGAGGTCTGCACGATATGGCGTAACTGGGCCGGGGGCCGTGGCCGGAGGAAGGGGGGGTGGATGGGAGTGTGGGCGTGCAGAGCAGATGGGCTCTTCGCCACGGACAGGGCTGATGATGCAGTGGGCGGTACGTACGGTGATACAACATGCAGGGCCGGGGGGTGCGTGGTTTGCGGTTTGTGTAGGTGTGGGCGTGTGTGGTGTTTGCATGGTGCGGAACCGCGAAAAAGAGGTGGTTGAGGCGTCCCCCCCGGGGTTCGAAGACGGAAAGACCCTGCTGATCGGTGTCCAGACTGAAGTCACAAGCCATGTCATTACTGGCCACAGATGTCCTCTTTGGGGAACTGTTGAGGCTCGTCGTGAGCTTCTGGCGAAAAAACGACGAGCTTGATCGTCCTTTGAGGGGGACCGACGAAAGGAGCTCCTTTGCGATAGTCGTCGCTCTGGAGGAGAAGCCCCTCTCCCTGGACCCTGAGCGACATGACGGGTTTCTCAGACGGGGATGAGGCGGCGAGACCGGCTCAGAGACACAAGACGCAAGCGACGGGGTTATCGTGTCTTGTATCGTGCCGTGACCCCTCACGAGATACGACAAGTGTGTTGGACCCTTGATTTGCCCATCCCCCCAAGTTAAGAAATGCATTATCGAAAGCTTGAAACCTCCACGAGACTATTGGAGGGAGGGGGGGGGGAGTGGCGGCCAGGTGCGCTTTTCTTGCTTGTCCCCTCCCAATCTGCCCATAATTTTCAAATTAGGGGCCCATCCGCAAGCAAACGCGCCATCTCGCTCGCAGACGGGTCAAACAAGCAAGAAAAGAACGGGAAGAAAGAAAGCAGGGCCTGCGACGAGACACGCGCTACGGGCACTTGACCAGAGCCAGCCAACTGACGGGCGGGAAGCGCGAGACAGTGGAGCAATCCGGCGGGAGAGTGAGAGAGCACAGCACCGAGTTCCTGTTGCATGGCAAGGAAACCCAGTGTCTTCGAAAAGTCCAGCGGCAGCAGCAGCAGCAGCAGCACCCTCCTCTCCCCCAGAGCCCAGAGACAGAGTGCACGAAGGGTTGGCAACGGCGCGGCCAAGCTGGAGCCAAGCAAGACTTGTCGTCAAAGATCGGCGGGCGGAGCAGACGTCATTGGCCGAAGCGCCTACCCAACGTCGGCCGGACCCCGGGTGTGGTTCGTTTCGCCCAGTGGGTCTCGCCCATGTCGCCCACTGTCAGACTTGCTCCAGCTGCCGTTGCTGTTGCCTCGAAGGCGGGTACGTATCCCAGGTTAACAGGCGAGGGACGCTGTCGCAGGCGCGCACGGACCAGGAGAGCGACAGCTGAAGGCATTCGCGGTATGGCGCTCGGTCCTAAGACCGCGAGCTGTCATTGGTAAGATCCCCGTGTTCTGTGGAAATGCCCTCCGGATCTTGAAGGTACGTACTATACGTACCCAGAAGTAAAAGTACGTACCATCTCCGAGAGCCCCAAGAGTGCTCCCCCGGCACCCACCGCCGTGGATGGGATTTTGCTCATTTGCCATGGGCGCAATATTGGGGTTTCGGCACTCTTGGGCCTCAATTTCCCATCCCACCAAGAAGAGGTTTTTTTAATTACCTCATCCAGACGACGGCCTCAGCGCCGGTCGGGGGGTCTACCTGACAGCATGCCCCTCACACTCCTCAGGTCAGGTCCTGGCCTGGTCCACCGGATCTAGAACTTGCCGATACGGTTGAGGCTTTACAGGAAGGACCAGGCACACACGTCCGTTGGAGGTGCAGGTTGGCATGGAAATCTCCGCCAGCCTCAACCTCACCGCACATCATCTCCATCCATAATATCACGGAGCCGGGGCAGGCACCTGGAGGGATCCCGCATTCGGCCGACGGTTCGACCCTCACCGAGAGAGAGATTAGGTATGAGAATGCTCCGACACATGCAAAGATGCTGGGAAGTTTGACGTCCTAGTGTACAATCTCCGCATCCCATAGAAACCCAACGAAAGAGCGGGTTTGGGACGCGCCCTGCGTCCTGCGTCCACATGTTTCTGTGGTTTCCGTGCTTGTATTCGGGTCGGGTCTAGAACAATTACGGTAACGGATTGGCCCTTCTCCTCCCTTGGACTGCGGCAAAAACTCTGTCGACGGAGAGCTCTGACGGAGGATTGTCGGTACGTAGCCGGACCGTAACGTCAGGATAGACGGCGGGCGGCAAAATGACGGGAATGTGGGAGTGGGAAGGTTCGTCACCGTAGAGACAGAGACGCCAGTGACCGGACAGCTGGCGAAGCTGACCGACCACACAGACGTAAAGGCTGACGGAAAGGCTCTCAAGCTCTCTCTATCGCCCGTGCTGCCTTGCCTTCAGCTACGTCGTGAGTGTCGTCAAGCCCTGCCAATCAGACACCCTCTGAAGTCACGCTGCGCCACTGATGCGGCACCGGATGATGTCACGCGCAGGCACCTTCGCACACCCCCGGCGAGCTCCCGACCGTCGGATTCCCGTCATCCCTGCTGCTGACCACAGTAGAGCCAATCAGAACGGTGGGACGAGCGTTTTTCTTGTGGCCCCTAGGAACGTTCTGGTAAAGTGCTCCGTCACCCTCCTCCCCCCATGTTTTCCTCAAACGCTGGCTCATTCCGTCACAGCACGGAGCTCGACGCAACGCGCGACGACCTCATAGCACCACACACACACACACACACACACACACACACACACAATGCTCTCCGCCCGCCTCCGCCTAGACCGCCGATAGGCTCCACGAACATTCGGGAAAGGACCCCTTTTTTTTTCTTTTCGGATCTCTAGATTGACACATTGACACATTGCTGTTTGTTGTCGCTTTCCACCTGGAATGCGGCTCCCCCTACGCCAGCTTCTACACACGGCTAGACTCTCTTCCAGGGGCCCCTCAACTCTTTTACGCCTCTTGCATTGCATCCCGTCCACCCTCGCCACAGCTCTACCTCTCTCTCTATCATCATCGCGCGGCGAGGAGCAGCTCGCGGCACTTGCCATGAAGCAATTCACCCGCCACCTGCATCACTCCCCCCATGACACTACCCACACCAATGCCATAATCGCCTCAGCCTCAGATGCGGGAGGAATCAGGGTGCGCCAAGGATCCAGAACCCCGACCCCCTTCTGTCTGACCGAAACAGCAGGAGCAGCAGCAGGAGCAGAGGCTCTGTCCGCATTCCAGAGGCTGGGGCTCGAATGGGACCTGGGGACTTGGACCGCCTAGCCTCACACGTGATGACGACATTCCCTCACCTCATCCGTTATGTGCCACCATGCCCTAACGAGAGCAGACATTACACACTTCCCTCACCTCTCCCCCCCGTTTGGCGAGCGATAGGCGCTCTGTGACAGCATAATCAGCGGCAACCCCTGACTTTGAGAGACTAGCGATCAGAGCGAATTCGCCCCCTCTGTCGTCAATTTTGGACCACGGTAGGCCGCCATTCAAACGGTCTGGTACCACCCCTATGAACGAATGGCAGGCACGATGACATCGATTTCGTCGCCCGCGATGGGGCCCGTGTCGGAGAGTTATGAGATCTGTGGGAAGCTGTCGGCTCCTCTTGGGACGTCATGGATGATGTCGCGCGGCGGACGTTTCCCTACAACCTCGACGAACCCCCTGAACCTCGCATCTCGGTCTAGACGTGGTGTTCGTTCACCATGACCAAACATGACGGACCTCCCACGCGACCACACCTTTCGCGCTCACCAGCCCGAGGAGAGAGATCTAGGCCCCGACGGTGGTGACGGGACCACTGGGGCGGAAGGGTGGGAACAGGCCGATTCTGAGTGGTGTTGAAGCGACGAGGGCCAAGACGGTGGTTCCTCCACACTCTCTCGGCGCGTCTGCCGATGCCTATGCTGCGGCCGGTCGACGAAAGCCGGCGGCATCGAGATCTCTGCCGGAACCCGTGTGGGCGGTGATTGGTTCGTGGTGGATTCTGCGGTGATCTCCTCCGTCATCTCGACCGCCGTCCCCGAACCGCGTCGCACCTCTTCCCCTGGATGCCCAGAACACACGGAAGGCATCAGCGGTAATGGGACGGTTGTGACCGTCAGAGGCCGTGAGCCTCAACACGTTCAAGCATCGAGATCGGGCCGTGATCCACCCCGTTGCGAATGGCATCACGTCGTGGCGAGTACTCTTGGCGAGCTTGTTCACCGTCGATATCGATCGGTCTTGCGTTGACGCCCCCAGGGTTGACTGATCAGCTCGATGATACGACTACACGCCGGTGTATGACACGGCTGGACGCTGCAGTTTCTCTAGGCCGTCTTCCAGGAGGTTCAGGGGTTTCGTGGGAATGTGCTACGTAAGGCCGCTTTGGAAAAATGGTTCTCTCGAGAGTGTACCTGGAGAATGAGCTCGACTTCCGCAGAGGCGCAAGTACACATACGTATCCTCGCTGACGAAAAGCGTCTCCAGTTATATCGAAAAAGGGTGGGTAACGTAGGATCTGCTGCGCGTGTAAGTCATCCGACTTTGCTCGTCATCGACTCCGTGGAGTGGTGGTTCGCGCTCAGATGAGAGTGACGACAGTCGACGTACTCACAGATACCCGGTCGTGGTATCGCTGAAAGTCGTAGAATGGAACGTGCTCGTCGCGTGGTTGAAAGCCTTCACAAGCCTCTGCCATGCGGCCGGCATCAGCCTGGTCCGGGAGACCGCAGTGCAAGAGTTGGTGGCGACGTCTGCACCAGCATAGGGGCGCCGACTTGGAGTCTTTTCTCATCCGCTGGCAACGGCTATAACACGTGACTAAGCCAGAACTAATTTTAGGTCGACATAGGACAAAGCCACGGTCCTGAGTTCACGCTACAGACGAGTTAACTCCTCACAGAGTTACGTTAAATTTCTGCGGTCAGCTCAAAATACACTGTAAGCAGTCATACCGCGGTCATAGTCACGTTGTATAAGAGACTGGCTCCGGATCTGTAATGTTCATCCCACCACTGCCAACACCAGACAGTTTCGAGAGGGGAAGCCTTCGACCTGCATCGATTTTCCGTCATACTTTCTCTAGTAAGAGGATCTAGAGGTAAGGAGGTCGAAGACGGCCGGGCCTCATCAGTACTACTCATGGGTCCTTGCGATGACCTCGGTTCTCATCAACACAGCGAGATGTTGAATGCATGTCAGACGGTCCACCGTCTGTGGACTTGGACTTCTCTGAGACTTCTAGACGGAGATTGCCATACAGCTGTACAAGTCCCGCCCTGGGAGAAATCATCGGACCGTCCTGTTGATGCCCGGGATCGTAGCGGAACCGGTTGCAGTTATTCCGACGACAGGTTGAATTTGAAGTGCGAAACAAAGATAAACTTCCACGTGCTGTAGCCCCCCCGGCGCGGTCTTCGCCCCGGTACGACCCGGAGGCCGGTCGGGCCTAGACGCCGAAGGTCTAGCACCCTAGTGGAGACCGGGCGACCTCTAATAAACATGAGCTTGTACCACGCGCGTCTGAGTCCGAGCCGCTACTTCTCCAACGGACCACGAGAGCGAAAGCACGCA
>WIGN01000007.1:342890-389638 GCA_014235955.1 Colletotrichum sojae | reverse complement strand
ACCCAAAGCGTGTTAGAGGTGTGCTCGGCAATGTGCTGAGTTTGGTCTTGCGTAATTAAACTGATGGGCATGGCATCATACTGGGTACGCCGAATAGAGGCTTGCTAGATGGGATAGAGCATGTGTACACGAGCATACATTGTTGTACTCTCTTGTAATGTTGGCAGTGGATAGAGCAACCGGATTTCAGTTTCGTTATGGAGGATGGGCTAGATTATTTTGACATGCAGTAGACATTCACCGATCCAAAATCACCATCCCACCGTCCTAGGCCGAAACTTCACGCATGATAATTGTGTCTGAGATATTACAGCCGGAAGGCTGATCTCGGTGCAATAGACAGAGTAGATCTAAGTCGGCATCGTGGTAATAGATAGAGGTGTCTTCACTGTCGCTGGTTGACCGATTCAGTTGTCTTCAACAACGCGAGCCAATGTCGTATTCGGACCTGCTGATCGGAAACTCTGCGGTAGTATCAGACATAGCGATTGACATCGTAGCAGTCGGGGTTTGCTGAAGGTCCACTAGGGCGTCTCGGACGCGGGTCTCGGGGATTAGTGAGAAATCCGGACGTAGCAAAAAGCCGCCCACCGGCCCGGTCTCGTCTCGGGGCGGGGCTCAAACTATCGGATGCAGCTGCCTGATGCGGAGTCCCGGGGTTGCCGTTGCTCACTTCACGAGACCCCCCGGAGCGGCCCACCGCTCATCTACCCCAGGCCGCTCCCTTGTCTTGGCCCAGCTCCTCCTGTAATTCAAAGGCTGACCGCCTGCCCCCGGTCTTGGACTTGTCCAGACTGCTTTTCCAAGAGCAGACGCCCGTTGGGATTTCCTATTCCGGGACCGGCAGGAGAGTTCCAACTGGCCCGAAGACCGGGCATCTGGAAATTCGATTAGATTCTGAGGATCGAGACGTCGGCTCCGAGTCGACCGGATGATCACAACATGTCTGATGATTGGAATGTTTGCTGCGGTTAAACGTGCTGCGTTGGGACGGTGTAGATCGCCAAACATTTGGCAAACTACCAAGCATACAGCAAAGTCGAGTTTTTCACTTCTAGAGGTAAAAAAAAACCCTCAACCAAAAGTACCTAGCCAAGCATTGCTTTCTTTTCCCAGAGCTTTTTCCTCGTACCAGCAGCCAATGGCCACGATGCTGTGATATTAAACGGGAAAGCTTGGCGAGGAAATCCCATGAGGAAACCCGGAGGGTCCCCCACCGCAACTAACCCCCCCCCCCCCCCCCCTCCACCACCACAATACGATTACGGGCTGCCTTTGTGCTGGGGTCCTTGTCCAGTTGAAGAACCAACAGCTTGTCACAAGGCCCCAAAGTCCCAATGGGAAATTCATTGATGACCACCCTCCCAAGACAATACACAATGGGTTAAATTGACAAAAGCAAACGGAGGTGCTGCTGATTGCAGAGGCGGAACCACAGAAGAAAAAACTTGCTCGAAACCGCTCAGTCTTTGGGTAGCCAACGAAACGAAAAGACTACGAGGTGGGAAAACGCCAATTGAACGCCAATTGCTTAGCCATATCTCCCTTTCCGTTCCCTTTCGTAGGACGAGGGGCACGGTGCAGCGACTATATTGCAGATCCCCCCTCCCCTGCGTGGATCGTGGGTCCCGCCGTGCCGTTCCTTCCTTCGGGTTACTAGCAACCAACGCCCAAATACACATGTTTGGGGATACTGCTTGGAACTTCTGCTTTGGGCCCTGAAGGATATTGAATACTCTGTGTATATATAAAGGCGGTGTTCCTCTGAATACTCTCACTTGCATTAAAAGAAAAAAATCTTAGCACACCAGACCCTGGTTCCTTCCCGTTCTCACCTTCCTTTATCTTCAGTTCTGCAAGTCTCACTTCACAACTTTGAGATTTTCAACTCTTCTTCACTTCTTTCCCACTGGTTGATTTTCTTTTCTACATCACCAACGTCATCTGAAAAACACCAGCAGTACTGCATATAACCAAACTGCTCAAGATGAAGTTCTCCCTCCTCACCACCCTCACCTCGGCTGCTGCCTTTGTGGCCGGCAACCCCCTTCTCGTCCGCCGTGAGACCGGCGTTACCACTCCCATCGCTGCCACTAATGTCACCAACTGCACTGTCGTCAACTTCGGCGCCATCCTCTTCAACGGCCTCGATATGATCGACATCTGGGGCCCCCTGGACATCCTCCAGCTCGTCGCCCACAACCGCGAGCTGAACCTCCACCTCATCGCCGCGGACAAAAACCCCATCACCGCGGGCATCGTCGACCCCACCGCGCCCTCCAACAAGTTCAACTCGTCCTTCTGGCCCGCCATCTACCCCACCGCCACCTTCGACGACGACCTCGACCTGGACGTTCTTCTGGTCCCTGGCGGCCCTGGCGTCCGCGCTGCTGGCCTCGAGCCCATCGTCGAGTACATCAAGAAGTACTACCCCAAGGTCAAGTACCTCATCACTGTCTGCACCGGAGCCAGCCTGGCTGCTAGAGCTGGTGTCCTCGATGGCAAGCGCGCGACTACCAACAAGCGTGCCTGGGCGACCATGACGGCCTGGGGTCCTAATGTCAAGTGGGTTGCGCCGGCTCGTTACGTTATTGACGGTAACATCTGGTCTTCCTCTGGTGTAAGTGAACCCGACCTTAAACCGAGAAAGTGAAATGTCTTACTGACGAAGTGTTTAGGTTACCTCCAGCCTCGACCTCACCTACGCTTTCGTCGAGAAGATCTACGGCAAGGAGCTGAGCACCCTGATCGCCAACACCATGGAGCACACCCCCCTGGCCGCCGACGACGACGTCTTCACTGACATCTGGGACATCCCCCACACCGGGAACTAAAGAACGAAAATACTTAGAGGAGTTGAAACTTTTTGTGAGGAAGGGTTTTTGGCGTGAAAAGTTCTTCTTTTTTTTTGTGTCTTTTCGATTCTATCCGAGATGCTTTGCATAGGTAGATCGCGCATAGCAGGCGAGCTTCTTCGATTTCGATACGAGGACACTGCATTGGAGATGCAGGTTTAGAGCAGAGATTTGCCCCAGTGGCTTCAATTCAGTGTATCTGATGACTACAACTATCTTGCTACACGTGACCAAGATCGTAAGACGGCCATGCTAACTTGGATACCTTCTCAACCTCGAGTAGTTGACGAACTGCATCCTTTAGCGTGACAATCAGAGGGGTGCATTTCAACCCCAGAACCGTCTCTGCTTTGCTCGAGTCGATGGCATACACCTCCTCGATCTTACCATACCCAGGCCGTCCTTCTGGAATCCTACCTTTGACCTCGGGGAATTCCTCCCGGATGACATCCGCCGCAGTCTGCGAGTCAAAGTGCCCTCCGACGATAAACCGCTCACCGCCCGCCTCAGGCGTCTCGATAGCCCTGATCAACGCCCCCGCGACGTCGCGCACGTCGGTACACGCAGCGAAATCCGTCGGCGGGACGGCCGCAGAATCGAAAAGCTTCCAAAGCAGGCCCATCGACTCACACAGGCGGTCGAGGTCCGGCGTGCCTAGGTACGGTCCGAATACCCACGGTGGGCAGATGTCGGACAGAGTAAAACCGACGGTCTGGTTCTCGGCCATCCATCGCCACATGGCGCTCTCGGCGAGTCCCTTGGAAGCACAGTAGGCTGCTACGCCGCTGTCGCTTTTCGCTGCCTCCTCGTAGGTCATTGGGTTCCAGTCCGTTTCGGTGTAGGTGTAGCCCGGGCGGTAGCCCTTCGACAGGTCGACGACGGAGGCTAGCGAAGAGACGTTGGTGATGTGCTTCACCTGCGGGCCGTACGCCTTCGCGGCTTCGAGAATGGCCACGGAGCCCCTAATGGCTGGCACGAGGAGGTCTGTCTCGTTGTTCTTGGGGTTGAGGATGAACGGGGACGCGGTGTGGACGACGGCCGTTACTCCTGCGAGGGCGTCCTTGTACGAGTCTGCTTCGGTGATGTTCTTGACGATGGCGAAGGACAACCGGCCTGAGGAGGCGGCGGCGGGAAAGAGGGAGCGGAGGTTGGCGATGGATGACACGGAGCGGGCGGTGGCGCGGACGTTGTATCCGCGCTTGAGGGCGAGGCCGACGACGTGGGTGCCGATGTAGCCGTTGGCTCTGGTGACGAGGATCGTGTGGTCCGAAGAGGTCATTGTTGCGATCTACGTTGGTATTGTCTGTAATGCTTTGGCGTGGTCTTCCGGCCATTCAAGACTCAACACGACCATCTCGACGAGCTTTCTTTATACTCGGTCGAAGAACGGAAGCGAGTCATTCTGATGATCCGATCCATTGCCGATGACCACCTTGAAAACGAATTGCACCCGCGATTTGCAACTCAGCGGGGTGCTATTAGACATCTCGAACGACACCTCGTGAAATTGATATTGAAAATGGTGGATACTCGACTCACCACGCGGCTCGACCTGCTCCTTAAGGCAAGAATGGTGACCACCCGCACTTGCTTCGTCTTTTGGTCCTGTGTTGACCAGCTAATGACGGATAAGAACTTAGCTCTCGTGCGTGTATCAAAGTCCATGTGAGCAGGTTGCCAGAAAAGCCTCATGATAGACCGAAAAGAAATTGCATAGCCCCGATGGACTGATGTGTATCATTCGAAGAAGCCTCAGCGGCTGTCAACCTTGGAGTGTCGAAGTCTATTTTGAAGTTGAAGGACGCCTTCGTGGGGGACCGTGGGGGCTGTTCACTTATCGACGATTGGATTACTTTGATAATGGAAATCAGGGCAGTGTGCACAACGGCACAGATCGTGCACTGCATAACCTACTAGTGTAGGCGCTTTCGGGCCGTGGTTCTGGGCCCGTTTTACGTCAAATTTATTAAACCTATCGGCGGGCCAGCGGATCCATCCGTTTCGGTGTGGTCGGTATGCCACCGAGGTGAAGGCAGCTCACCGAATGTTGAAGAAGTAAAACCTCGGCTATGTCAGATCTGATCTGGATCGACTTTTCCCAGACCAAGGCCCTTTTAGAATCCCGTGTTCACACAAATTAGATACCCATGCACGCCTGCTATCTAGGGCCAATAACTAGCACCGGGACCGCCCCAGACAGGCTGCCTGCTGTCGACAAAGATCGCGACAACCCGGAAGCGTTACTCGTGATGTTGCGTAGATCAAGCACGAGGCCTCCCACGGTAACCGCAAAGAGAGAGAGCCCGCAGATTATGCAAGCCGGAAGGTGGATTGCGATTTGCTGGACCGAGCTGGCAGAGGCTGACCAGTTCCCGACTTACACGCCCGCAACCCTCCGCTCCTCCAGCCGCGGCTGCCAAGGGACCCCACCGGACGGGAGACGAACCCCTGGGTCGTTGAAGACTCTCTGAGGCTAATCGCTGCTAGATGAGACGAGGTTCCAGATCTCCAGGCACGAGGTCCTGTACCCCGGCTCGGCAACCGTAGCTTATGTACGGCATCGGGGCGGTGGTCGGGAGGAACCGGAGCGGAAATCTGGGGTAGTTCGGGTCGAACCTCGACGAGGGCGCATCATTCCGGGGTGGCTGGCGGCAAACGGGGCCAGCGCGATGCTGGACGACGACACTTCCCGTAGCCGTGCTCCATGTAAGTTGATCGTACCCTGGTAACAGTGGACTTGGACCGTAAGACGACGCCCGGCCCCGAGGATGCTCTGGGGGTGGGCGGGCTAGCAGTGACATATCGCGAGCTGCGAGGCTGCCAGCACGCGCCGCGCGCCCTTTGGAGTGTCAAACATTTGTAAGCCACAGGCGAGGGCACCTACTAAGCGGTTCGCCCCCTGTGTGTCCCATGATCTGACAAAATCTGCTCATCGGCTTTTGGAGAGCTCGAACCGGCTTCTGAGGCGGCTAGTCGAAAGAAGACGGCCGAGCGGCAGCACCGCCATCGTGTTTTCTGTACATGTAGAGCTGGAGCCGGGATGTTGCTCAGGGGTACACGTCGTACGGTATTCGTAGTGGTGGGAAAGTGACGGTAGAGTCATATCATGCCAGGTCGATCGATGTTCAGACCACAAAAAATGATCCAATCTTGGCGCTGCCGCCTGTCAGGCGTCTGTCAGCTTGCGGGCAACGGGCGGCAAACACATAGGCCGCGGCATTGACATGTACGGGTATCCTCGGTGCGGCGCATCGTCAATCCCGACTTCATCGGGAGTTCACCATGACATAGGCGAAGCCAGGAGCTCTCATGGCCGACGATGCCGTGATGCTCCGGCGTGTCGGGCCAGTCTGGCTGGCTTGGTAGCTCATTGGGTTGGGGGAGTTGGCAGGTAGATCTCGGGCCCCACCAACAGCCGGAATGACCCCCTAGCCCTGCGATGGATCGCGTCTGCAGTCAAGCGACAAGCCAAGCCCCGAAAATGGCAGAATCGGTGTGTGGTAGTTGTCTATATTTGTGAGTACTTCGTAGGTACAACCGCCATGGCGAGATATCGGTATCAGGACCCAAATTTGGAATTGAAAAAGTTTTGGATGGGTATCTCGGGCTTTGTGCAAATAATTTCACGGCAGCGACGACGGAGAAAGCGCGGATGTCGGATCCCAATCAGGAGCGGCCCATATGGAGGTGACCGAGAACGGAGCCGTAAACGGCCCTTCTCGACCCTGACACCGATATCTATCAATTAGCTAAAAATCGCCCGAGTCGAGGCTGGGAGACTGGGAGTGCCTCATGCACCAGGCAACGTGTTTCATTAGCTGGACTCAGTCGAGCTTGGCGGGTTGAGCGATGGAGCAATGAGTGATTTACGGGTCATCGAGGTTTTTTTCTCTCTGCTCTCTTTTTTTGGTCGGTGGCAGGGGGCCCTCAGGGTCGCAGGAAAGCTCCCCTGGTGAGATGGTGAGAGGTCAGTCATTTGACCCTTGCGCCTTGCGGCATGTCGTGTCTTGGGTCCGGTTGAGGATGACAATAAAAATATAATCCACCAGAATAACTGGAACGGTGAGAGAGGATCGCAGTCGCAGAAAGCGCCAGAGCTTTGGCGTGGGTCCCAGTAGTGTAGTTACTGCGCTGCTGCGTGCATGGTGGCAGTGGCAGTGAGCGGCGCGGCGGCCTGGCGGGGGTTTCGGACATTCACATTGTTGATGTCGACCGGGGGGTAGCTGCGAGTGTGATGTAACGAGGGGCAGGCCAGCAACGCGCGCCAGGGGGGTCTAGGGATAAGGTGCCGGAGCTGACTTTTTTTTCGCTGGAAACCCAGGGAAGCTGCCCCTCCTTGCCCCTCCATACCTCACATTTCTGTGCACCCTCGACTCGTCGGTCCGGTCGAGAGACGTGGAAGTGACACCACCGCCATGCCCCGCCAGGGAATGAGACGAGGGAGGTGAGTAGGTAGGTACGTGTATCACCTGCGCTGCAAGGTGAGTAAGGTCGCTAGAACTGGAATTTACTCTTGATTGATGAGTAGACATACAGAGAACGTGAGTAAAGTAGGTAGTCGTAATGAGGCAGGGGCAGTTGAGGAACTACACTAAATATGGAGTGGTGAGAGGGAAGGGGCCGCCACCACCGCCCATCAATATGGACGTCCGCGAAGCTGGGATGGAAGGAACGACAAGCACCACCTTCCACGTCAGGCCAATTGGATTCTGGCGCTGAGCTTGTCCTGCGCCGTACGTGGTATTAGTAGGTCACCAAGACAGCATATCGGCGGCCGGCGGCAAGTACGGAGCGTGGGAGCGGAGGTATAGAGTACCCTGAGGGTATCTAGCTAACGCCACACGCGGCACACGCTTGGTTGTAATAGCGGCGCCTTCCCGTTGATGCCCCGCCTTGGCTGTAAAAAGACGCACCTGCTTGGACTGAGTGGATGAGAGAGCACGACGTGGGAACTTGGGAAGGTACGACACAGGCGTTACCGGAGGAGCTTCTGCTTGCCAAAAAGTGTGTGTCAACCGCCCATCACCGCCTGGCGTCGACCGGGTAATCACCTCAATCGCCGTCTACGAGTCACCGTTGCTTCCCACCCCCTGCGGAGTGCCCGTACCTGGTACCTCCCTAACTTGCCTCAGGTCGAATAGGTCAAGTCAAGCCCAGCCCAGTCCGCATGGATTGCTTCCTGCCTCCTACTACCATGTACTTGCTTCCCGGTTTGGTCTGGGCCACGGCGCGGCGTTGCGTTGGAAGACCACCCCACCACCTTCCCTCAACCAAATTTACTATATCTCGCGCGCCCTTCCACTCCATCCCAACTCTCTTCTCTCCTCTTCTCCTCTGCCATTGAAATTCCTCATCCACACCTGAACCCATCCTTTACCTCGTCGAAGCCTCCGACGTGATACCTACTTTAGGTGAGTAACCATCAGCTTCTGATAGCTTCCTGAGCTCCTATAGCTATCGCTCTCGCTCTCGCAATCACCCCACCTTGCCCCTCGACGCCCACCCCGCCTGCCGCCCTGCAGAAGTCGTACGGGGAAAAACTTGACTGACTCTGGTCATCACGTCGCAGACAAAACCTCCAATACATACCATACCAGACAACATGGCTCCCATCAAGGTTGGCATCAACGGTTTCGGTCGTATCGGCCGTATCGTCTTCCGCAACGCTGTCGAGCACCCCGACGTCGAGATCGTTGCCGTCAACGACCCCTTCATTGAGACCAAGTACGCTGTGAGTAGCACCCCTCCAAGCTCGCCGCGATATCACGCCCGCCACCCCTCAATCGCGAACGCCAGCTTCTGGCTGCCGATCAGACGCCAAAATCAATCAGGCTCTGATACAGCGAGCGATTGATGGGGCCGGCGCGGCGGGGTCGAACATAGCCTCAATGGTTTCGGTTGCTGATACGCCATCCGCAGGCCTACATGCTCAAGTACGACTCTACCCACGGCATCTTCAACGGCGACATCCAGCAGGATGGCAACGACCTTGTCATCAACGGCAAGAAGGTCAAGTTCTACACTGAGCGTGACCCCGCTGCCATCCCCTGGAAGGAGACCGGCGCCGACTACGTCGTCGAGTCCACCGGTGTCTTCACCACCATCGACAAGGCCAAGGCCCATCTTCAGGGCGGTGCCAAGAAGGTCATCATCTCTGCTCCCTCTGCCGATGCCCCCATGTACGTGATGGGTGTCAACGAGAAGTCCTACGACGGCAGCGCCGACGTCATCTCCAACGCTTCTTGCACCACCAACTGCCTGGCTCCCCTCGCCAAGGTCATCAACGACAAGTTCGGCATCGTTGAGGGTCTCATGACCACCGTCCACTCCTACACCGCCACCCAGAAGACCGTCGACGGTCCCTCCGCCAAGGACTGGCGTGGTGGCCGCACCGCTGCTCAGAACATCATTCCCAGCAGCACTGGTGCCGCTAAGGCCGTCGGCAAGGTCATCCCCGAGCTCAACGGCAAGCTCACCGGCATGTCCATGCGTGTCCCCACCGCCAACGTCTCCGTTGTCGACCTGACTGCCCGCCTCGAGAAGGGCGCCAGCTACGACCAGATCAAGGCCGCCATCAAGGAGGCCGCCGAGGGCCCCCTCAAGGGCGTTCTGGCCTACACTGAGGACGACGTCGTCTCCACTGACATGATCGGCAACCCCAACTCCTCCATCTTCGACGCCAAGGCCGGTATCTCCCTCAACGACAACTTCGTCAAGCTGGTTTCCTGGTACGACAACGAGTGGGGCTACTCCCGCCGCGTCCTCGACCTTCTGGCCCACGTTGCCAAGGTCGACGCCTCCAAGTAAATGCTTGGTGAGCATGTTGAAAAGAATGAGGACCGACATGGTCCATTAATGAGATGATAAAGCAACGACCACCAAAACAGTAAAATTGGGATATGGGCAGGGTTTTCACAAGGGAGGGCCGCGAAGACTTTGAGTCTCGAGAGGCCAGGAAGGATTGTGGTTGGGTCTTTCCTGTAAAAAAACTCTCAACCTACATGTCCTTATGACGACTATGAAATAGATCATGCCTATCCGAGCAAAACCGCGTCCGTGTCCCTGCGTTATGTGAAAGCGATGTAGCACGTCTGTATGAAGGTGAGCCACTGCAGACAACATCTTTGCTTATCGGTCAGATCATGTCTGACGAGGTGTTGATGCGGCGTTCCGCAGGTGAGGAGGGGTTGAAGATGCGGGGTCACTCCAACCGGTTCGTCGCTATACACCCCGCCACCGTGAGGCGCCCTCCGCGGTGGCCCCGGTCCTGTATCAGATATCAAAACAGCTCAAAAGCACTTTTTACTACACTGCTATCACTACTCGAGGTCACGATTGTTGCTGCCATCGTCTGTTTCTGCTGTCGCCACTAGTGTGGTGATTCGTTACTGTCGTCCCTGTCAATCAGGATTACCTACTGCCTACGAGTGCTGCAGTGGAGATTCCTGGTTGGCTGACACCAATAGGGGACAGGGACAGACTGGGGGTCATCGTACAAGGCGCCTTGCCGCCAGGGATCGAGATCTACCATGCATGCACGCACAAATTCCCATGTCACGACACGCGGAGCTGAGGCCAAAGATTTTATGGACTATTGCCTTGATTCATCTTTTTTGGTTACTTCTTTCTCGCTCGAATTCTCGAGACATCTCAAGAGTGTTCCCGTTCCCCTTTTTGATCTTTCCGTGCATGGTACGATGTGATACCAGGAGAAAGAGATAGCAGCAACAGGCTCTCTTCTTGATCTTCGGCTCTTTCCCTTTGGGCTTGGAAACACCCGGCCACAGATAAACTAAACAACAATAGCAAAAACAACACCTGCTCGACGCAGGACGGAAGCCGGGGGGGTCGATCTGCGACCACCGCTCCGTTTACCGACAGGTTTCCCGGATGACTGCAAAGCAAGAGAGAAAAGGAAATGTAGACAAGTAGTGACGGGAAACAGGGGAAAGAAATATCAAGACACACGAATGAGGAGTGGGTGGGTCGGGGGGATATCTCTGATGTACAACAACAACAAAAAATGACCACACTCACACGCACACAGCCCTGCTTTCCCCGTTGAACGCCAAGCTAGAACAAACAGCACCGGAAGAGAAGAGACAGTGATGAGAGGAAACCAACAAGCTGGCGAGTCCTCTCCGCCGTCCCATTTTTCCCCCTTCGGATTAAATAAAACAACGCCGTCGCCGACTGTGTCTCAGACCACCACCCGCCATGCCAACCACCGAGATGGAAAAGGAGAAGTATGTGAGAGAGACATGGAGAGAGAGAGACATGGAGAGAGAGAGACAGGGTTCATAATACATGTTCATTAGGAGGGCCCTAATGCCCTTCTTGCCTTGTTCTGGCTCCGAAGTGGGTATCGAGCAAACTCGCAGGCCGTAACGGTCGATGAATCCACATCCTTCCGAGCCTCGGTCGAGTTCTCGTTGCCGCCATCGCCGACAACCTATGACGTTCCGTTGGCGGCTGATACCGTGACCTCGGCGCGCCACGGAACGCGCTCGTCGTGAGCCCAGCGGCGCATGATCTTCAATGCCATGGCGACGGCTTCCTCTGCCGTAGTCCACGGACCCATGTTGACGCGCATCGCGCCGTCCTCGACTCGGTCCACGTTTTCTGCCACCATCTTCCATGCGTGCGAGCGACTCCGTTCGTGATTAACGATGGCGACTGCGTGAGGAATAGGGTCAATGGACCAGAAGCATTTTATGAGCTCCTCGTGAATGATGGCCTGAAGCTGCCAGCTCAACGCCTCCAGAGACACATTGATGCGAAGGTCTGAGCGCATCATGTGGAGAATTGGCAAGATGCTGATCCACTGCTTGGGGTCCTGAGCCTTGTTCTCCATTGAACGCGCCTCGAACAATGCCCGGAAGCTGACCATAAACGCCAGAGCACTCTCGAGTCCCAGCATGGTGCCCAGCTTGATGTCAGACTCCGAGACGCGATCGTTGTTCTTGCGATCGACGAGCGTGTCACGTTCATGCTTCAACCGCTTCCCAAGGTCCATGAACCGGAAGTGGCGTTCGCGCATCAACTGGATCTTGGCCTGGTTGAGTGGCTTCCTCTCCCCCTTTGTTTGCGGTCGATCTCGGTCTGCGGACGGAGGGGCTGCAGGAGTGTGGCCACTGCCGTCTCCGGGGGTGTTGACCGAGTTGCTTGAGGCGACTCGCGACATTGACGTGGCCGCTTTGGAGGGCGTGGAGGGCGTCACCAACTTAGAAGAGCCCATGATGTCTGACGTCTTTGGTCGCTTGACGGCGATCGAGTCGCCTACGTTCTCAGTGGTTCCAGGGGGCCTCTTTCGCGACTGAGATGGTGCTGGAGGCTCTGTGCTGACGGAACGCTCCTTCTTAACGATGTCCTTCTTTGGCGGGAGCGCCAGCAACCTCTGCACCGATTTGGAAATCTTCCTGCTGTACTTCAGCGTTACCATGAATCTGCGCGGCCTATCTCTGGCCTTGTCCTTGGTGTCCTTCAAGTCTTTCCTCTCTTCGTCCTCCGCTTTTGATATGGTATAGGGTCTCTTGATGCTCGTGGGAGACTCTGGCGGTTGTGTCTTTGGATTTGGCGTCGAGTCTTTCGTTGGCGTTGTCTTCATCCGAGCCAGCTCCTCCTCGAGCACCGGGGGCAGAGTGGGGGACAGAAGCGAAGGGAGAAGTCTGAGCGGAGACTGCGGTCTCTTGAGAGGCGGTGGCGGTTCCGGCTTCAAGGACTTTTGTGGCTTGTTATGCTCGCCAATGTCTTCCCTTCTCTTTTTCTCTCGCGCGTGAGCATCCGACTCGTTCGGTAGGTGGAGAGGAGAAAGCAGGGGAGGCATTGTCGTCCTTGATGACGCCGTGTCCGCTTTGCTTCGATTACTTGACGAGGGGCTCGGTCTATTGCCGTTGATCGAATCCCCTCGCGCACGTGAGACGGGCGACCTGTTAGGATTCGGGCCCAAGGCTGCTTTTAGTGCCGATCTCCCATTCGTCAACGAGCCCGCAGCCGACTTGCCATCTTTCTGCGGCGTTCTATCCTGAGAGGCATGTAGCTCCTTGCGTTTTGGGGTGTCGTCCCGCGGCGTTCGTGATCGGTCGTCGAGTGGTGTGCTAGCTTCGGGTCTCGCTCGTTTTTGAGGCCGCAGCTCGCCGTCCGCATCTAGCGCCCGTTTTCGCTTCTCTGGGGTATCGCTGTTCTCCTGTGAAGGTCTAGATCTTCCCTCGGGCCTGCTTGATCTATTTCTAGCTAGTCAGCATACGAATTCCTAATGTTGGCAGCTTCTGTCGCGTTCGCACCTGTCGTCATGGGCCGCATCGCGCGACTTGTGCGCTTTTGGATCCCTGAACGCCTCGGAATCTCGACCCCGGTATGCTTCGGCCCTCTTCGGTTCCCGGTCGCTTCGAGCGTCTGGCGCCTCTCTCCTCGATGCATCGGTCTTGGGCGTCGCTCCGGAGTCAGGAGGCGACTCGACCGTCTTCTTCTGCTTGTTCTTATAGTCACTCAAGGATAGCTTGGTGACCGACTTCTTCTCCATCTTCGTGTTCGGTTCCTTTACCATTGTTGGGTTTGGAGGTTCTTCACGCATGTCATAGTAGGGACGGGTGAGCAGCATTCCGCGGTCGGCATCGGATAGCAGGGTCATGTACTGTAGGCGTTGGTGCTTAAACTCCTCAAAAATCTTGCTATGATCGGGCGGGACGCGAAAGCGCTGATCGGGCGAAACGGAAAGGTGATGCGGTCGATCGGGCAGAATGCGCTGGGCCAGCAGTTGGACCTTCTTCGCCGCTGCTTCCATGGTTTTGTGGCGTTTGCATGCCGGGGGGCATGAAGAAAAGATAATCGCAATATGTGCGGCCGCAAGCGCGAGATAAAAAACGGGAGGAATCGATGCGATGAGTGGAGGGTGGGTTGTCGTGTTCGGATAACGAGGGTCGAGGTTGAGGTTGAACAACAAAGGGTCGCGATGGGGGGCGGCCAATGCGAAGTCGATCGACGACGGGCAGAATGAGAAGGGAATGGGCGCCGGAGCAGAGCTCAGAGCTCTCTCCGTAGCCCACGAGGGAGTCTGTTCGAATCGCCGGCAATCAGCGCCGACAATTAGGTGAGGAGTTTGCGGGGTGCTTGTTGCGGCCGTGGATTGGATTGGGAAATGTCGTGATAGCGTGACGTGGGTGTTGGCGGTACCGGCGTTGTCTGAGTCGAAGCGGGTGCCGACCAAGGGCGGGATGTGGAAAAAAAGGCAGAAACGCGACCAGGCGGTCTGGTGTCAAATCGCGGGTATCAACAACACCACAGGGATCAAATCAGATCGAAGAGCGAAGGCGGCGTGGATTAGGTGTCGTGGGGGATGAGTGAGGATTTCGATGTCGGGGGCTCGCCTCTCGTGTCTTGCTCGTTGTGGTTGTGGTTGCGGTTCAGGACGTGGATCGTCTCGTGGTGGTATCCGCAGCGGTGGTATCCGTAGTGGTGGAGGCGACGGTGGAGGTGGTGGTGATTGTCGTGGCAGGAGTGCGTCCAGCGTCCAAACATCAGCCCTTGCAGCAGCAGCAGCAGCTCAGATGACCCACAGCGCATTTCCCAGCGTGGTCTGCTGCTGCAATGATGCGATGCGATGCGATGCGAAGCAAAGCGACGCGGGCTTGGAGGAGTGCAAGTCAACCCAAGGTCAATCGACGCGAGACGAGTCGGGTCGGTGCGATGTGGGCAAGTGAGTCCAAGCAGTTGCGCCGGATCCAGACGGGGTAGAGGACGGGACGTGCGGCAGGTCGACGATACGGGGGAGGACAAGGGTCAAGGAAGGTCAGGTAAGGTGAGAAGGAGGTGATGGAATGGCCAGGTCGGGGTCGTGGGGGAATTGGTCAACGGAAGACGGTGCGGTACGGTGCGGTGCGATACGGTGGTGCAGCGCCCACTATTACCTAGGAAGGTAGTGTAGTAGGTACCTAGGTAGCCTAGCGTGCTGCTGTGGATGACGGACCGTGGGCTGTAATGTGCCGTTCAGGCAGTTAGGTTATTAGTGGCAGTTGAGAGATGCCATACGGCGCAGATACCAGGATACCAGGTAGGCAATGTAGGTATACTACATAGATAGTGAGCCTACCTGTGGTAAGATAAGGCCAAGGCTTGTTTGTGTGTGTGTCAACGTGTATGGGTAGGCAGGCAGTCAGGATGAAAGAAGAATGGCACGCAAGACAAGACAGCGCTACCGTATCGCGCAAGGCCAATGTTGGCAGATGATGAGAGAGGGAGACGAATCGGCTGGACGCGAGTGGTGTGGAGTCGAGGTGATGGGCGCTGGGAACAACGTCAGGGTGGGTGAGGCGCGTGCTCTTAATTACTCCTACCTACCTACCCAAAGTACGGAGTACCCATCGGCGCCAATTGCACAAGCAAACCTGCTGGAAGGAAAGAACAACAAGCTACAAGAGCTGGAATGGAGGGCATCTCTTTCCTTGACCGAAGCGCGACCGCGACCGCGACCGCGTGGTATTATTACGGGGGAAACCCAGTATAGGTGCTCCCACATTACCTAGGCACCTAGGCATTGGTGCCCAGGTGCCTTACTATCTAATAATGCCAATGTAGGTAGGTAGTGACATTTACACACGGGTGACAGGATACCTCCACCCGTCTGCCGGGCGCGAATCTACGCTGATCCTGCCGCGCTGCAGCAGACGGAAATGCCGACCGACTGCTAATGCCTACTGCTGTTCCCAGCGGCAACCAAGTTCACTCAGGGCAGCACGGCAGGTAGGAGAGGCTACGCAGCATGGTGCTAACTAGATGGACTTAAGATACATAGGTATCTTGTGATTGGCTCAGCTAACCATTCTAGTGTCAGGCACCCAAGCAAGGCTGTCGGGCTCGGGGAGGCTGGAGCCGTGGCTGCGAGGCGTTCACAGTACCTGGATAGACCTAGGTACGATACTATCCCGTCTCGTGGTGCCTGAGGCGATCGTAGCCTTGACGCTAGGAGCGCTGCTCCGAGAGACAGCCCAGGCCACCACCCCGCCGCCACGACTGCTCCCTGGGCCCACAACCGGCCGACGCCCGCGGGCTGCCTTGCCTTGCCCAGCTGTTCCGAGCACCAAACACATTGCGGAGTTACAAACAAACAACCATGGAACCTTTTAGTCGGCAATCAACAACCACTGTAAATCCTACAACCAATTCCAGCTACACTAGCTGCCACTGGGACTGTACAACCTCGCGATTATTAGTAAGCACGAGTAAAGCATATGCACCAATCACGTCTCAGAGCGGACAGTATAGTCCAATTCTCAGTGGTACCTATAGTGTTGATCAAGTAGTTTCCCACAAAAGTGGGGACTCGGTACAAAGGCGCCTGTATGACAGCCCGTTCCCGTGTTCTTCGTATTCCAGTAAAGTTATTCCAGTAAAGTACAAATAATGTGGTGTCGTAAGTCATTTCCCGTGCGCCGTGACCTTGTGGTATCTTCAATGTTGCTTGCTGTGAACATGCAAACCTGCACTACACGAATTGCCGTGCTCAGAGAATGCCATTTTGTCATGGCGTACTGCGTAGCAGTTGGGTGCTCAGCGGATGCCATTTGTTATGGCGTAGTCGTTCGGGCTGAACTTCCGCTTCTTGTGCGCGGGCTCTTCGCTGGTGCTCGACGACCGCTCGACCTTGACCAGCCTGTGCTCGTGTTGAGTCACCTGCTGGATGATCGTGTCGACTTTTTGTCCAAGCTGTGCGCCGCTGGGTTGATACTTGTCCAGGTGCCTGACGATGGCTTGGAAGAGACCATCCGTCGTCAAGTTATTCATTTGTGAGTCCAGACTCATGTAGTTGTGTTGCACGAGGTCCATCCTCTTCTCGAGTTTTTCCTCCGCTGATCGGATACTCTGCTCTGAACTTTCGAGTCGCGTGCCCAATTTGAGCATTTCGGACTCCACCTCGCCGAGTCGTCCGGTTTGCGCACTCTGATTGTCTGTCATCAGTTTGACAGATTCCGATACACTCTTGAGGCTTTGCTCGCTCATGGCCACTTGCGTCTTCATCGTTTCGATCATGGCGAGCATTGCTTCCTCGAAAGCCGCCTGCTTCTTCTCGAGCAGGCTCCTTTCTTCGTCGCGAGAAACCTTGGCCGACTGCTCTTGTGCTTGCGCAGAACTCTCGAGGACCCTGATGCGCTCATCATGATTGTCCATCATCGTCTCGAGGGTTGCAGACTCAGTGACGGCGCTAGGCTTATCAGACGTTTGGGCTACGTCAGGGTTAGGGTTATGTTGTGCGTGGGCGACGTGATCTTCGAGGGCTTTGGTCCGTGCCTTGAGCTCGTCAACCCATTGGCCAACAGCCTTCAGAAATCCGTCGTTCAAGGCTTTAACTCTCTTCGCCGTGACAAATGTGTCGCCTTCCGGCCGCAGCTGCGCGCGAGTCCGCAGTTGCTCCATCTCTGATTTCAAGTCTTTGACGTCTGACTGCAGCTGATTGACTTCTGCCCTGAGTTGCTCCGTGTCTGCCGAGGATTGCTGGCTCGTCTGGATCTTCTCCACCTCCGAGTTTAGTTGTCCAAAGTCCGACCGCAGCTGCTCGACGCCCACCTTGAGTTGCTTCGTGTCTCCCATGGACTCATGGCTTCTCCGGATTTTCTCCATCTCCGAGTTGAGTTGGCTAAAGTCCGATCGCAGTTGCTCGACGCCAGCCTCGAGTTTTCCCGAGCTTGTTGAGGGCTGTTTGTTGTTCTGGAGCTTCTCAATCTTGTATCGTAGATTCTCTTGGTCCTTCCGACGAGCCTCCACCAGCGTCGAGGTATGTTCCAATTGCGACCGGAGTTGTTTTGCATCTTTTCGCAATGAAGCAATCTCGTCCGTACCTTTCTTGGCTTCTTCCTTGGCTTTCTTGATATCTTCCGCGGCTTGCTTGGCTTCTTCCCGGGCCTGCTTGGCTTCTTCATGGGCTTTCTTGATGTCTTCCATGGCTTTCTTGACATTCGCCTCACATCGAGGCAACGTGGTCGTGGTCACCTCGCAGCTCTCGTTTATGAGATCGACGTCCAGGTCGCCCAGCTTCTCCTCATGTGCGGCGACCTTGATCTGCAACATCTTCAGCTCATCTGCATGTTGAGCATGCACAGCAGGGTCCGGGATAGCCTGGGCTGGCCCGGCATGGGCTTGTGAAGTTTGCAGCTGCCTGATGGACGTCGTGTGCTCATCAACCAGCTGCCTGTAGGCTTGACCCTTCCTCTCCACATCGCGCAGCCTTGCCTTGAGTGTCTCATTCTCCGTGGACAGGAGCATACGCTCGTTTGCTTCTGCCAAGATATCCTTCGACAGCTCCTGTATGCGCTTTTCTTGCCGTTCTGCTTCCTCCCTGTGCTTCGCCTCTAAAGCTCCGAGGCGGGCATTGAACCGAGCTTCGAGACTGTCTACTGTGCCAAGTCCGTCCTTCGACGCTACCTCGGACAGGATCTGGAAGAGAGTGGATGCTAGTTGCTCCGTCGTGACGAGGGTCCTCTTGTCCGCCTCCTGCTCGTCCTTGCGTAGAGCAGCAAGATCGTCGAGGTCCTTCTTCTCGGTTTTGCGGTGGGACTCCTTCAAAGAAGGATACTCGGTATATTTCGATTGCGAAATCTTGCGATCTTGCTCCCTCGCTTTCGCCCTAGCCTCTATAACCTCTTTGCGGACCTGGATCGATGCGTGCTCAGAGGTTCGCTTCGACACTGTCCGCAAGGCTTCCGCAATCTTCCCCACGTGGGTGGATCCGTCTGATATTCTGGGGGTGGACGGTGCAGAGGATGAAGGAGTTGTCAATATCGTCGGCGGCTTACGGGTCGGAGGCGGAGGCGGGGGCGCTATATGCTTGGTTAGCATTGACTCCTTCTAAGCAACACCACGATTGGTCCTTACGAGAAGAGCCTGTGGAAGCGCCCGTTTTGTACGAAGGAGAAGACAAGGTCCTCTGGGGGGGACGAGGAGCAGTTTCCCGGCTGGCAGTAGATGTCTTGAACGATGTCCCGGGTCTGTCTGTGTCTTGATCTCTAGATCGGCCGTCCCGGGATCGTGAACGAGATCGTTCGCGGTCCCGAGACCCACGGCCATAGTCCCGATCATAGTCCCGATCCCGACGGTCTCGTTCGCCGTCACGTCGGTCGTGGTAGTTGTATGGGTCGCGGTCGTAACGGCGATCTCGATCCCGGTCCCGATCGCGGTAATCCGTTCTGTACGTCGACATTTTCGGCGCCGCTACCACCTCGATCAAGCAGGAGAGACGGCGGGTTCGTTCACATGGGGAACATGCAGGGGCGGCGAAGTCCAAGTAGCGGTGTATGAGAGACAAAAGACACTCCTTCCGAAACGTTGGGGGCTGGAGGCGAGATGCACAGGAGAAACTTGGTGCGAATTGTGTGCAGGCTTCATTCGTGGAGTTTGAAAGAGGCGTAGAATGTTAATGGAAGATTGCGATCGAAGCCGAACTTTTCTATCTGGGGTGCGGCGTGGTTTTGGCGTGGGAAATCGCATGCCCCACGCAGGCAGGGATCGCGCGCTTCCAATGCTTCCCACTCTCAGGTACGCACGCCGCAGGAAGGAATTTGCACCTTGTCCACTGGGGCGACCCAGGGAGGCACTATAATATGCTCTACTGCCGCCGGTAATGTGCGTTGTGGGCAGGGTACTTGACGGCGATGCGACGCCAGGCTAGTCGAGTTCTCGGATCTGAGGGTGACGTTGTCGCGCCCTGGAGAAGGTCAAAGCCTCAGTAAACGCCCTGGATTTTCTGGTCAGTCAGCAGGCAACGAAGAGCTTCAGATAGAGGATCAGCAGGAAAGGAGATCTTAAGAAGGGGCAGGAAGTAGCAACGATAAAACAGGCAAATTCGTTTCCGGTGGTGCTGTTTGCTGTGAGTTGTTTGTGTTTGGGCCCACAGGGGAGGTTTTTATTGGCGACCGGGGGGGGGGGGGGGGGGGGGGGGGGGGGGGGGGGGTTGCTTGCTCTGAGGAATGCAATGGTCTACCGACTGGGTACTGTGTAATACCTTACCTGGAACAAGGGCGGGACGCTACACGAATAGAGGGAGCTGGCTCAGGGCGGGGTTTTGGGGGTGGGGGTGGGCAGGCAGCGTAGGGCAGTTGGCCAGGTAGGTAGGTAGGACCGTAGGTAGATGGCTTCGAGATCTGAGCTGCTTTGTTTGGAGGAAGGAAGCGCTCGGGTGGAGGTAGACGTACTAGGTATGTACTAAATATTACCTGCGTGTGGAAGGAGCTGATATCGGTGGATGGAAATGCAACCTCAAAGCTGCAAGGAAGAGCAGGTGCGATCTCCTGATGGCGCCAGGCCAGCATGGCATGAATCTCTGGGCAACACTCGAGGTAGGTGATAGGTACAAGATACCCCCCACCTTGGAACTATTCTCGCGTCTCGTTGGGGCGCGGCTTCTTTGTCTGACTCCCCGGCAAAAGCAAACATGCATTCGTTCGCTGCGAGTCCACGTATTACTTGTCACCCGCAGACTGCGGTCAGTTGGACCTGTGCCTGCCTGCCACCCTGCCTAGGTCCCTTCTCCCTTTGAGCCCGCCTATCTTGACTGGGTGCTAGGGCTACCTATTTTGACTGGGTATCCTATTTAATCTAGTTGATGTGGCCGTCGCCGTCGCCGTCACTGTTACTGTTACTGTCACTGTCACTGTCGCTGTCATTATAGTATTCTTGTGAAAGAGTATGATAGGTATATTTGTAGGACCTCCAGTCAAAATAGGCCCCGGACCCAGTCAAAATAGGCGGGCTCCTCCCTTTGCTTTTTCTCTGTTGATACTAATGCGTCTCGACTTCCTTGCGAGGTCTTCCCCCCCCCTCACTCGTCTTCAGTCCACCCTACCTAATGTAAGGTCATTGTCCATTATCCGTACCATTTCATTTGGTTCTTCCATTCTCCTCCCTTGTTCACCGCATGACCAGGAGTTCCGTTGATGCATTCTTCGCTTTGCCTCCCTTTGAGGTTGTCGAGGCCTCGGGCCGCCAACGCGTAAATTGTTCGTGCTTGGACAACTATTATACGTAAGACGCACGAGTTCGCGTCACAATCTGGATGATTGCAACACAACTTGCGTCTCCGCCGCCGCCGCCCGTGCTTGTCACTGCCATCGCCGCCACCGCCACCTCTGCTTTAGTTTCGCCGTTACTACACTATGGCTCTAGTTGTTCTGCTTGGTAACTCTTATCACCTCACGGTACACACATAGTGTAGACCGAGGCACAACGCAACTGCTATACTAGTAGGCTAGTCCGGCGCTAGGTTACCCTACCTAGGTAGGTACGTTGACGGGCACTTGAGTAGGTAATGCCTGGTTAATAAAACAGGAGAAACCTTCAGGTAATAATACATGGATCTATCCTTCATAGCTTAGGTTTTGACCGGGCAACCTAGTTTCTGGCAAACCTTCCTCGATGTACCTAGCATGAGTACCTAACCAACACTGTGAAGCGGTAAGTGGAGTCTGCTAGACGCTAGCCGCGTCGCGTCGGCAATTAAGCGCTACTTTCAAATTTCTGAACGCGCAGCCCCGGTCCCCAGACCTCTGGCGGTGATCGCATTGCGCTGCATCTTCACCATCCAACCCACTCTAATCTTCATCTTCCAACCCATTCTAATCTCCGCCGAGTTACTTGAGACCGACCGCGCACAACAAACCCGAAGAATTCAACGCAAGCCGCTGGGCAGCGCAACATTCAAGATGGCTGCGGTTCGTCTCGCCTTGCCTCCACCAAGTCTTTCAAACTGACAGATGCCTACAGCCCGTCATGACCGTCTCCGAGAGCAAGGAGCTCAGAGGTCTCAACCTCATCGCGGCTCACTCCCACATCCGAGGCCTGGGCGTCGACGGCACAACACTGGAGCCTCGGGCGGCGTCACAGGGTCTGGTGGGACAAGAGAAGGCCAGAAAAGCTGCCGCTGTCATGCTCCAGGTGATCAAAGAGGGCAAGATTGCTGGAAGAGCAGTGCTGATTGCCGGCCCCCCAAGGTTGGTGTGATCTTGCAAAACGTTCAATTCTCGAAAGAAACCGTCGTCTAACTTCGAAGTCTTGCAGCACCGGTAAAACTGCCATCGCGATGGGCATGGCCCAGTCTCTGGGCCCCGACGTCCCCTTCACCACGCTTGCCGCTTCGGAGATCTTCTCGCTCGAAATGTCCAAGACGGAGGCTCTTACGCAAGCATTCAGAAAGTCAATTGGCGTGCGCATCAAGGAAGAGAGCGAAATCATGGAGGGCGAGGTTGTCGAGATCCAGATCGACCGTAGCGTCACTGGCGGCGCAAAGCAGGGAAAGCTGACCATCAAGACGACCGATATGGAAGCCGTGTATGATATGGGTGCCAAGATGATTGATGCCATGACCAAGGAGCGTGTCATGGCTGGCGACATCATCTCTATCGACAAGTCCTCCGGCAAGATCACCAAGCTTGGTCGTTCGTACGCCCGATCGCGCGACTACGACGCGATGGGCGTTGACACCAAGTTCTTGCAGTGCCCCGATGGCGAGCTGCAGAAGCGCAAGGAGGTCGTTCACACCGTCACTCTGCATGAGATTGACGTTATCAACTCGAGGACACAAGGCTTTCTGGCTCTGTTCTCGGGAGACACTGGTGAGATCCGCAGCGAGATCCGCGACCAGATCAACACGAAGGTCGGAGAGTGGAAGGAGGAGGGCAAGGCCGAGATCGTGCCTGGCGTCCTTTTTATTGATGAGGTTCACATGCTCGATATCGAGTGCTTCTCATACATCAACCGTGCCCTCGAAGATGACTTGGCGCCGGTCGTCATCATGGCTAGCAACAGGGGCAACTCCCGCATTAGGGGAACTGATTACCGCAGCCCCCACGGCTTGCCCCTCGACTTCCTCGACCGTGTTGTCATCATTCGTACCAACACGTATAACGCCGACGAGATCAAGCAGATTCTCACCATCCGCGCACAGGAGGAGGAAGTCGACATCTCTGCCGACGCGCTGGCCCTCCTCACCAAGATCGGACAGGAGGCCGGTCTCCGCTACGCCAGCAATCTCATCACGACATCTCAGTTGGTCTGCAACAAGCGAAGGGCGAAGCAGGTTGAGATTGTCGACGTCCAGAGAAGCTTTTCGCTCTTCTACGACTCGGCGCGCAGCGTCAAGTTCGTGTCCGAGTCGGAGAAGCGCCTGATAGGCAATGACGGAGCTGTCGACTTTACCGTCACCAATGGCCACGGTGAGACGATGGATTTGAGTTAGTTCGGCGTTTATGAGTGATAGGACTATGTACCACCAGAGTTAGCCGCGTCGCAATCAACGACGGGCCAGGCGAATGAGTTACCAAAACAGATGAAAAAAAAAGAAAGAAAAAACCAAGTTAACAAACTTCACTGCTCCATGCTCCGGTTCTCTCTACCTTCACTTCTGGTGACGTGCTTCTTCCAGAGGCGCATGGTACGATATTACTGGGCGGTATAACGAGAGACGAGTGTGAGACAGTCCTCGGGAATACGGCCGACTCAACTAGACTAGTTGACTAGCTCCATTCGAGGAAAGACCTGTGAGTTGGACATTTTTAGGAAGTAAAACTGGTGGCTACCCCTGGGAATGTGTGATAGTATTATGTACCAAATATGCAATCATGCCGCGAATACGAGGCTTTGGATTCCCTTAAAACAAGGACTTTTTTTTTTCATCCAAAGGGCCTTTCGCGAAGTGTTCAATGGAGATCATGGATATTCATACAAACGTAGCAACTCTGCTCCAGCCGTCCTCACCCACCGTCCGGAACTCTACTCCTTCGCCGAAATACCCGGCGTCTTGCCATGCTTTCATGGTGGGACCATCAAAAGGGCCTTGCTTATCGGCACCGTCGCGCCCGTCCGTCCACCGGAACTCCCACATCTTCACCGCCAAGTCTTCGCTGGTCTCCTCAGTGGCCGGTTCCACCCAGTCCTCGCCCGTTTCCCTCTGCCACTCGCGGACAAGCATCTCCCTCTCTTCGTCGTAGATCTCGGCATGGTCTCGACTAAGGAGCTTATCCGCCGCGTCGGTGATGGCCTCGATGGCCTCCTTCCTCCTCACCTGCTCCGGACTTAGCTCTTTGTCTTGGTCGACATCCATCATATCATCCCCCCCCTTGTTCATCTTCTTCAGCTTCCATTTGGGTATCTTCTTCTGCTTCGGCTGCCCCTTGGCCAGTCTCGCCAACGCCTCCAGCGGCGTCTCGCCTCTGTCTAACCTCAAGATGAGCGCCTTGAGCAGGTCCGTCGTGAGGAGGTCATCGTTCTCCATCCGTAACCTCCGCGCCTCGGCCTCGCGCTTCTCGTGTGCCTCGGCTGCCTTCTTCATGTCCTTTTTACTGAGGCCCTCGAGCCACTTGTCGTGCACCGCATTCGGGTCCACCGCTTTCCTGACGTAGTTTCCGTCTTCGTCGAAGCGTCCTTCTTCTTGTTCTTCCTTCATGTTGAAGGCCTCCACCTTGGGCGCATTACGTTTCAGACCACCGAGTCCGACCTCCTCATCGATGCCCTCTTCCTGGATCGCGAGTTCTTTGTCCGCCTCGTCGTCGCTGCTCTCCTCGTCGTCTAGCCGAATCTGCCCTCCACCTTTACTCGTGAGGTCCTGGCCTTGGATCTGGTCGTCGTCAAGGAAGCGCACTGCCTTGTCCTTCTTTCCGGGCGTCTTGATTGCCTCCTGCGCCGCTTTTCCCTCTTGCTCGTCGTCGTCGTCGTCGGCGGCGAACATGTCGTCGTCCTCGTCATCTTCGTTGACGTTGCCGCCCTTGGGACCGTCGCCCTTGGCATCGTAATTATCGAGTTGATTAAAGAAGTCTGCGTCGCCCTTCTTGCCCTTGTGACGCTCCTCCGCACGGCTCTTGAAGTTGCGCTCGTTGTCCGAATCGCTGTCGTAGCCGTCTAGGTTCACGGCGCCGCGCTTTGTTGCACCCGCGCTGGCTCCGATCACGTCTGCATCGAGGATTGCGTCGTCGTCGGGGGCGTCGGGGGCCAGCGCCGAGGGGTTGCGCACATCGAACTTGAGCTTCTTGGAGTCGTGACCCTCGTCGTCGTCGTGGTGATGCGTTCGCGCGAACGTTTCGCCGGCGCGTTTCGGGCGGGCCGCTGAGCGTCTCGAAGACATCGTGGTCTGAAATTGGCTTTGTTCTGTTGAAGAATGCCTTGTGTATGCTTAGAAGAGAGGCATGCCGGGCTGGGCGATCTTGGAAAGCTTTCGAGGTGGGCTAGGTGCAGCTCGAAGCACCAGGTACCTTACCTGAGCTGGAATGCGTCCGAGAGCGGGTGGGTACCTTGCCGTCTGCCTAAGTTGTATGGGGATAAAGGTACCGGCTGGGGTCTGAGGCATGGGATTTTTCAGTGGATCCGTACACTGTACCGACCTTCTAGCGGGTTTCGTCATTCATCAGTTGCCTTTCGGCCCCACGTACAACAGGCCGTCCTTCATCACTCCCAGACGAGGCGAAAGCTTTCCTTTCGACAGCTGCGAAGCAAACTTTCATGAGGCGTAAAGACATTTCTCTTACTCCTCCACAAAAACCGGTCGCCTTCACTTGAGAGCATTCATACCTGCTTAATCCCGCAGAACTTTTACCACACAAGATATGGTGAGCAGCTTTGCTGTCCATGTCCACTTCACCCTAAGCTCAAGCTGACCTCGGGATCCCAGTATCGCTTCGACCCCAGCGAAGGAGACATGTACAACTTCGCGCGCGGTGGCCGCCGCCCCATCGTCCAGCGCTTCGACGAGTACTACCGTTGCTATCCCATGGTCATGGCCCCCGGACCCGACCGACCCGACCTCAACCATGGCTCCAAGATCTTCCTTCCGCCGTCCGCCCTCGATAAGGTCTCGAAGCTCCATGTGCAGTGGCCGCTTCTGATGGAACTGGTGAACGGTGAGAAGGGAAGACACACGCACGCCGGTGTGTTGGAGTTCGTCGCCGAGGAGGGCAGGGCCTATCTCCCCCAATGGGTTCGTTACCTGAAGCTCCCATGCCATGATCAGGGTGGCGTTGCTAACGTGAGACCAGATGATGCAAACCCTCCAGCTCGACGTTGGCGACATGATCCAGATCAAGACCACCTCCCTCGAACTCGCTCGTCTCGTCAAGTTGCAGCCCCAGTCGACAAACTTCCTCGACATTAGCGACCCCAAGGCAGTGCTGGAGAAGGCTTTTAGGAACTTTGCCGCTCTCACCAAGGGGGACGTCTTCAACTTTGAGTACAACGACGAAATCTATGATGTAGCTGTCTTGGAGGTCAAGCCCGAAACGGAGAAGATGGGTGTTTGTATGATCGAGACTGATGTCGAGGTCGACTTCGCCCCGCCTGTCGGCTACGTCGAGCCCGAGAAGCAGCAGCGCGGCAGCGGCACCAGCACCCCCCGAAGCGTTCGCGGCGGCGGCAACCTTCCTTCGGGAGGTCTTCTTCACAGCCAGGGTTCCATGGCCCAGTCCATCAACTACAACGCCATCGCGCCTTCGGCGACCGCCGCCAACACTAGATTCTATGGCGAGGGTCAGAAACTCAACAAGAAGGGTAGCAAGGCGTCGACGCCGAAACCTGCCACACCCGTGGCCGGCGCCTCCGCCAACACGCCCGCTTCTGCACCGCTTCCCCGCCGGACAAACGGCCCGATGCCGTTGCGTCTGCCGCCCAACAAGCTCTTCTTCGGCTACGAGATCAAGCCCGTCAAGACAGATGCCGACAAAGAGCGCGAGAAGGAGGACGCGAACCGGCCGCACTTTGCAGGCGCTGGACAGACTCTCCGCGGTGCCGTCAAGAGAAAGGGCGAAGGCGAGGACAAGCCCAAGGCACCCGAGAAGAAGGGCCCCAGCGAGGGGTACAGGCTGGATGGCCGCAAGCCTTGAGTTACGTAAATATGAAATGAGGTTCTCGTGTGGATTCTCATAATATGGGCGGATCGGCGTTCAGGGACAAGGCTCGGTAGTCATTCAGGGCGCATCGTTGTAATTGCAAAGGCATCATAGGGACAGTTAGTAGGGACCAGAGTCTCAATGAGAAGAATGAACTAGATTTCAAGTCAGTTGGCGCCGTCGCATATGACCAGGCCGCGGCGGGTGGTCTACAAACTTGATTCAACACAGTCGACTTCACGCAAGGGAACACCCCCACAAATGATGCGAAATCTCGGTGTTGATGAGCTATTATCTAGACGCAACCAAATGCTGCTAGCTAACACAAGCTCTCCGTATCGCAAGCTTTTTTTCTGAATGCAGCCATCTTTTGATCGTCGACTTTCTGGACAAACCCGTCTGAAATGAAAAAGAGGCCCTCACAACTGCCATCATGCCGAGATGCTTTCGCGCGTTTGCGCAAACCACGATTACCACGTCCAGTCCGGATTCCAAGCCCAAGAGGAAAGAAACAAAACCACTTTCCCAACTGCAGACCAGGCCAAAGAAGAAAAGGCCGAGTATAGTAGGCAGGTCAGGTATAGTAGTACCTTTTCGTCCGTTTCCTGAGCAAAAGAAAGAAAAAAAAACCGAGAAGCAGAAAAGTGAGGAAAACAAAAACCGAGAAGGGGCAAGGAGGAGCAACAGTCCTCTCAACCGATGGCAACTATCCGTCCTTTTGCCAGTCTCCAAAAGCCTGTGTGTGATGCAGTCCGATCCGTGTGCGAGGGAAAGTCTGATGTTGATGTTGTCCCGGCTGTAGGTGACGTAGCAAGAGACGCCGCTGGGGCCTCAAGAGGATATGCTGTTGACGTCCATGCAGTCAGAGCCCACGCCGTCACAGAAGTACGCGAGGTCGGCGCCGTGGTCCATGATCGAGAAGTTCATAGTCTGGGGGTCCATGATGTCATATCCAAAGTCGTCGAACACCAGGCTGCCGCAGATGTCATCTTCGTCTTTGTTGACTTGCTTGCCGGTTTCCAGGTTGTCAATTTTGGGGCTGCCAACTTTAGGACCGCCGGTTTGCCCGTTGTTGACGACTTTGTTGTGCAGGTTCTTGCTATCGACCTCCATGTCATCTACCTGAGGCTCGGCTCCAGGGAGATTGAAAGCAAAACGGTAAACCTCCTGGCAGATGGCGGTTCGGGCCTCAGTAATCGCCTAGATTCCATGTTCATAGGGGGATTCCTGAGCCATAGCGGCGAGCACCGCGTTCTTGTTCTCCGGCATCCATCCTATGGTAACACTTGAATTTTGCCCTATGCATCAGCTTTCTGCTTGTTGGGAGGCAACAAGAGACCATTTTTCTGCTTTGGGGTGGGTGGGAGGAAATAGAGAAAGAGGACAAGAAGGTTTACTAACCTGCGCTCACGCCGACGCTCATCGGCCTCCGGGTCGACCTTGAAGCCGGCGGCGCCACCTTGGCTCCTGCCGGCCTGCTCAACCTTGGCCTCCTTCTTGATGGAGGTGCTGGCGAGCGGGATGATGGGTGGCTCCATGATCGAGCCGGGGGTCAACGTGCCGAACTTCATCTTGCCGATTTTCTTCTTGCCGGCGGACTTGGCCCTCTCGGCGACCTTGCCAGCGGCGACAACCTGAACGTCATTGTCGTGCTCCTTGCCGTCGACGGTCAGATCGATGGACCGTCCGGCAAGATGTTCGACAAGGTTGCCGCCTGCCTTCGCACGCTTTGAGACCGGGGGTTTGACGTCTAAGTCGGACTCTTCGTCATCACCGCCTGTGTCGGCGGCATACGCATCAGCGGCCATCTGACGAGCCAGCTGGTTGGAACCACCAGCGTTTCCGCGAGCAGAGTTGGCGCCAGAAGAGGATCGGGAGCCCCGCTTGCGAGTGCCCGAAGGCGCAGCAGCTCCGGAGGGACCGGCCGGATTGCCAGTTTCTGCGGTCTCAGCCCGGGTCTTCGTGTCCTTGTTGAGCTTGGACCAGCGCTGGCTGTAAGGAGACTGTCAACAATGGAGGACTTTTGTGCGCACAAGGAGAGTGAGGCGCTCAATAGCAACGAGCCACGAGGCAATGCATAATCAGGGTGGGAAGGAACTGATGATGGAAGAGAGGAGTGAGACTTACCTCATGGCGCTCTCCGTGAACGTATAGCCCAGTCGGGCCATCTCCTCGCGAGTTCGACCCCAGTTGAAGCGAAAGTTACCGCCATCCTTGTTGTAGGCCGCAAGAGCCGCGAGCAGAAGGTCGCGCTCAGCCTCTTCGCTCCAGACCTTGGGCATTTTGGCAGTACTTTGGCGCCGTGGTGTCAGTAATGAGATTGAGACGAAGGAAGAGGAGAGGATGATAATAAGGACAACAGTGACGATCTAGGAAGGTGATGAAAACGACAACCACGATGACGATGAGGGCAGGGAGGAGGGATGAGCGAAGTGAAACAGGAGTGAGTCGTGATTTGGGAAGCAGCAAGAGGATGTTCTCGTGAGGAGTGACGAGTGAGGAGTGACGAGTGAGGAGTGACGAGTGAGAAGAAATGCCGCGATCTGAATGTACTTACTTGGTTGGTGCAAGTTATATGAAGTGTTTCGATGCTTGCTGGGCTCAGAGACGCGAGCCGCGATGCTGTTTTCTTGCCAAGGAATATGTTTCGAGGGTTGGCAAAGAGGAAGAAACAATCTCGAGCTAGGTTGTTGAGGAGGTAAAGAGAGAGAGGGAGGGAGGGAGGAGGAGAGGCAAGTGGGCTTGCCCTAATTGTGTCTGTTTGACGACATAAGCAGCCAAATCAGGCGGGAGGTGAGAAACCCTCACCAGGGGCACTCGCCTTGTTGTCTAATTAACGACATAAGCAACCAAACAAGGCGTGAGGTTGAGATCAGGGGCACCCACCTTGTTAGTTAACAACATAAGCAATCAAATAAAGCAGGAGGAGATAATCAGGGGCACTCTCCCTGTTGTTCCTAATTAACACAAGCAACCAGATCAACTGGGAGGGGAAATGAGAAGTTCTCATCGGGGGCACTTGCCTTGTTACTCCTATTCAACGACATAAGGAACCAAACCAGGTGGGAGGGTCTGAAGCTCTTGTCAGGGACACTCGCCTTGTTGTATTTCACAACATAGAAGCAGAATCAGACAGAAGACTATGAAGCCATCATCAAGGGTACTGGCCTTAACTATTCTGACAACATTAGCGGAATCAAGCAGGAGGGTATGTCCATGGGGAACACTCACTCAAGTGCGTTTGTCAACACAAGCAGAGAAATGAGCTGGGAGTGGGCCAGGCCCAAGTGTTTAACAATATAACCAGCAAGCCCAGGCGCGGCAGTGTGAAGTCCCTATTGTTAGCTATCAAGGGGACCATCGTCGGGGCGACAGGAGACCAACGGCCACTAAAGAAACTTAGTTGTATTGTGTGCAGAAGGATATACGCACAAAGGGAAACAAAAATCACATGAATTCTTTAGCAGCTCTGGGCAAGACAGATCAAGGAAGCAAAGACATCACACCAAAGTCCAGATTTGAAAGATAATTAATCAACCTGCGACTCGAGAGAAACAAATGTTTTGTATGGTCCGGAAACAATCAGGAGAAAGATTCGGTGTTTCTCATTTCTCATAGTCTGGGACTTTCTTCAGTCCAAAGTGCCAATATCAGCACCCCGAGGGCAGTGTTCGCCCGTGCCGTCGTCCCATGTATTCTCCATCCAATGCCTGTGTGTCCGACTTCCCAGAAAACTTCCCAAACCTCCCCAAGATGTCCTCCTTCGGGTGTCAAAGCAACAATAGCTGGATGTGTTGGTCGAGACGGTGCCTAGATGGAGCCATCGTCAGACTTGACGACGGTCAAGTCCTCGGCGAAGCTAATTGAACAATGGTTAATAAACGCATGAGGTGCTGGGTTGAAGAGAGTAATGACTCACGTGGGGCGCTCGGGGGCGCGGAGCTTCTTCGGGGTCGGCTCCTCAGCGTTATCATCCTCGTCCTCCTCGGACTTGGCCTTCTTCGCGGGCGTCTTGCGCTTGCGCGGAGTCGCCGCCTTTTTGGCGGGGGTCTTCTTGGGGGTGACTGGAGCTGAGGTGCTGGGGCCCTCACCGTTGTCGTTCGCCTGGGCAGCTTCCTTGCGCTGGAGCTTCTGGATATGCTGCCTGGTAGAAATTGTCAGTTGTGATTTCTCGAAGCAGTAGTTCATCGCAGACAGAAACAAGAGAGAGAATGATAAAATACAAGACAGCATTGGAAGTGTAGTTGTAGCCCCTCAGGCGCACAGCAGCCAGGACCTGGTCTCATTCCTCCTTCGTAGGCTTGACGATGGGAAGAAGCTCAACAAGCAGGTCGGAACGAGCCTTGTCGTCCCAGACGGTAGGAGCCATGGTTGAGATGAGATGAGGTGAGGGAGAATGAGATGAGTGAAGGAAGATGCCGGTGGTTGAGAATAGAGGTTGATTGAGATGCGATGAGGGAAGATGGTATGAATCAAGAATGATGGTGGTGGATGAGAAGGGGGAGAGGATAAAATCAAGGGTGCTGTTGGTGGCAGGCAGGATATCGAGCAGGCAGAGAAAAACACCGGAGTGCCCAACTAGGCAAGAGAGAAGAGGACGAGCAGGAAAGTGCTCACTTCAAGGCAGAAACAGTGAATCCATAGCCAGCAGGCTCGAGAAAGCTCATGACACTGTCATACTGCTCGCTGCTCGGATTGAAGGTCTTGACCATGGCGACGAGAATATGCTGGTCGACCTCAGTGGTCCACTTCATCGTCTGACGAGACATGCTGGTCTGGTATGCTGAGATGGAGGAATGTTGAACCGATCAAGTTAGATGATGAAAGTTGTGCGAGGTTGGATGAGATGCAAAGAAGTCTCGAGGTGGAAGTTGTTTGAGGAGTGAATAAGAGAGGAAGGGGGAGGGACGTAAATAATCAAGCAAGGAATTTGAGGAGAAGCGGGCAAAGAACAATGTTTTGGCAGCAACGGAAGGCAGAAAATGAGGAAAAAGGGGGGAAGTAACCTGATTCCTTCCCAAGTTATGTCCACGAAGCCCCAGAGGTGAACCTTGGACAGTATCTCATCCTTGGCATCCTTGGACAGGCCCTCCTCCTTCTTCGTGACGCTGTGAAAGCCCATGACCAGAGCCTCGAGGAGGACTGGGTTCGCCCACTTGCCGCCAGAGGAAGTCTTCTCGGCCATGATGAAGGTCTTGATTCTGGGTTGTCGATGAAGATTTGGTGTTGAAGTGGCAAGCAAAATAGCAGTGTGAAAAGCGCGTTGTTGAGAGAATAACCTTGAGCAGTGGGAGGGAGGTGGAGGATGGAGAGGAGTGTTGGATAAGAGGAGCAGTTAAATGCAAGGGAAAAAAACACGGAAGGAGCAGGAGCACTCTCGAACAGAATGAAAAAGACAGCAACCATACGGCTACTCAAAGGAATCAGGCACCCACCGAAGCTTGTCCCAGGTGAGGTCCTCGAAGCCCTCTCCGTGCATCTTTTGGATGATGGCCTCCCGGGCGTCCTTGTCGATGTTTTCATTCGCGTAGCCGTAGAAGGACACCATCAGGCTCTGGACGAGAGCTAGGTTGGTCCAACGGCTAGAAGCAGTGGCGGTGTTTTCGGACATCGTGTGTTTGTTTGGATGCTGCGTTGTGTTGTTGCTCTCGAGTTGTCGTTGACAGGTAGCAGTCAGCCGAGGTTGCGGGGGTAAGCAGAGGCTGCGAGGGTTGAGGCAGGAGAAGTCCAAAGGGAGAGGTGGGAGTAAATAAATATTAGCTTACCTCTTCTACAACCCACGGGTTAGGCTGTTGCAAGAGAAGGAAGGCGGGAGACAACGGGACATTCACATCCTGGACAGCGTGCAAGCTGGCGGGCAACAGGCAACATTCCTGGGAGGCAGGGAAAGCCAGGCAGGACAACATCCAGAATGATATGACCAAAGCTTGCAGACACAGTTGTAGTGCAAATGAGATGATGGAGCTATTTCGAGACTCAGCATGAAGCTACCAGAACTAAGATGGAAGACGTACTTGAACGAAGAAATTTGTTCTTGTTTCTTACAAGGAAATGTTACCTCCATAGGCAGGCTGGCTTTGGACCTTGATGCTTCCCAAGGAAACAAATCTCGACGCCCAGCTGACAATGTCTTGTTCACCAGCACCATCAAAGAGCAAAAGAGCACCAAGAATCTTACGGATTTGAACTCCAAAAAGCGCGTTACAGGTATTTATGCGAAACTCGCTTATCATGCCAAATCGCCCCCATGAATAACGCCTTACTCGTTCGATTGATCCAAAATACTCAGGGAAGCCCAACGGGCTCTGATGGCCTACAGGCATGCTCTCGTTTGAGTGGTTGCTGCCATCCTATTCCCGTCTTCTTAGAATGCAGCATCGCCAATCATGCATCACGCAATCTTTTCCAACTGTCGTCCTACGGATCGTTGTGATAAGGGAAAGCATGCGGGTCCGAGCCAGATAGACCAGCTGTGGGATACTCGGAAGCGTAAGCGTCGACAGAAGAAGAATTACTGTGGGCAGCTAGAGCTAACACGGCTTCATCGTCGATGGACTGGTCTTGGGTTGCGTCGTCGAGCTTGATTCTCTTAGCAGCGTGCTCGTCGCTATCGTCGTTTTCGTCGTCCTTGAGGGAAATATCCAGAGGGTCGCCCTTGAGGGGAATGTCGAGTGACTCTGACAAGTCATGAAGGCCATCGGCCACACCAGCTGGTGGCGATGAAGGCTGGGCAGGTTGCGTGGCAGTTTGATCGAGTTGTACAGGCGGGGAATCTTGAGGGCCTTGGGGGTCTTGAGGCTCTTGTGGATCTCGGGGAATTTCAGATATTTGAGGAGCTTGATCGGACTGAGGGTTTTGGCCAGCCTGAGATGTTTGAACAGCCTGCACATCTTGTACGGCCTGATGAGCGGGGTGTGTCTCGTGTGCATGAGCTTGAGCTTGAGCTTGGGCAGCTTGAGCAGCTTGAGCAGCCTCGTGGGCGTGAAGGGCATGATGGGCGTGATGAGTCTCGTGTACATGAGCTTGAGCAACCTGATCGTGCAGCTGAGGTAGGTCAGGTTGGGGACCTTGCACAGGAAGCGGCGGGAGACCCATCGGGCCAGGCTGCTGTTGCTGCTGCTGCTTCTTGGGCCTCCCTCGGCCTGGTCCAGGGCGACGGGTGATAGGGTTCAACGTCGGGTCGACATTTCTGGGGTTGTCTGAGCCTCCGCCATTAGATTCGGCCTTCTGTTGGGCGCGACGAAGACCTTGGAAGTGTTGGCTACATTCGATCAGTACCGCCCTCGCATGATGATTGAGCGCACGATTGTTGACAGGGGAGAATGCATTGTTGCGTGTTGCGACAATTGTGGCCAGCACCGAGCGCAGTTCAGACGGCCATCATCTTAGGTGTTGGTCGAGTGGCTTGCGACGACGCGGGGTGGCCAAGACTGCTGATCTAACCTGTCCACGAGGTGGAGAGGCCGCCGGGACACTGCGGCGGCGTGGAAGGGGAGGAAGCAAAGGAAACAATGTCATGCGGGAAAAAGAAGAACTCATGAGCGCCTCAACTTACCGGCATCCTTCATTTGTGAAGCCGTAGCCCATTGAGCGCATGTAATTACCGATCGTGGTCCATTCCGAGCCGCTGATGACGCCAATATTCTTCACGGAGAGAATAGTGAAGAACAGGTCCTTGTCGGCCCTGTCATTCCAGTTCTTGTTCATTGCGAGCGCGGATATACAGCTACAGGTGATTGGCGATGATGATGCTGGGGACTTATACGGAGTGGATGGAGACCGAGCTGATAGCAGTCTTAACAGTTCTACCCGATCAAATGAGAAAATTGGTAGTGAGAGCGACAAAGGGACGGAGCTGAGATTGGGAACTGGGGCAGACGTTGGGGACGCCCGGCGCAGAAGCGTCCAAACGCGTGGGTCACGTGGGTCGGCTTAACAATTAGCCGAAGGGAACGTTGAAATGCGGCCTCGTTGCGCAGACGTCTCACAGTTTTAAGTTGTAAAATTTGAACTGGAAATACTTCGAAGCTATCCCAATTCTTTCGTCAACTTTTTTTCTCGGATTCAAGAAAATGTTACTGCGTCAATTGCCGCGAGACCTTTCAAGGCGGACATCGAGGCGATAGAGCGCAAGTGGAGTCGAAAGTCCGTGCGCTACCGAGGTTTAGCCCCCTAACCTCAACCATCAGGACAGCAAGTCGAGAGGGGAAACTCGATGGCCCTGGTAGGGCGCTTATCCCTTCTAGTCCTTGGCAGTACCTAGGTAGTGATCTCACGAGATTGACAGCGCAGCAGAATTTTACAACTAAAAACGTGCGAGTTGTCGCTGATCCAAACGTCGCGTAGAGTAATGTGATGCATCTGGTGTTCTCTACCATGTCTGTCCTTTTTCGGAGGGTGCAACCTCGAGACATCGAGGGAAAGACATACTGGGGTAAAGTACCTCTGGACACGAGCACATTGGGGATGCGATGTTGCTGCGAGTTTCCGTCGCCAACAACCGAACTCAACGCTTTCTACGTAGTACCCTCTTGATCTACTTGTCTCCATTGCTGGCATTTTCTTCTTCAAATTCGTCTACTATTCGTCCTGCTTGACTTGTATTCAAGTGCGCAGATGAGCAGTGGTTGGTTCCATGGTTTCTGGTTTTGCATTTACGCGCTGCGATAATACCGTGCGAAGTCCTGCAATGACAACCAGAGGCGTAGAAATACCAAGCGACTGACGACAAGTTCCAACAGGGCTGGCTCTGTTTGACGGGGTTCTGGCAACATGCAATTTCGTGGATGCGAGAGAGGCCTCACACTTGAGCTATTCCGGCTCAACACTGCTCGGTCGCTGGCTTCCCTGGCGTCTCCCAAAGTCACTCACAGAGTTACAGCAGAGTTATATAATTTCTACCCCAGGTATCTCCTCTGCCAACCTCACGACTATTCAAACCTTCATCTTGACAACGTTCGTCTCGAGCTATAACCTTCTTCTCTCAATAGTCTCTCAGTAGAGCAGCTATAAGTCATTTCGGTGTTCCATCACCAGATATTTGAGCTGCGACTGGATGCTCGCTTGGACACCCAGAAGCGGCCAATACAGAAGGAGTGCTCAGAATACTTTGAATGGAGTGACGAAATGCTTGGGTGTAACATTGCTTAGTGCACACGTCGAATATTCAGGGGATGAGAGGCTCTGGACAGCAAGCCCTGCAATTGCCGCAATGCAACACTTTTTCCGATTGTCAGCGATGTATCCGGATTGTAGGCGGGATCAGCAGGCAGTGGGGGCGCTTGCGACAGCCAAGGGCCTTTCGTTCGCGTCCCCCATCGCCGCTTTTACGCGGCGCAAAAAACAACCTTTTCGCAGCGCCGGCAAACCGGGTGGGGAATTTGCGAGTCCACATTCGCAGCTTCCCAAAAGGGCGCTGGCGCTACTGCACCAGGCCGCCGCCCCCTAGGCAGAGAACCTCAGGCAGCAGATGCACGCGTAGCGGTGACCAGGCAGAGACCTTGTGGACCCACATCACGTGGTTTCGTGGAAACCTGGCGAAAACCTGGTTGCACTGTGCGAGCTGTTCGCCCCCTCGATGCGCGCCCGAAGCTCACCGGAACGCGTCCCCGACCACTTCACCTCATCCCACCAACTTCATCTCATGTCGCCCAGGACGACAACGAGCTCTCTATATGCTATCAACACCATAAAAACCTCTTTCATATGTCATTCTGTATTATTTGACAATTTTTCCTGGTCCAAAACATGCTTTTCCTCATCAAACGGCCAGCTTGGTCGTCAATTGACAGAGTGCAGAAATATCCTTCGATGGACCCCTCATCCCGATCCCTCCCACCCCCAGCGTCGGGCGTGCTTCCTGGTCAAACACCAGCTCGAAATTACGAATGCGTGATAGACAGATGAGCGAATCTAGGGGGCTCGCAATGGGTCCACGGGACGCAAACTCTGCTTGTCCATCATTCGCCGTATCTTGCATGGAAGCTAGCAGCTGGTTCACGCAAGCCTCGACGGTGTGCTCTTTTGGTTCGTAACACGACACCGAGGCGCGACACCATCCATCTCGAAATCTGCTTCTACGTAGGCGTAGGTGTCGGCGACAGGCATCATGCGTCGTCACAGGCGTTCGTGGGTCGTGACTGGGCCGTTTCGACATTTTTTTTTCTCTCTCCGTTTGACGACTCGATGCCGCCAATGGGTAGCGTCGAATTGATGCTGCAACATGGACGGCCAACGGGTCCAACCCCCTCCATTTCTCGACTACTGCGTCAAACTTATCTTACCTTACTCGAGTGTGACTCACACACCCTTACCTCTCGCCTGTCTCATTCATTCAGATCCCTGCCTTGTCTCCAAGCGGTCCGCGGGCGTTCCTGGATCTTGCATCACGGCCATTTTGTACGGGGCCAAAGTGACCCTCCCAACGCCGCCGCCGTGCCGCCAGAAGTCGCACACTCCCGCGTGTCAATTGACGAGTCAAGTCTGCCTGCGGCGAGTGCGAATGACGGATAGTGCTTGCATGTCGGTGGACACGCTAGTGGGATGCCTCGCGATTCCTGGGCCTCCGCCGAGGCCTCTATTAGTCGAGGAAAGACGAAAGTGCCCCATCTCCTCGGATGGTTGCATGGATGCCTCGGCGAAAGAGGAAAAGCGAGCCAAAAAAAACCACTTTACACGCAGTCTAGAGCAGCGATTACACGGCCCCCCGCGACACCACGCACCACCACCATGTTCCCCTCTTACCACTCACCCCTCCACCATTTCATCACCGCCCACCATTTCCAGCTCATCGTCGCCCATCACCGCCTGCTATGCTCTGCATCTGGGCCTGCACCACACCACACCCCCTCCACAAACGTCACACCCCCCAGAAGGAAAAAAAAAAAAAAAAAGAATGCTGCCCCCCGTCAAAGCCTGCTGTAACTCCAGGCAACAAGGGACTATTTTGATTGAGTTCCTTGTGTCTCAAGCGGGTTTGCCACTCACAGCTGAATAAAATTCGGCCCAAGCGCGCGCGGCTTCTTCCCTGAAAGCCTTTCTTTTTCCTCATACTGTATCCTTTCCAGTGTCCAGCTCCGCTATCCACCACCATCAGCTGCTGGCTCCATCATCTTCGGTCCTCCAGGGCAGCATCAAGCCAACATGCATGTCCATCCCCTTTAGCCCTGTGCTCCAAGGCCCCCATTCCACCCTCCCAAAGCACCTATAACTACCGTTGATGTCCCGGGGTTGTTTGGCTGACGGTCGTCGAAGGCCTCCTTGTCTGCCTCTTTTGTCCGCCTCATCTTCCTTGACCACCCACACCGGATCTCTGGTGACTGATCTCGCCCCAAGTGGTTGCACCATATCCAGAACGCAACCTGCTGACTTGGCTACCATATATCCCTTCGGTATCGCCTCACCGATCTTCACAGTGACTGATTTCCTTCAGCCTAACCCTGCATTTGCCTGTTCTGTGCTGGTTGCCCGAGTCAAACCAAAGCCTCTGCAACCATCGCTGTGCAGTTCAAATTGCTCCTCTTCCTCGAGGTCACTTAACTCCATCTCGGCCTCACCTCCTATCTACAGCTTGACCAGCTCTGGGGCGGCCGGCCACTCAATATCTTCAACATGTCCTCCGCAACAGACAACCAGATGACGAGGTTTCTCTTCGCCATCTTGAAACAGAAGAACTTGAAGGACGTGAGTACCGGTAGTAGCTTCATACATCTCTTCCTCTCAGCTCATCATCGTCTCAGATTGACTGGAACGCCGTCGCCCACGATCCGATCTTGGCGCAGCCCATCACCAACGGCCATGCTGCTCGCATGAGATACTCCCGCTTCCGCTCGGCGATGCTGGGCCTCGAGCCTCAAAAACGTAACCGCGCCCCTGCGAACAAGAACCGGGTCACGAAGTCCAAGAAGGAGCCGAGGCCGAAGAAGGAAGAGGATGACGACGCCGCCAACCGAGTCAAGCCGGAGCCCGGGACCGCCGAGGCCCTCACCCGGCCCGAAATCCGTGCGAGATCTCCTGTTAAGGTCAAGCAAGAGCACAGCCAACCTCCCTACCGCCAACAGTTCACGCCGGCATCCATGGCGTCGCCGCCCGCCCCTGAGTGCCTGTCGACATTCCAAAGGCTCCTCACTCCTTGTAGCGACGACATGTTCTCGGCGCCTCAGAACCTTCAGTTCAGCCCGTCATCCAACATGATGGGCCACTCGGCCTTCGACCTTCCGCCAGTCATGCCTTGTGCCCACGAGCCCAACTCCTGGGGATCAAGCCCTATCTACTCGGCCTTTGACGCCGCTTACGACATCGAGGGCTTCGGCCTGGGCGCCATGTGCGATCACCAGAACGGCCAGGGGCACGCGAGCGAGCTGCACGGGTCGCCGGCGCTGGCTAACCTGATGCCCGAGCACATGAACATCAAGAACGAGCACTGGGACGCCCAGTTTCATCCATAATACGTTGCAAAGGAGGGCGCACGCGGGCCGGAGGGAAGATCTATACACACACACGCATTTGTCGGGTCCAGGTTGGAAAAGATTGCTCTCGTTTGCCTTCTTCTGTTATCTCGTGCCGGTCACCCCGCTCTTCCATTTTCACGGACTGGTCAGTTGTAAGTACTAATGATGTTATGCCCCACCTGGACGGCGTTTTTGGTCTGGCTTTAGAATGTATGCCCCCGTAATCAGGGAGCCTTAGAAATTCCCAACATGACGATTTTCCACGATCTTCTGTTCCCTACTGTGTGTTTTGACTATTTCTTATTGGACTTGGTGTGGAACTGAAGAGAACATCCTGGATGTGTGTTGTGGTTGTTAAAGCTTTAGTCTTGGGGGACACCAGTGGTTGACAGCACAAGGGCACTCCTCAACAAGGTATGCTCTGCATTGTTCCTTCACTGAGAAATCCGCGACTCCTCTTCTTTGCTGAAGGCATGGTGCGACACTAGATATCACAGTTTTCGGTTTTTGAATGAGAACATTCTTGTTCAGTACTACAACTGGACAGACAGAGTTACTCACGAGCCGCTCTGCTGCTGGACAAAACTGCCCAGTTGTTTGCTGCTTTGCAATCTCTCTGGCCGTGAATCTAGTTCTTCCCCTCTTTAATTCTTCTGCCTGACTTGTTTACAAGGTTGTACTCTGTTCTGCCTAGGTAGGAACTCTCTCTGTGCCTTCCAGCTTGTCCTCCTCCTTTGTTGTGGCCGTCACTGTCGCTATTACTCTCGCCATTATTGTTGTTCTTGCTGTCCTTCCAGCTCAACGGCTTCTTCCTAAATGGTTTGACCTATTCCTTCCCCGACTTATCTAATATGACCGTCTACCTGCCCTATCACTCAGTCACAACTCACCTGACAATCCATCCTTTCCATCATCCCACAAACCTACAAAATCAAAAGTCGAGGTACTGCTTCATCTTACCATCTGAACCTTCTTCAAGTGAACCCAACATATGTTCTGATACTTCCGAGCTACAGATATCATCGACTTTTGCAACATACTTTCCACACAGCACATTCATCACCAGTATCATCAGTAAGTTTCTCTCACTTGAGACTACAATTCCATCTCATGATTTTTACTTCATCTGGTTCTAAGAAGGAAGCTCTCTAGATACAAGCAAGATGGCTTCTGAGGGTTCTTCCGACGCCAAGGTCCCCACCCCGGGCGACGTGAACTTTGCCTTTCTCATCTTCAAGCACATACCCGAGAAGCCCAACATCGACTGGGAGGCTTTCGCCGCCGATGCTGGATTCAAAAACGCCACGGTCGCCGCCGTAAGTCTCTCCTCAAAAAAGAACCTTTCTGCTCTTCTTGATTTCGCCCAGCGCCTGAGAACTGGTGCTGACAAAGTTTGTACCAGACCCGCTACGGCCAGATTAGAAAGAAGTACTCGGGCCAGCCGGCAGTCCCCGTTACCCCGAGAAAGAGCAAGGCCGCCGAGAACCCGGCGTCCGCGTCTAAGGTCACCAAGCCCGGAGGCCGCGTTGGCACCAAGGGACGCAAGGGCAAGGCGGCTGCGAAGGCTGAGGAGGATCACCAGAACGAGCTCGGTAAGCCCGAGGAGGGCGAGATCGTCGACCCCTTCACTTCCGAGAAGTAGGGCATGGCTGAGAACTAAGGTCTCTCCTGTGATATGTCTAACCGTATTCATGTGCGAATCTCGCTCCGCCCATACTAGAGGAAGAAGACGAACGCCTGGGCTCGCTATATACCAACTGATGGCACAGAGGTAGCTCGGTATACTTGAACTCGGACAATAGAGTCTCATCATTGCAGATGGAAGCTTCTAATCAACTTGAACGAGTAAATGAAGGGAAGAGTGATCGTCGAGCGTGGAAGCCGAACTTTTCTGGCCGTGGAACGCCACGCCCATGCAGATATTAGAATCTCTTCTGTGGTGTCTTAGCGGCAGGAAGGAGTCCACCTGGATTTCTGTTCAATAGGAAGCAACAATCAAAAAAACTGCAGTTGGAAGAGTTCATCATATTAAAGAGTATCAAAACTGTATCATCTTTGGAGATATCATGACATCTGGTACATTTTGCTGATCCCGCCGTCTATCTTGGGTCCGGTCGACCATGGAAGTTGTGGCCTACGCGGCTCTTCCCCAAACCGCAGGCAGCTTCTCATTTATTTCCAAAGCGGCTGGAACTCAAGTGACTTATCTCCAGAAATCTGGGTGATGCCCAAAACATATGAACCAGTAAAAAACCTAGAAAACCTTTCAAGCCCACAGGCCAAGTTCGCTCTTGCCTGAACCATAGAAGCCACGAAAACTTTTCAGCTATCCCGGCTGCCTTGGCCGTTCCAGTCTCAGTCATTATTGAGCACCTGGTAGTTAGTTGCCTTGTTAGGAAACAGAGCACCGGCTCTCACTGAGTTGGTGCACATTCTGAGCCGTTGTCCAAAACAGGTGCAGCATATGAAAAATATTCAATTGGCTACCTATTTAAGATCTAGCCATCCCCCTAGTCTGTCCCAGCCGAATTTACCTCCTTCTCTCTTCCGCGCTAGAGCTTCCTTTCGCATCCCAACACAGAAAAATCAACTGGAGCTTGCTTCTATCTACATCACAAGACACTCGCATCTTGTATTATTTACCCCGACACAAGTAAGTCAACCTCACATTCTTGGATCCAGAACTGCTCTAACTTTATTTCCATCTCCAGGACCGGAAGTCAAAATCATGCCCCCGAAGAAGGCAGCCGCTGAAAACGCCGATGGCGGTGCCACCGCCTTCACCGATGGCGAGATCAAACTCGTCAAGGCAGTCTTTGACAGCATGAACACCCGCCCTGACATCGACTTTGAGAATGTTGCCAACATCATGGGCCTCGCCAACGCGAAGAGCGCTCGTGACCGCTTCCGTGTTGTCTCGAAGAAGCATGGTTGGACCAGCACCGACGGCTCGGGCGGCGCTACTGCTGGTGGCGACGGCTTTTCCAAGGCCAAGGGTCCCCTTGCCCCTAGGAGCACTACCAAGGTCACCAAGAAGCCTGCCCCCAAGAAGAAGGGCACCGCCCGCAAGAAGGTAAGCCAAGATTCCCTATTGTCGATCCTCATACGACTTCTCGGTTCTAAAATCACTTTCAGACTAAGAAGGAAGTCGAGTCGGATGACGACGAGGATATCACGGGCAAGCTCGAGTCCGACTCGGATGGCAAGACCATCCCCAAGGATGAGCCTATGGAATCTTCCAGTGAAGAAGAGGATTAAGGTCCAGGGCTGACGATATGACTCGAGGGAAGAGTAGAAGACTCGGGATCTTCTTCAGATGGATGGCAGACGACAACTTTGGGCAGATTGGATCGCAGTTTTGACAGGTAGTCAGTGAGATCAATAACATTTCTGCTCTCAATCCGAGTCTCCTTTGCATGTTTGTGATGAATACCCACCAATTCCTCTGGGTTCTCATTCTCCGACATTTCCCAAGGCTGCCTCGACTGTTGTTTGATTTGCGGCACTGTCAACTTCCAGAAGTCGCAATTATAATGAATGAGGCCTTTCACAGTCATGTCTACCTTTTCTTTGGCCCATACTGGCCGGTGTTTCTCGCAATTGCTAGGCCCAGCTACTCGCCTTAGAGCACCTCTCTTTTGTTCAAAGTAGTTGCTGAGTCCCAAGAAAGGGAACCCATGCCTTTGAGAAGACATGCCTTGTCTTCAACTTGAACACCTGGGCCTACATTGATGCCATATTTGGCTGCATTTCTTAAGTACCTGAGTCCCCGCGCACATCAACCTTGATATTTCCCAGACTCGTCACCCCCAGGCTCTTGCCCTGTCTGCTGATTTGAGCTCTCATCAACTCATCGACTGGTAACGGGCACTCTTTCTGTAACTGGAAGCCCTGTGTCCCGTTCACCTGGCTTAAGAGGCTTCCCACGATAGGCCGCTGTGCAACATTTCTACATGAGCAACCAGCTTTTGATCTTCTCACTCCAACTCTTCATCCACATCACCACAAACCCTCCCACAAACATATCAGTAAGTAAGTGTTTATTGTTTCTTTCTTTCTGGATAAAAAAATAGAGACGACTTCGAGGTCTGGGACTGTCTTCTTTTTGATCCAGTATCACTGGGATCGAAACAGTCCAGCTCGTTTCTGTCATCTGCTTACTCGGGCAATCCTTCCTCAACCCCAGAGAAGGTGTTCCTGCCGCCATCCGGGTAGGCTACCTGCTCCAGTCTCCAGACAGCTCCTACTTCCCAAGTCACTTCCCCTCTCATTTCCTCTATTTAGCTCATCCGGTCATCCACAATCTCTGCTCACTCAAGCAATCAACCTCATTCCACTTTGACTGACCATTTCAGCGACGCTTCTGCTCCAGACCGAGCCAACCTTCAACCTCACCCGGCACTTTGACACACACAAGAATCATAATGGCTACCGTGGGAACCGACGCCGAGGGCCAGGTCACCTTCCTGGTTCACTGCATCAAGTATTCTAACAATGGACGAGTAAGCCTTCCTCAGTACTGCAAAAAAACCAAAGCTAACTCTCAAAGGTTGACTTCGATTCCGTTGCCAAGGAGCTGAACATTGCCTCCAAGGCTGCAGCGTAAGACATGCCTCCGCACGCCACCGCTCTTCAGAAGGCGTAAACTGACAGATCACGCAGTGCCAAGCGATTTGAGCGCCTCTTGAAGGGCTACGGCATGAAGCCCAGTGACCTCCAGAAGCCCGGAGGAGCTGCCACCTTGCCTACCACCCAAAGCCCCGGTACTCCCAAGACCAAGTCTACCGGCAAGCGCTCTGCCGCCGCTGAGTCTCACACCAGCAACACCAAGCGAGCCAAGCATGCCGCTTCTCACCCAGCTCTCACGTCCTACAAGGATGAGGATGACGAGGAGGAGCAGGAGGAGTTCAAGGTCAAGAAGGAGACCAAGGGCGACGGCGCCTCCGCCACTATCGGTTCGTGCGACGAATACCCTCGAGGCGACGACGACGACGTGCAACTTCTCTACGTCGTAGAGAAGACGAGAGGCTGCCCCATCCACGATTACGCCGAATACCGAGGCCCCCACTCCGTTTCCGTTGCGAGTGATACTAACACCGAGTCGACGCAGATGCAGCCGGCGGAACTGACAAGTTCGAGGTTTGATTTCAGTCAGCTGCCCGTGTGTCAGCATGGCGGCTGGGGATTGACGCCAGACCCACCCCTTTATGCATGGCCAGGGATGGGCTGTGCGCTGCATGATGACCGAGACACGGCCCAGCTGGTTGGGATATGTGAGTTTTCCCCACAGCGTTCGTTCACGACGGAGCTAACTGGGTCGCCTGCAGGACAAGCGCGGCTTTTTCGCGATGCGCCTTTCACGGGAGTTCCAGAGAAATGTCTTGGACCTGTATCTCAGGTCGATGACACAGATAGGCAATAGATCTGCTTGATTTTCTGCGCCACTTTCTATTCGCAGTGACACTAGCTTCCAGTGAGACATAACCGTTGAAGGTACTTGCGGCAGATGTACCGGCCAGATCGGGCAGGTGGAGAGATCGTGACTGCGGGGAAGCAGGGATAAAGCTTTTTGTGCCACCGCCGACGACGCTAATCTGGACGACACGCTCTCGCCGAGTCTGGAAATGCATATTTGACGATGTTGTCCCTTGGTAAGGAAGCACTCGTCAAAGAGTTATTGTTCCCAGACATGATTGAACAATGCAGGTGACATGTGTTTGTGGCCTCGGGGGGTCTGGAAGGTCTCCAAGACGACCCCTATCTGCCGCCGTCTCCCAGGGCGCCCGGTCGGCTGCGCGGCGACAGCAGCCCAGAAACGTGCTCTACTCGCGTCCTGAGAAGGAATATCGGAAATTAGGAACTCCCAAATCCGAAGTTAGCGCGACTTTCTCCGGTGTCTCAATTTTGCGTGCCTAAGGGTCCCGCTTCCTCCAACAACTGACACAAGGCCAACGGACTCGACGTACACGGAGGTGGGCAAGCTGTGATATAGAGGCCATATCCAGCCAGAGGCATCAGATCTACGGAAATCGAAGGGGACGAAATCTCGTCCTGAACATCTCAAGATACGACGACCAGTCTTGAGCTCCCTCCAGACATTGCGACCTCCCAGAACACGGCGTCTCGGGCCAGCACAGCAAACAGACACACGCGAGGCAGGTGCAGACCCTTCACCTCCCTCGTCCTCGCTCCTTCCTTCCTTCCCAAAGATCAGAACTGTTGTCACTTGCAACCAGAGCCCTAAGACGAACCGCGTCCGCCCCACCTTTCCTATGACATCTTGTCCGCACCTTCCCATCTGACTTGAATTCCTCCCCCCTTCACCCTCTACCTCCTAACCATCCTCCAGCAAAACGCAGCCCATCTCATTTTCGAAGCCTGGGAAACGGACAAGCGCGCACACATCTGAAGAAAAAAAATTCGACCGGTCGGGCTAAGTAAGGGCTTGTCTTCCTTTCCCAACCCCAATCCACATCCCCCCGATCCCTTCCTCTCTTATTTCCTCCCAACCATCCATCGCCAGCAGGAAAGGCGACCTCACCAACGTCGACTTCGACAAATCCATCGTTTTTCTTGTATTCTTTCTTTCTCGGTTTTGCATCGCGATTGACGACTTACGCATTTACAATATCGTCAATTGAAAGCAATTGGTAAGCTTTTTCCTGTCTCTTATCGTCACGTCCTCCTTTTTCTTCCCTTGATTTCTTTTCTTTTCTTCTCTTCCTCCTCCATCATCTCGCATCGTGGAATTTGGACGCGGGATTGACTCTCTTTTCCTCTCAGACGAGACGACCCCAACTTTATTATCTTTCGCGTCATTTCTACTTCGACACTCCTCTTCCGCAATCACAATGGCCTACTCTGAGAAGATTGCCTGCTCCGACGAGCAGCTCCTCTGGGAGAACCAGTCGGGTTCTTCCACCCCGCGCTCTGATTCCACTTCCAGCACTCAGACCAGCGTCTTTTCGACTCCGGGTGCTCCTAAGTCTCCTACCAGCACCGAGACGCCCGCCCCCAGTCTTGGTCATAATGGCAACAAGAAAACCGCTGGACCAAACCAAGCCAGTTTTGCAGTGCTGCCAAGTTTCGCGAACCACGTCATGGCGGGAAACACGCCCTATGATCCTGGTCACATCTGCACCATGCGAGATGAGCTTGTGCAGGCTCGATCAAGAGGCGAATTTCCCATTTCCTCAAACACTCCCGAGGATGCTCAGACCATCTTGGAGGATTACCAGCATCTTCAGCGTCTCCGAGCTGCTCGAGGTGACCCTGCTCTACCCCCTTCCAACGAATACAACATCATCAAGATTGACATCGCCCGCCGCATCAAGGCTCGCGATGAAACCCACGGAGGTTCAGCCAGCCTCCAAGAGATGGACGGCCGAATTCAGAGCTGGATGAACTCAATTCACAAGGAAGCCCGGATGCTCGAGATCACCCAGGTAGCCCTCCAGCGCAAGGGCATCAGCAACCCCACCCAAGAAGACATGGATGCAATCGCAGAGGAGTTCATGCAGATCGCCGAGCGCACCCTGCTTGACGTCGCCAATCCCCTGCGCATGAACGCCTCCAGAATGGAGGCGAACATC
>WIGN01000007.1:261703-342797 GCA_014235955.1 Colletotrichum sojae | reverse complement strand
ACCATCGGTCGCTTCGACAGTCACATCGGTCGCTTCGACAGTCACATCGGTCGCTTCGACAGTCACATCGGTCGCTTCGACAGTCACATCGGTCGCTTCGACCGATGTGTTTCGTCTCTTGACGGCGCAATGACGGCACAGATCGACACGCTCAATGCCATCCTCACTGCCCAGACTGGTACCTTCAATGGATCACTGAACATGCTCAACGCCGCTCTCGGCACTGTCCAAGCCGACCTGCACCAGCTTACAAGCAACTTGCCTGCCATCATTGCCGGTGCAGTCCAGGCCGCGGTTCAGGAGGAGCAGCTTTCTTCTACTTACAACCCCGCTGCCCACCAAAACCGTCAGGCCGCCGGAGACGCACCCCCTAGCTACAAGCACATGGGACAGGCCCCGACCCAGTACCTCCCCGCATCGCATGTCTTCGGACAGCAACACAACGAAGTCTCGCGGGTCGCGAGCACCCACAGATCCAAGTCCCGACTTGGAATGATTTGGAAGAAGATTACGGGCAACTGGGGCTCGAACAAGGGAAAGGGAAAGGGCCCGAAGATCAATGAGAAGGCCTAAATTTGAAGCATGCGCTGGCCGCAAGATGGGCGGCTCTCTCGATCTGGGAGGCCAAAAGGAATATGATCGCCACGGACGGTTGGAAAGATCAGCGGAATCACAGGGGGACATTGGTTTTGTAGATCACTGCTCGTTCTTTACTCTCATTAGGAGATTAATCCGGAGCGACGCGATGTGTTTGCAGGGAAAAAATGCCAACGAAGCTCGGACGTTTTTTTGTATGAGAGGCCCTCGCGGATTGGTTGAGCAGATACAGACTAAGGTACGCCACAATTGCCTGAGCCTGACAAGTGGAAGGAGCCCGCGCAGTGGCCGCCGGAGGCAAAAAGCCCGCGCAGCGGCCCCCGGAGGGCCGCCGGAGGCGGGGGTTCCAAGGGGGCTTGCCCCCTGGTAATGCGCAAATCCGAGGTATCCAAAAAAAAAATCACGGTACAATTGTCACTCAGATGAGATTTTTTGGTGGTAGTTGCCTGTTTCTGCCTTAAAAAAAAGGCGGCAAGTGCCTTCCATTGACAAACGCGCTGCTGGATGTAAACAAACGCCCTTCTAATTCACCCAACCAATCCATCCACACATCCTTTCGTTCGATTCCATCATTAAACCATCGTCGGATCATCAGAACATCACCCCCAATCCCCCTCATGGCGTCTGCAGCAGCGTCCATGCCGCCGCCAGGCCCCCAGGCCATCCTGGTGGTGGTGGTCAGCCTCCCGATCGACCCCACGTGCCCGGCTTGACACGGAAATGTCGTGGATGTGGACGAGATCAGCCTCTCGATCAGTATCAGAGCATGAAAAAGGGTGCCACCCAGCTCACTGTCGATTGCCTTACCTGCCGTAGGGCGCGCTCTCGGGGGGTAAGCATCACCACCAACCCGTCGTCGGAATCCAAGCGCTCTTCATCTGTTGTCCCTTCGAGAAGAGGCTCCGATGCCATGTCCGCTCTTCAGACTCGCAGGACACACCTGAGCAGGCCGCAGCCCGTGCAGAGCAAGCCAGAATCCAGCGCCAGAATCGCGCGGACCGACGATCCAGTCTTGCTCCTCCTCTGACGCCAACGTTATCCGATCTCATGCGTCTTCAAGCTCAAGGCCATCTGCTGCTAGCAGTCAAGCCCAGTCCAACGTGGGATCAGCGAGCGGGATGCCTCCTAATTCACCAGCCCCTCCTCGCCGTCGTTACTTCGACTGCATGACTTGCGACCTCCCCCGATCCATCGCTCACCGCGTTGGTGACCAAGACCGCTGTCTTTGGTGCGCTGCTGGCACCCTTGGACGAGACCTTGAGGCCGAACAGAAGTGGTGTATTATGGGCGATCACGATACGGGTCGTATCCTCTTCTTTGATGATGAGGAGCCTGACATGGAGTACGTTGCCTGCTTCCAGCACCGTCCTCTTCCGTTCTCCAACTCAAGCCCACCCTCTACGGGTTCTGATAACACGTATGATGGAATGCTTCGGTCCTCCTCCCCTGTACGTTCTGTTCAGCCTCGCCCTCAGCCTGCTGCTCGACCTCGGCCTCGTGCAGCCGCCGATGATGATCCCAACCGGGGATTCCACGTCACCGATCCCGTCTTTGATGGCGATCTCAACGCAGAGGCCCTGACTCCCCAGGACCAGGAGCTGATCTCCAGCTTCTACCGCAAGCTCGACCAGGATGAACTTCAGACGTGTCTCCGCTACTCACAGAGATGGTTTGACTTAAACATCAACGACGATGGTGTCTGCAAGACTTGCCGTAACGCCGATGGCGACAATCCCGTCTTTCTGTTTGGCGCAGCAAACAACATGGACTTCGGAGACGTCCCCGCTCATCTGCCCCAGCTCACCTACATCGAAGAGATCTTGATCTCTCGCGTTCATTGCGCGGTTGACCTCTGCCAGGTTCGCGGTGTACAATACGCATACAAGGGACACACGATCAACTTCTGCGCAACGTGGCCAAGGTCCACGACCAACTTCCTTTATTGCCTCAGGACGTCGACGTTGTGCTCATCCGTCCTCGCAATGCCGATAACAACCCCGGTCTACGTCGACAGTTTCGCTCCCGATTCACTGTTCGCAAAAGTGTCATTCGCACCTGGCTTCAGCATCTGCTCGCGCACCATCCCGGTTATGCTGATGTCGATGTCAGCGACCGCAACATCGACAGCTTGCCCGAAAACGGGGATGTCACCGACAGCCTCCCTCAAGAAGTTATTGACGAGCTTGCCGAAGACCTCAATCCCGACATGAATGACAAGCAGGCTTTGTTGTCGTTGGCCTTCCCTTCGTTGTTTCCCAACGGACAGGCAGAGTTCGTCCAGCCCCGCCAACGTACTGTCGACTACCTGACGTACGTTCAGCATGCCATCAAATGGAAGGACGGCCGTTTTGCTCGCCACCCTCGCTTCAGATTCGCTGCATTTAACACCATGATGCGCAGGAAGACCGCCGGTCGCAGCGTGTACTTTGCCAAGCACACAGGCCGTCAGGAGCTCACCGTCGAAGACCTGCGTTCCGCGTTTGCAGAAGACACGCCTGAGCCCAAGGCCCTCCTGAACTCGGTCGTACGTTTCGCAGACGTCCTCAAGGGAACCGGAACCTACTGGCAGACGAAACGCAACCATCTCGAGGCCTGCGTCTACACGCTCGGATGCCCCGCGGTCTTCTTGACCTTCAGTGCAGCGGAATATCATTGGTTTCATTTGATGAAGCACATGCCGCGCTTCGAGCAGTGGAAGAACAGTACTCCGATCCAGCAGATGCAGATTGCTCGGGAGAACCTTCGCGACAACCCGCACATCGCTGCCCACCTCTTCGTTCGCCGGTCGCAGCTGTTCCGGCAAGAGGTTCTTGCAAAGAAGTACTGTATTGTCGACTATTGGGACCGTTACGAGTTCCAGGGCCGTGGGAGTACACACAACCACGGCCTGTACTGAACCAAGGATGCCCCATCACTCGATATGACAACCGAAGCTTCCCGGAGAGAGTTCTCTGAGGCCTGGGGCGGTCACGTCAGTGCCCATAACCCAGAGCCCAACCGAGTCTTCGACATCCAAAATAAAGCAAACCCTCTCAACGTTGCAGGCAGCAGGCCCCCGCCGTCCACGTTTGCGTTCCTTTCTAGTGTCGTGAACCGTGTACAGAGACACAAGCACAACGCCTACTGTCAACGCAAGAAGAAGGGTACCGACGTTGTGGCATGCCGGTTCCACTTCCCGCACCCTGAACGTCCGGTCCCCGATGTGACGAAGGATTTCAATCTGAACCACTGGATCTTCGTTGGCAGGAGGAACGATGAAATGTTGAATCATTTCAGTCCCGCACTTTCTGTCGGCTGGCTTGCCAACACCGACATCTCCCCCTGCACCAGCGCCTATGCAGTCGTCCAGTACGTTGCCAAGTACTGCAGCAAAGCGGAGGTGAAGACGCAGACGTACAAGGAGCTCGCAAGGAGCATTGTGCCCAAGGTTAAGGCCAATCAGCCGGCTGTTTCTTTCGCCGCAAAGCTAATGAACAAGATCATTGCTGAAAGAGACTGGGGCGCCCAAGAGGTCTGCCACATCCTCCTCTCCGAGCCTCTCGCCGAGTGCTCTCGCACCGTCGTATCCGTCGATTGCCGTCACCCCGACCAGATTGGGAGCGACAATCACATGATTGCTGATGGCCAGCTCAGGATGGGAAAGAGTCCGCTGCAAAAGTACCTCTCTCGCTCAGCTGAGGATCCCTGGAGCTCCATGACGTTCGTGTTCTTCAGGACATCGACACAGCCCATACCCCTTGGCGTCAATTTCCCCATGCCAGGTCTCGCGTCATCAACTACTTCCCTCGCTACAAGAAGGACAATCCTGCTCAGCACGAGGACTACTGTCGCGTCAAGATGATGCTGAATCATCCGCACCGACAGCTCGATGAACTGCTTACAGTTGAAGGCGAGGTTTACACCACCTTCCGAGATGCTTACGACGCCTGCAAGACATTCCACGGCAACCATGCCCCCGACTTCTATGATACAATCACCGACACTCCCGAAGATGCCGAATTCGAGGATGCGGAAGCTGAAGAGTGGATGCGCAACGCTGGCTGGGAGGAAATGGCTCGTGAGCTGCCCGATCGCCCCATCGAAACCGACGACATCGACATTCTCGGCAACCGGCCCATCGATCTCAACTACGACTGGAGTCCTCACGTCGGACGTTACTTTGACGAGCTGAATGTCGATGCCTTCTGGCAGACAGCCAGGGGCCAGCATGGACTTGATCTACCTGCCGGTGACGCCGATTACACGGAAGATGACGTTGCGAGCCTCAATACGCGCCAGCGCCAGGTGTACGACTTGGTTTGTACTCACCTCGATCGTGTTTCTGATCATCATAACCCGCCCCAGCTTCTCCTGCACGTCGATGGCAAGGGTGGGACTGGAAAGTCCCACGTCATCAAGCTAATCCATCACACTCTCAAGCAGCGCGCAGGACCGAACGATCCCATGATGATTTCAGCTCCCACCGGCATTGCGGCCAACGGCGTCGGAGGCTTGACTCTCCACAACCTATTGCGTCTCCCCGTCACCCGATCGTTCCAGGACCTCTCGAGCGCCGATGTCTCGCGCCTGCAGAACACGTGGCGACACGTTCGCTACCTCGTGATTGATGAGAACTCAATGGTGAGCCTTCGCATGCTAGGATGGCTCGACAACAGGTTCCGCCAGATTTACCCGGCCAAGTCTGACTCTCCCTTTGGCGGTCTGAACATCATCTTGATGGGTGACTTCTACCAACTCCCTCCGTGATGGAAAAGGCACTGTTCCACACCAAGCCGCTGAACGATCCTTTCGAGCTCACTGGACGCAACGTGTACAGACTTTTCGACAAGACGATCGAGCTCGACACCATTGTTCGTCAGCAGGGCGACAGCCAAGCTGCGTTTCGTGCTGCATTGGACCAGCTGCGCACCAGTACTGTCACCGTAGACACCTGGCGTCTGCTCTGTACCAGAGCCCGAGCTATGCTACGCCCCCAGGAGGTACAGCAATTTGATGACGCTCTCCGAATCTACTTCACCAACGCCGAGGTCAACGAGTACAACATCACCAAGCTGGAAGGCCTCGAGTCGCCCATCCGTACGCTTCAGGCTGACAACCACGGGCTCAATGCTGAAAAGGTGGCGTTTGCCGATGTCGGAAGTCTTCATAACAAGGTCCACCTGTGTATCGGATCGCGTGTGATGCTTACCGAGAACACCTGGGTCGAAGCAGGCCTCTGCAACGGTGCCCTTGGTACTGTGAAGGACATTGTCTGGGCCGACGGTGCCGACTGGATGACCGACCAGCCCCTTGCTATACTTTGCTCCTTTGATATTTACAAAGGACCTGTCCAGGTTTCAGGTCCTGGCATTGTTCCGATCTTCCGCTCAACGCGCGAGTTCTACAAGGGAGCCGCTGCTTGCTCTCGAACCCAGTTTCCGCTGACAAACGCATTCGCTATTATTGTCCACAAGGCTCAGGGCCTCACTCTCGGCGCCGACATCGAGATCTCGGGTCGTGAATTTCAGCAAGGATGATTAGTATATGTCGCTGTCTCTCGAGTCAAGACCATTGGCGGCGTCATGTTTGAAGGACAATTCAACTACGACCGCTTCCAGCGAAACGAGAGCGAGTTCTCCAAGGACCGACAGAACGACGCCGTCGCCAGAGAACGTCAGCATATGACTCTCGGCTGAAGAGTTGTGCCCAACTCGACAATGATCCACTGATCCGCTGCCCCGGTCACCAAACGAGCTATTGGCGATGATTCGAACGACGTCGAGTCTCCTACAGCCAAGAGGCACAAAGCTGACCCCAAGATCTCTGCCCGACGGGTTCTCTAGGATCGAATTGGCCTCGAGCAAGAAGCTGCCATCAACCGCGTCATCGATGGCCAAAGTACTGTTTCCCTTTTTCCTTCTCGCGTTGCTTTCGACATGGCCAATGATGCGGATCGCTGAGGCCACCAGACCCCCAGCCATCGTCTTGCAATTGTACAACATTTGCCACTAAGCTGACAGTGACAATTGCATGGCAAATGCAGCTGAGATCTGTGAGTTCATTGACATTCACATTGTTGTGGCCGGTGCTGACCTTGATTTCGCAGGAACGACTAGGCATTCTGGACCTCAATACCACAATCCCAACCACGATACATTTGCACGACAATTGCCACCGAGACTACAGTGACAACTGCACCGCAATTGCAGCCAGGATTTGTACGAGTATTAATATCAACATCACACGACAGTTTGAGGCATGGGACGGGGGGGCTCACCACGCCTTGGACAAAGAAGCCATGAAGACGTGGCTATACCCAACCAATCTCGGTGCCACAAGAGACTACCAGTCTCCCATTTGATCATTGGACAACTCGTTACTGTTTGGGCAAGCTGGACAGGTGCCGTATTCAATTCACAGCAAGGAGGAATTGGATGCAGCATTATATACGCGCATCAACCCAATAGATGTGGGCACGAAGCAGTTCATCCAGTTCATACCGGAGACTCCTGATGCGCAGAGCTAATGCCGAGTACCACTAGAATACGAGTCGAGATCGTGAATAACTCGATCTTTAACACGCGGGTTAGGATCGGTTATAGATTAGTTCTCTATAGTTATTATAAAGATAAAATATAGTAACGTGGTTCATCAGTCAGCCGGACGTACCAGTCAGCCGGACGTACCAGTCAGCCGGACACTTTTTCCCATGTCCGCAACTTCATTTGACATTTTTCAACCACAACACATTGGATTGACTATTCGTTATCGCTATTCGACTCATTCGACGATTCCACATCCTTAGAACAGGTTCGCGCATTACGTCCGGTCTCACCACACACACCACATCGTCTCCGAGCTGGCTGGGCTCTCTTTGATGGACCCCCCTCTTCATCATTTCGAGGTGCTAGACGCTTCCCTTTTTGTTTCTCCTCTACTAAAACCTGAGATTCCTCTATACTAAGTGCTCCTCCACGTTGTACCCGGGACTTTGGGGCCCTCCGGCGTTTAGCAAGTGCCACATTTGCATCCTCAAGTGTGCGCAGTCGATCGGTCAAAAGAGTGAGAGAGTGTGCCATTGCTTGTGCACCCTTTGACAATTGCTCGACTGCTTTAATTATTGGAGTCGGAGAGCTTCCCTGATGAGTAGTGATCCGCCTTTTGATAAAATTAGATTGCGAAACGGTTTGTTGTGAGTTGGAGGGCGTTTGCGACTGCCAAGGTGGTGGTGTTGAAGGGTTGGCAATTGGAGGTGTAGGCGTCCGCAAATGCACATGAAGCTTGCTAATGACATGCTCTGGGTCCCGTGGGGTAATTCCAGCTCCCAGGAATGCAGATTTGATGTTTTCTTTTGTGAAAACCTTTTGGTGTGCGCGGTGGAAGCCAAAAAAGAACTCGGACTTTGTGATGTGGTTTATGGAGGCTCGGATGAAGAGGTTGATTTCATCGCCGTATGCGCGTTTCAGGGGCGAATAAAGGGAAATGTCTAATGGCTGGAGTAGATGAGATGAATGCGGAGGCATACTGACAGTGATAATGGCGTTCTGCTTGCAGTAATTGTTAAATTCGGCCGATAAATGGCTCTCGTGACCGTCGATAATGAGCATCCGATAGATGCCCTTAGTGTGACCCTTGGTATGTTTATCGAAGTGTTTGATCCAGTCCAGACCTGTCTCGTTATCAGTCCATCCATTAGTAGTAGGTTTAATAACCCAGTCGCCTGGAAACCCTGATTCCGTGGTCCAATTGGCAAGGTGATAAGCGCCTTGAACGATCACGAACGGAGGTATGCACCACCCGCCCGAATTGATGCATGCAATAACCGTAGCCCATTCACGATTACCAGGCTGGACAGACTTTGCTTTGCCGCGTCTATCGGCGCGTGTTACCACCATTGATGCGGTGATAACACCCATCATAAAGCCAGTCTCGTCGAAATTATACACGTCCCCCTCTCCAATCCCGTACTTGGCCATCATATTGCGTAACAACGCGAACCACTTCTTGATAACCTCAGGATCCTCTTGAAGAGCCCTTTGATAATCGTATGGACGATTAAATTTGGTTCTCAATGATGGTTGCGAGTCCACAAAGCGCTTGGCCCAACGCTTGCCAACAGGCTCGCCATTACGCGCCCGCAGCAGGAGATTGGCCATATCTTCCACACTAGCGAGCCGCAAAGGAAGTCCTCTGGAATCCTGTTAAATAACGTATTGGAGAAGTGCTTTCTCTTCGATCGAATCGAGTTTACGTCGTTCGGGTTGGGTACGTTCGCGCCGGGGTCGGTCGTTCATTCTGTGTCGAACGGAACTTTCGGGGACACCGTAGGTCTTTGCAGCACGCAACACACTTAATTTCTGGCCTGCAGCGCGTGCCGATCGAATCGCCTCAATCGCAAGAATGGTTTTGTCTTCTTGTGTGTAAACTGGCATGATGGTTGTGTAATTGTTACGCGTCAAAGGTTTAAGTGGTTGGAAGCCGACCGTGTCTGGGAGAAAATTCGTCGCTGACTGATATTCGTTGCTGACTGATGAACCACGTTAATAATAATCTAAAATAGCTTATGTTCTATTTTATATAAAAAATATTAAGTTAAAATACTTTACTTATAAATAACCCTCTATATATTACTTGCTCTAAAAAATAAAAACCCTTTTTAGTAGAGTCTAGTCTTATAAGTTATTACTACTTTAGTTCCTATTAAATTAAAAATCTCAATGGGAGAAATTCTTAGCTATAGGAATACTAAAGTAAATAAGAATTATAACTATTTCTTATTCTTATTATCTATATAACTATTAATTAGAAGCTTTTTAAAATACTAACTAATATAGTATATAGAAGTACTTAATAAAGTATAATATTACTAAGTATAAGATAACCTCTACTAAAGCAAATAGAGAAAGATAATAGCTATAAGAATGCCCCTATACTATTAGTAGAAAAAATAATTAACTTTCGTCAAACAACCCCTTTTAGTACCAAGTTCCCTAAAGGGAATCCGTATTCTATCGGCTCGGCAGTACATGTCAGATTTTGCGTATATTGTACGTATTCGTCGTGTGTGTAATTCTACGGCCATCAACGCGTTTTTCGCCTTGACGGCGTTGTGGGCCTTCAAACCCCTCGAACGCGGCTACGGTCTTTCGGAGCCGCCGAAACGTTGTTCCGGAGCGGCCCTCGGCCTCGTCAAACGCCGAAATCCGCCCATACGGCGTAGCGCGCCAGCGGCTCAAAGTCACGTAATCTGACAGTACACTCACGGAACCTTACAGGGGGCTGGACCGCTTTAAGGTCGCCTAGAGAGACCCTCCCATCGGCCGTGGACCAGACACGCCAATCAGGCGCTGCCAGTTGTATAACGTGCAGTAAGTCATACACAGGATTAAGTGTGTTTTTCGACCCGGTCGAGAAAGTATGTATAGCGATAAGAAGACGAAGCCAACCTATAGTGAAATATTTCATTGTTCAGAGCACAAATATTTTACAAGGGGTTACAAAGTAGTAGATCTTTTTCTTGAGTTTATCAAAAGCAAATGTCACGAAGCCAACCTACCCGCTTCCCCTACATCCCGTCTGCAATCATGGCGTTGATGATTTGGACATGGCGGTCGGCCGTCGTCTCGCTCCATTCGTTATCGTAGTTCAGACCGTAGGGCCAAAAGTGGGAGCCGCAGCTGATCTTGGCGTCATCGCCGTCCCAGGACTTCAGCATGGGCAGGGCTGTCTTCCAGTTGCCAAACGAACACATAGAGTCAAAAGCAGTGGTTTGGCCGACACCGAGAGTATGGGAGATTTCGTGAAGCGCCGTCCGCTCGTTCACAAAGGAGCGGTCCGAATCGAACTGTAGCAATAATGGGGGGATTAACTGCCAATGAAAAGAAACGGATCAACCTGTAACTCAGGCTTGGGAAAAGACTTCTCGGGTATGAGCTAAGCTTGAGAGGCTCTTGCGGATGGATGTCGGCTCTTGGACAAAGTCGCCGATCCCGATGCAACAATTACCAACCAACAGCAGCGACCCATGCGTGTTGTTCACCGGGAGATAATGCCATGTGCGGATGGTGAGAATGGGGACAGATGCCATTGGAAGACGGTGGAAATGCAGCATGTGGGGCTCATCCATTTTGGTGCTGGCGCGGTCCAATGGGACCTCGTTTAGCCGAAGGTCCGAGATAAATTTTTGGACCTGGCGTCGGCAAGCTATTTCTCGCTGCGATTCTGATAAAGCTTCCCCAACTCTGCCGTCATTGTATTTGTAGTTTTCTCCTCGAACAACCTCCGAGCGAAACATTCTATCATTCGTCCTTTGTCTCTTTTTAGTCTCTAGATACCCTCATAATTCAAGATGCAGCGCGCTCTTACTTCCCGCGCGAGGGCATCTATCGCCTCCTCGGCCGCTACCAAGTTCCGCCCCGGTGCCGGCCTGAGCCAGCAGCTTCGCTTTGCGCACAAGGTAAGTCTAGAATCTCGAGTAGCATCTTCAATTCCATCAGTTCTGTAATACTGACTGTTCCTGTAGGAGCTGAAGTTCGGTGTCGAGGGCCGTGCTGCCCTGCTGGCTGGTGTTGAGACTCTGGCCAAGGCCGTCGCAACGACACTTGGCCCCAAGGGCCGCAACGTCCTCATTGAGTCCAGCTATGGCTCTCCCAAGATCACAAAAGGTACGGTAGAGCTTCATTGAGCTTCGAATCCAGACAAACGGCTGACCCGCTGCAGACGGTGTTACTGTCGCGAAGGCAATCACCCTGAAGGACAAGTTCGAGAACCTCGGTGCCAGACTCCTCCAGGATGTCGCCTCCAAGACCAACGAGACCGCCGGTGACGGTACCACGACCGCCACCGTTCTGGCCCGTGCCATCTTCTCCGAGACTGTCAAGAATGTCGCTGCTGGCTGCAACCCCATGGACCTGCGCCGTGGTATCCAGGCCGCCGTCGATGCCGTCGTCGAGTACCTGCAGAAGAACAAGAGAGATATCACCACCAGCGAGGAGGTTGCCCAGGTCGCCACCATCTCTGCTAACGGCGACACCCACGTTGGCCGCCTGATCGCCAACGCCATGGAGAAGGTCGGCAAGGAGGGTGTCATCACCGTCAAGGAGGGCAAGACTCTGGTTGATGAGCTCGAGGTCACCGAGGGTATGCGCTTCGACCGCGGTTTCGTCTCCCCCTACTTCATCACCGACGCCAAGTCCCAGAAGGTCGAGTTCGAGAAGCCCCTGATCCTCCTTTCCGAGAAGAAGATCTCTGCCGTCCAGGACATCATCCCCGCCCTTGAGGCTTCCACCCAGCAGCGCCGCCCCCTGGTCATCATAGCTGAGGACATCGACGGTGAGGCTCTTGCCGTCTGCATTCTCAACAAGCTCCGTGGCCAGCTCCAGGTCGCCGCCGTCAAGGCTCCCGGCTTCGGTGACAACCGCAAGTCCATCCTCGGTGACTTGGCTGTCCTCACCAACGGTACCGTCTTCTCTGACGAGCTCGATATCAAGCTCGAGAAGGCCACCGCTGACATGCTCGGATCTACTGGCTCCATCACCATCACCAAGGAGGACACCATCTTCCTTGAGGGCGACGGTGCCAAGGACGCCATTGCTCAGCGCTGCGAGCAGATTCGCGGTGTCATGAACGACCCCACCACCTCCGAGTACGAGAAGGAGAAGCTCCAGGAGCGTCTGGCCAAGCTGTCTGGCGGTGTCGCCGTTATCAAGGTCGGTGGCTCCTCCGAGGTTGAGGTCGGTGAGAAGAAGGACCGCTTCGTTGATGCCCTGAACGCCACCCGCGCTGCCGTTGAGGAGGGTATCCTGCCCGGTGGTGGTACTGCCCTGATCAAGGCCTCTGCCCTGGCCCTGAAGGACGTCAAGACCGCCAACTTCGACCAGCAGCTCGGTGTCAACATCATCAAGAACGCCATCACTCGCCCTGCCCGCAGCATCGTCGAGAACGCCGGTCTTGAGGGCTCCGTCATTGTTGGCAAGCTCACTGACGAGTACGCCAACGAGTTCAACAAGGGCTTCGACTCCTCCAAGGGCGAGTACGTCGACATGATCTCTGCCGGTATCCTCGACCCCTTCAAGGTCGTCCGCACTGGTCTGGTTGACGCCAGCGGTGTTGCCTCCCTGCTCGGCACCACCGAGGTTGCCATCGTCGAGGCTCCCGAGGAGAAGGGCCCCCCTGCCATGGGTGGTATGGGCGGCATGGGCGGTATGGGTGGCATGGGTGGTATGATGTAAAAAATTGATGACAATGTCTTGTATTAAAAGTCAACTGGGGGGCATGGCACGGTGTTACTGTTAAAGGATGGAAAACTGCGGCCGTTTGTACTGATCTCCCCTCTTCACCCCTTTTTACCAGCAGATTCCCCAAGGGGACTGAGAGCTCTGTATTTGTACAATAGTACCAGCAGGATATGTAAGATGAAGTCAAGAAATGAGTTAAAGAGCAAAACCAACAAACAAAGGCATTGAATCCTTTTGTATTGTAGTGACATGGGCGTATGTCTGTGACGTCTGTAAACTGAACGGGAATGGGCCTGCACCAAGTGCGAACAGGCCACAACCTCTACTTTAGTTGGTTGACAGGAGGAAAGCTTGCTCGGCCCACTGTGGTGCTGATCTGACAGGTAGGCAGCCGTTAAACAAGTCCGGGTTTACCTCAAAAAGTAGGCAGCCATTTAGTGTGGGTGTGATTTTTAGAACGAGTTTGAGCTGCGTCACTATATTCGTAGCTCCCCTGAAGTCAAGAGGGAGTGAAGCTGAGGTGCATCCCTCCATGTTATTGACTGCCGCCTGGGGTGATTCGTCAACCTGCTGTGGCTGACGCAGGGGGTCACGTGCGTCACTCTCACTGGGACAACGACCCCACCATGCGGGTGTTTTTCTCGCCCGCTTCCCCTCTACGGCGACCCAACTCACCTACTCCGTTCTGACCAAGATACCTCAGCAACCCGACACAAGCTGTTGCCTTTCCTGCCACCACCACCCCCCAAGTGCAGCAACGCTCCCCCGGCCGGACCACTCGACCTCAATGTGAGCTACTTTTCTCTCCCGTTTGCATCTACTTAATTATTTGATTTCCCAATTTCCCGCGCTCTTACTTCCTTGTTGCTAATCTGCTCTCAGCCCACTTTCCCGCCTTCTGTTCTAGCCACACCCCCGCCATAAACCAGCATCATGGTGAGTACTTAAGCTTCCAAGGACCAGCTGTCTAGTCAAGCATTGTTCTAACCACAGTCGAAGTCTCAATCCGGGTTCGTACTTCCCATTCCGCAGAGCCTCCTATACCGCGCCGACGACGTTTGATGAGCGATTGAATCACGCTCGTTCGATGACGTTCCCGGCGGAGCAGGACAAGCTGGCTCCATCTCCATTCCCGCGAGGCACCGCCGCAATGCTAACCCGACGTCCCCACCAGAGCGACCGTCGCGCAGGACTGCATAACGGCTTACAATGACCTTAAGCTCTCCAAGAAATACAAGTACATCATCTACAAGCTTTCCGACGACAACAAGCAGATCGTCGTCGAGGAGGCTTCGGCCGATAAGGACTGGGAGGCCTTCCGCGAGAAGCTCATCAACGCCACGTCGAAGACCAAGAGCGTACGGGCGTCCTACTTACCTGCAAAAGCTCGAGGCCACTGCTAACATTGCATCAGGGTGCCGTCGGCAAGGGCCCCCGTTACGCCGTCTACGACTTCGAGTACAGCCTTGCCTCTGGCGAGGGTGAGCGGTATGCGGCCCCGCACCTGCCCGCCTTGGAAGCATCACGAGCTAACCCGAGAACAGCAACAAGATCACCTTCCTCGCCTGGTCCCCCGACGATGCCGGTGTCATGGTCAGTATTACCCAGTTCCATTGCATCAATTGTTATCGGCGCTAACTGTTTCTCAGGCCAAGATGGTCTATGCTTCCTCCAAGGAGGCTCTCAAGCGCTCCCTGACCGGTATCGCGACCGAGCTCCAGGCCAACGACCCCGATGACATCGAGTACGACACCATCCTCAAGACTGTCAGCAAGGGTCTGGCTGGTTAAATTTCTTGCTTCCTTATCACCCACCTCTTCCTTAAGCGAGACGGAGCATACACTTTGGCGGCTGCAGTCTTCCGGGACGATTGACGACGATCATGGAGAGTTTACGACGAATATGGAGGGCCACTACCCTGACGATTTCGGGATCGAGATCGAGAGCTTTCCACTCCGAGTTTCTTTTGGGGCGCGACGAGTAAATTTCCAGATTTGACTTTCCCGCCTGGTTATACCAACCCATTGCCATAGGAAAACATCTCATGCCGGAATGCAGAGCATTCTTGTTGTTGCCCGACGACAGAATCACTTTTTATTAGACCATTAACTATGCCTCGGTCCCATCTTGTGCGTGATGTTCCATTATGACCTGCTCGCCTGCCAGCTCGAGCGCCACTGCACCGACAACTCTTCTGCCTTCTTCTCGTCCTTGAGTCTCTGCAACAAGAAACCCTGAAGATCGCTCCAGAATTCAGGCGTCTCCAGCGCAGCCTCACCAATCGCCCCCTGCGCGGGGTTGTTCGTTACAGCAGCCGCAGGCTCCTCAGGCTTGACTGCCGCCGCTCCGCCAATAACCATCACCGAGAAGTCCACAGACGTCTGGTCCTCCGAGAGAAGATCCTTAAGTACCTTGCTGTCCGGCACCGGCTTCTTGTTATGCAGAAGCTTCATCTTGTCTACAGGTATCCGCGACTGCGACTCGACTTGCGTCTTGATGTCAAGGATCGATGTGTTGAGCAGCTGCGAGGACAGCTTGATGTCCAACGGGGGATTGCGGAGGGACTTGAGGTTGACGGTAACGCTTCGTTCTTGGCCAGGTGCGAGGGTCGTCGGCTTGCTCATCGCCTTGGGCATCATGGGCAGGATGTACTACGCAGACGGTCAGGCATCATCTACTGACATGGCTAAAGTGCATCTTACGGGAGGGCGAGCCGGGAAGTTCTTAGGATCCTCGACATGGTCGGCCGACAACTTGATCGGGCGCGACTCCAAGCCTGCAAGGAACGATCTCGCGAAGACGACTTCAGTCATGGCTGCGTTTGCTGGTGTTCAAAGCCTGGAGATCCTGGATAGTTGGGAGGTCGTTGAATTGAGTTTGAAGCTATATCTTGGTGTATGTATAACGGAGGACGTTAAAGGTTAATAGAGGTGCTGGGGTCGGCTTGAGGTGAACGATGAGGTCGTCCGGTGTCCTGTCTGCTGCTCACCACTTACGTACGAGGAGGGATGGCGGGGCGGAGCTGGGTTGTGGAGCTGGAACCCTCTGGCGGCGTGGCTTTGACAATGGCAGCCCATCCCAATCTTATCGAGAACTGGTCAGTGCGCGCGATAAGAAAATTTCAGTGGGGTTGGCCGCTGTTGCGCCTAAGCAATCGTAGGAACTTTTTTTTCCTCTGCAGTGCTGAATCTACATCTCTCAGCCATACTATATACCCTTTTCTACCCATTTTCCCTCCAAAGTTCGACACGAATTGACCGGTCAAAATGGGTGTCGGACGTCGCATGAGGAAGCAGGGTCCCCCTGAACCCCTGTCGGAGGCCCATTTCGCAAAGCTGAAGCGCAAGGCCGGTCTGCCAGTCGAGCCCGTCGAGGCCCCCGAATCGAAGAAGAGGAGAACAACCAAGCAGCCCGCGCCCAAGGCCAACGGCGCCGCCGCGAAGAAGCAGGATGCGAAGAAGAGCACCGCCCCCAAGGCGGCCCCCAAGGCTGCTGCGGCTAAGCCCGCGCCCAAGGCGAACGGAAAGAAGTCGAAGAAGCAGCCCCAGCCTGACTCGGACGAGGAGATGTCTGACGACGACGACCTCGGCGACCTGAACGCCGACGACTCCGACATTAGCGACGAGGCCGACGAGTTCTCCGATCTGGAGGGTGGTCTGGGAGACGACTTCCTCGGTTCCGATGACGACGACTCCGTCTTCGACTCTGACCAGGAGCAGGGCGGCGGCGGCGGAAAGCACATGTTCTCGGAGGACGAAGGCTCGGACGGCGAGGAGCAGCTCACAAAGGCCAACATCGAGGGTCTCGCGAGGCGGCTTGACAAGCAGATTGCCGACGAGGAGGCGGACGCGCAGGCCGAGCTGGAGGAGATGGGCCTGCAGACCAACATCGACGGCGACAAGCCTCACATCCTGGACGACGACGAGGACGACGACCTGGCGGCCAAGTCCAAGACGATGCTCGCCCCCGACCTGCAGCTCCTGAGAACAAGGATCACGGAAAATATCAGAGTGCTCGACGACTTTGCGAAACTGCACGAAGAGGGCCGCTCCCGCGCCGAGTACACTGCCCAGCTCATCAAGGACATCTGCGCCTACTACGGCTACTCCCAGTACCTGGCCGAGAAGCTCTTCAACCTGTTTTCGCCCCGCGAGGCTTTCGCCTTCTTCGAGGCTAACGAGTCTGCCCGTCCCGTCGTTCTGAGAACCAACACCCTCCGCACGCATCGTCGTGACCTCGCCCAGGCTCTCATCGGCCGTGGTGTCACCCTCGAGCCCGTCGGCAAGTGGTCCAAGGTCGGTCTGCAGGTCTTCGAGAGCAACGTTCCCCTCGGTGCCACCCCGGAGTACCTTGCCGGTTACTACATCCTCCAGGCCGCGTCTTCGTTCCTCCCCGTCATGGCCCTTGAGCCCCAGGAGAACGAGCGCGTGCTCGATATGGCCGCCGCTCCCGGTGGTAAGACGACGCACATGGCCGCGATGATGAAGAACACCGGCATCATCGTCGCCAACGATCCCAGCAAGCAGCGTGCTAAGGGTCTGATTGGTAACATCCACCGTCTGGGCGCCCGCAACGTCGTCGTCTCCAACTACGACGCCAGGGAGTTCCCCAAGCCCATGGGCGGCTTCGACCGTGTCCTGCTCGACGCGCCCTGCTCCGGTACCGGTGTCATCGCCAAGGACGCCAGCGTCAAGACCAACAAGACGGAGAGGGATTTCATGCTGCTCCCGCACACGCAGAAGCAGCTCATCCTGGCCGCCATCGACTCGGTAAACCACCACAGCAAGACTGGCGGTTACATCGTCTACTCTACGTGTTCCGTGACCGTTGAGGAGAAGTAAGTTACACATCATTCTCACACTCGACCTTCCAGAGATGCAAATGCTAACAAACTCATAGCGAGGCCGTCGTCCAGTACGCCCTCTCCCGCCGCCCCAACGTCAAGCTCGTCGACACCAACCTCCCCTTCGGTCGCGAGGGCTTCACGAGCTACATGGGCAAGAAGTTCGACCCCTCGCTCAAGCTCACCCGCCGCTACTACCCCCACACCTACAACGTCGACGGCTTCTTCGTCGCCAAGTTCCAGAAGATCGGCCCCACGCCCGACAAGGCCGCCACCAAGGCCGACAGGTCTGGCCCCTCCTCGGGCGAGGTCGTCGACAAGACGCCCATCACCACCGACGACGAGAGCGCGGCGGAGGGCAAGGCCGACGACTTTGGCGGCTTCGACGAGGAGGAGGACGAGGAGTACATCGACAAGGGCAAGCGCAACGCCATGCGCAGGAGAGGTCTCGACCCCAACGTCCTGTCCGCCAAGGACAAGAAGGGCGCCAAGGCCGAGAAGAAGGCCGCCGCTGAGTCTTCCGAGGCCGAGCCCGAGGTCGAGAAGCCCGCCGAGAAGACGCCCGAGAAGAAGGAGAAGACCAAGAAGGAGAAGGTGGTAGCCGAGAAGAAGGCCGAGGAGAAGACAACAACGGAAAAGAGCCCCAAGGCCAAGAGCCCCAAGCAAAAGAAGGACAAGAAGGGCGGCAAGTAAAAACGAAACAAGGAAAGGAGAAGAAGCATGAACAGAATCGGCATTGAGGAAAGAAAGGCATGACGAGTTCTCATTGTATCTGTGTTGTAGTCCCCGAGATCATGGTGGCGCGGTCGAGGTCGTCGATTTCCATGTCGTCTTTGCATTATAATTACGTATTACTAGGGAGTCAGAGCTTAAAAAGGATTTCGGAAAATAAAAGTGTCTGGTTCAGAACGCAAAAACCAGTCAGAACTCCATCAAAGTGACCTGTCGTCGGCGGTGGGCGATGAGTTGAGTGCCGCGGTCTCATTGACTGACCATCATTTAACCGCACGCCTTCATGTAACTTGCAAAAGAGCCCGAAAAAATGAAAATCATGAAGTATTACTAGTCCAATACGCCGGCAGCCAAGATATTTAGGCTGAGCTTTTCATCAAAGACGTTTCTCATCATGGTCAAGTAAAAATAATGTTGCTCAGCCACCCACTGTCGAGGATGCAACCTCCCACGCCCTCGGGCCTGGAGCAACCAGAAGCATTGTACAAAGCAAACGATGCGAAATAATAAAGCAACCCATCCCTCAGCTAGTTCGTAAACCCTTTCTATCCAGTCCAGGTCTGGATAGTATCGAACCCTATTCCCATGGTGTCTTCCCTGTTGTTCGTAGCGGTCGGCGTTTCCTTTCACAGCCACACCTCTTTTGGTCGTCAAAGCCGTATGTCATGAATCCTATCCACAACCTTTTCAGAGTATGTTGTACAAGCAGGAATCCAGAAAGTCGTCACCGGAATCGTCGTAAATGCTGTTCGTCGTAACCCTTCTCCCAAAACGCCTCTGTCGTAACTTACCCCGGCACCGGCGAAGGCATGCCAGGGAAATTAAAGTAATTATGTGTCAAGAAAGAGCATCAAAATGCCATCCGAAGTAAAAATGGTTGTGAGCCGAGGACTAGTGAGCAGCCCTTTGGTAAAGCAGAATGTCGCGGATGGCCCATCGCCAGGCCTCGCGGTCTCGGTCGCCGGTGCCGAGCCACTTTTCGCACTTTTTCCTCCATCGATCTTCTTCTTCTCGTTGTCTGCGGACGAACTCTGGCCCGACGTCGAATTCTTCGCCGACTAGCCACTCGTCCTTGACCTCGCTGACACGACCAGGCTCCTTGAAGTCCCCAGTGGTATCTTCCAGGTCCGGGATGTCCTTGAAGACATCTTCGTCGTCGTCCAAGGCATTGAAGCCGTCCATCGGATCTGGGATCTCTGACTTCGGATTTGTCTGCGGACCGAGCTTCAGCCAGCACATGTTCTGTGGGTCGAAGACCATTCCCCCCACAACTTGCACGCCCTTCGTATGGCTGATGTTGGTGATCAATGCCGGTCTAGGTGTGGAAGCTTCTTTATTTTGGATCATGTGCTGAGGCAATGATGCTGTCGAGGGCGAGGATGCGGGAGGGTCGAACGCGTTTAAGACATTTTCGTTGCCTTCCCAACGATACGTGTCGGGGTTGTAAAACATGCCCTGGAGATCTACACGATTCGTTAGTGACCGTGACCGGGTCGCGACTTGGCGTATTGTGTACTTACGCTGCGGAGTCTTCTCCTTGTTCATGTTTGAAATGAGATGAGGTTTCAATTGAGGCGGATTCCTCTTCTTCCTCTTCGACCGGACCGTAGCTTGAGGCATTCCGGGATTGAAGGTGTTCCTCGACGACAACTGCGAGACGCGTGACGAGGTGAGAGGTGCCAGTGGGCCTGATGGAGCTCGCTGAGCAAGCGAGGTCTCCCGAGCAATTCGGCTAGCCTGGGTATCGCGGGCGAAATGGGGCATGTTATCGGTTTTCGCAGGGGAGTAAGTGGCCGGGGAGGGGGTGATGGTCCGCTCCGCCTGCACATTCTGGTAAATCTTGTTGCGAACGGGTGCCTTGACAGGTTGCCGAGTGAATTTCGCTTCAGACTGCGCGGAGGTAGGCAGATCGTCAAATCCGTCCAGCTCATGACCGTCACCGAAATTTCGGGTCCGATGAGGCTTTGTCATGCTGCGGAACGAGAGACTAGAAAACCCATCGTGGGTAATGTGATCCGAGTAGCGGTTCGGTCTCTTAGGACTTGGCGACCGCATTGTCGACCTCGAGAATGCTCTTGACGCTGGTCGCAAGTCAAGAGCATTGTCGGAATCATGGCGTCGGAAGGTGCGAGAAGTTTTCGCGGTCACGTGTTGCGACTGGGATTGTGAAGCCCCAGCAGGGAGGAAAGGCCGTCGTTGCTGAGCAGCATGGCTTTCCACCGTGGCGGGGCGGGTCCTCTCAACAGGAGTTTTCGGTCGCACCCCCGGCTGCTGGCGGTTGCTCTCGGTGCTTGAAGGCGGTCTTTCAAACCGAGATCCGGGTGGTTTGGCAGGCGAAAAGGGAGCCTTCATAGCCGGCAGAGACCGCTTGAACCTCAACAACTGTGAGTTTGTTGTTGTGGGCTCATTTCGCAGGGATGTAGCCGAGGCCTTGGAGCCAAGCTCTCGTCTCCGCGGTGTCGCGGGAAGCAGAGAATGAGCGGGTGATGGGGTTGTTGGGGTTGGCATGCTATGAATGCTTGTGACGGAGGACTGAGATTGATGGCCAATACGCGATTGAGATCTTCGTGAGCGCGACAGGATAGGCCCGCCGCTCTCAGACACGGGCTCCAATGCAGACATGGTCCGCTCATGGCTTGGTCGGGGTAGTCGTGACGGGGTCGTCTTATTTGTAAAAGTCAGAGAAATGGCCGTCTTTGGGCGTGCTGGGCTGGTGGGTCGGTTGTTGTTGACACGAATGTTGCGGTGAAGAGTGAGCTTGCTGGGGTTGAAAACATCGCCATCGCCCACATCGAGACCGTCAAGCAAGTCTTCGGTCTCTACATCAGCACGCGGTTGGGGGGTTTTGAGGTTCGGCGGCTCTTCTTCAACCGGGCGGACAGGAGAGCGGCTCAGCTTCCGTCGGTTCAGTCTCTCCCCGAAATTGACCGGTCCAGCCGGGAGAACGAGACCGTCAAACGTCTCGTCCTCGCTCTCGGCGGTGAAAGAGCTTGAAACACTGGGGCTCATTGCCGAGACGGACGAGCTTCTGTTAGAGCGAGCATCTCTGCGAGTGCCTCCATATCGAGTACCAAGGCTGCCTTCGCCCCAGTCCAAGTCCTCGTTTTGCATTAGGGGCGTCTTCGGGATGTCTTTGCGGGTCGAGAGCCTCAATTTGCCGTCTGAGGGCAGCTCAAAGTCATTCTCGAAGTCATCATCCAGATACTTCTCGTTCTTGCAAGGCGTCGGAGGGGTAATGAGGGAGATGGGCTTGGGTGGGCGAGTCTTGGACACTTTTATGGTTTCAGATCCATCACCAAAGAAGTCGTCATCGTCGTCATTGTCGCGGAACTTCTCTAAGTTGATGGCTCCTGATAGGGTGCTCGTCCTTGATTCCGTCGATTCTCTCCGGTCGAATTGATACACAGCCGGAGGGGTCTTCATAGGCTTCGTCGGGCTAGTCTGGGCAGAGCCTCCACTGACTTGCCTCAACATCTCTGGAAACTTGGATCCGTCTTGAGGCTTGATACAGAGGCCCTGGCTCGCGTCCGGCAGCACCAAGTCGTCCTCCCAGTCGTCCTGAATAATCTTCTTAATCTTTCTTCCACCGAGTCGTTTGATAGTTCCACCCATCAAGGCAGAAGATGGTACATTTTTTGGTATCGGGATGCCGGCCTGTGTGGCCGCGGCGATAGCATCCAACGTCGACTTTTCGTCGTCGCCCGGTACATGCACATGCGTTTCCTCGTCCTGAACCGACTCAAACTCGGAGCGAAAAGACATGTGCGAGGAGGCGGAATCCCTTCGTGAGGGGGCGGCGTTGCCGGCGTTTGAAGCAGTCCGAAATGTGAGGTCGTCGGACTCGATCTGGAAGTCATCATCATCCCAGTCTTCGATCTCAGGCTCTGCCGCCGGCAGGCGCTGCTTGAGGCGTAGGGGTTCCATATTTCGGTGGGTTGTTACGTGCTGGCAAGCGCAAAATGAAACTCGATCTGGGGAGGTCGTGGTCGTTTTCCCGGAAGACTCCCGACAGCGCTTTTCTGCTCGTCAATGAAGCAAGATCATATCGTCAACAATGACAGTAGCTCCGGCTCTTCGGCATAATCTCTCGGGATGTTGTTCGCAGAGTCGGCGTGGATGGCTCGGAGAGGGTCGCGGCGTGCACAAAATGTTTCGTTTTGTGGGCGAGGGCGTAGAAATGGCGGCGTCGGTTGTTATGAGTCGGGAAAGGTATCGTCGTTTCCGGGAATGTGCGATGTGTCGGCTATTGGTAGGATGATTTGCAAGAGATGCAAGCAGATGCAAGACGGGTGGAGGTGGTCCAAAAGGGCGATCGTAGGGGCAATTTGCGTCAGGGTGCAATATCTCCCAAGGTGATGTGAGTCGGACTGGAGTGGAACAGGATCAGGGCAGTCGTGAGGTCGGGAGGAGGACTGGATTTGCGTCCTTGTTGGACGTGTGAAGCAAAAAATGGCTGGGAAGCTGGGGGGTCGATGGATCGAGCCTGGACAACAAAGCGAGGTGGTGGGCCAGCGAGATGGTGGGCTGGGTCCAGTCAGCAGTCGGATGGCAGTGGTGAGTGGTCCCAGGGCAGAACAGGCGTACAGCGGGATGCAGGAGCAACGCAGTACGCAGTGGGTGATGTGGTGTAGGTGGCTGGTGGTGTCCGGAAAGGGGGGAACCCACTAGAACTGTGCGGGACACACCACCTCAGCGCCCAGTAATAACTCCCTAGCTGCGCAGAATGAGCAGAACAGGTGGGATGGAGGGGCAGCAGACCGGAGGGGGGCCCGCTGCTCAGGGCCTTCCTTCTCCACCCCCTGGTAGTGAATCATGAATTTTTCCAGGGGGAGCCACGTGATTTAGCGGGGACATCAGACGGTGACTTCCATGATTGGATTTCGTGTATGTGCTTGCGGAGGCCGTTACACCTGCACGATTCTGACGCGTTCGCAACGCGCAGTTTGCTTCGGAGCACAAGAAGAACGACTGCGAATTCCACGCGTAATGCTACTTGGGTGAATTCGGCGTCTTCAACTTGAAGACCACATGCGTCTATTGAATCTGGTTTCTCCAGTATCAAATGTTTCCAGCAAAGACGTTTGTTTACTGTTCAACATCTCTACCAAAACAACCGCCTTTCCAACAACAGTCTGTTGCTTCCGTCGTTGCTTCCGTATTTGTCCTCGTCCCTCGTCCACCGTGCTCACCCTACGGCCCCCGGAAAGTATCCCCCGGCTATAAGTCTGGCACTGCCTGAGGCTGTAGCTTGGTACCGAACTGTACCTACCAACCTACACCTGCCCTTTCTAAGTTTTAGTAGGGCACCTCGTTGGCACGGCTGCCTGCCATTCCTAGCACATCCACCAGCCATCACCAATCCAATCCCATCTTGGCTGCTGTCTGAGCGCCGCAGTTGCCTAGCACCGCTCGGCTCAGGACCCTCAAGACCCCATGACTCAGATCATGAATGCCTTCTCATCGTCGTGTGTATAATTTAAAGGCATCTGATATCGAGGGAGGTCATTCAAACAGCGAACCACTCCAGCCATTCCCTCCCACCGGCATAACCCTTTCGGTCACGTCGTCTCACCTTCCCCGCCCATCTCGTTGTCTTACACAGACCCGGTGAACCACGCTGCAGTCCGACGTAAGCACTGGAGCGGCATTCCATCTCCGAGACGAATCAATAGATTTTGCACCTCCACAACGTACCGACATTCCACTTCAAATTCTAACACCGCAGACCTCACGTCACACACGTAAACAAAACCCGACGCTGGCGAGCGACTAGAGATCGTCAAAGACAAAAGCAGGGTCGCTGATACGCCCACTCCTCGACTCATTGCTTAATTTCGGAAGACAGAGAGCGCAATTTATCTCACTCGTCATCCACCATGGCGTCCGGCCGTGTTCTCCGGTTTCCCCGGTCCGACAAGGACGGTGCTTTTGTTATCGTTCAGACCACGCCAACTCGAAGCAAGGCCCTGGACGTCAAGTTAGTGGCAACAGATGGCGTGGAGCCATATGCCATCTCTCGTGAGTTGAATCCTCGTCATCCTGCCTCCTCCCTTCCCTGGCCGACGATCACCACGGCCCGGTGGAGTGGGTCTTGGCATACGTTGTTTCATGCTGCGAACTCTTGCACCTTCATCGCGGAACCTGTAGGGCTAATGGAAGGTTGTTCCCTGCAGTACGTCATGATAAGATCGGGTCCCTTCGCGGCGAGGGCAGCCCCTTGTCAGATGACGAATGGCTTCGCATCATGACGGCCGTCGTCCAGCAGGAGCCGATTGACGGCGTGGAAGTTATTGCTTCCCTTGAAGACGAGTCGACCATGATTTTGACCATTAGGAAAAAGGGAGGCGAGTTCATGGTAAGTGCCAATTGCTCGAGCCCCCTACCAGCCATGCTCCCAGGGGCCCGGACTGACGGTTGGCTGTTAGCAACGTCTCGGCGCCATTGAATTAAGCCACAGCCCACGCGAGGTCATCGAGCTGTATGAGTGGTGCGGTCTGTCTGCACAAACCGCAAATGGGGCGAAGGAAGCCCTAGCTTCAGCTACCGCCAAAGTCAGTCGACTCGAGGACACCGTGCGCGAGCTCAAAGCTCAGCTCGAAGAGCTCACTGCCGCTAAGCAAAGCGACGAGACGGAGCTCTTAGAGAAGTTCTGCGACCTGCTGAACGAGAAAAAACTCAAGATCAGACAGCAACAGCGCCTCTTGGCGTCTGTGTCCGCCGACCCAGGCCGACAAGCATCACCACCCGTCAAGCAGGAGCCGCTTACGCAGGAACCGACCTTGCGCGATGCAGAAAGAGCTGGGACGAAAGCCGCAGGTAAATCACGCGCGGGCAAGAGGAAAGTTGCGCCTGCGCCAGTAGATGATGACGATTCGGATGACGGGCTCGAAAAGATGGACGTGGACGAACCCAAGGAGTCGGCGCAAGTCGATTCCGATCAGCAGACCACCGAAGACGAGGATGAGACTGCGAGCGAGGATGATGATGACGAGCCAGCAGCTGTGCCGCCCGCGAAGCGAGCACCGGTCAAAGAAACACCTCAAGTGAAGGGACCAGCAAAACCCCCGCCGAAGGAGGCGCCGCCTCCCAAGCGCGCTTTGCCATTCGGCAGGAAGAAGCAAGAAGCACCCAAGGCTCCGCCGCCACCAGAGGGTAGCGAGACGGAATCCGATGACGAGCTCTGAGTAATCTGGGGTGATGTCGAACGTCCGCGGTCAACGTCATGCGGGGCCAACTGCTCCCAGGCGAGCCATGAAGACACCGACTATCATTATTAAATACCCCACGATTACCTTGCACAAATATGACAGTAATCGTTCAAGACCGCAACCCGTTGATCGTAATTGTCAAATTTCGTGCCGTCGTACTACCTTACTGATACTACAGACAGAACAATTGCCAGACGTTTATTTAGCTCTTGTCTCGGGCTCGAACTTGTTCTTCCAGAATCCCCGAACATGCTTTGATTTGCCAGCCTCCGCGATCTCTGACACCTCCCTCGGGGTTAGTTTGATGGCAGGCAAGTGGTTGAGATAGCTCGTCAGCCTCTCCTCCTTGGAAGAAGTAGTGACTGTCACCAGGCCTTGGTCCAAGCACCAGCGAAGTCCGATGACGGACTCGCTCACGCCGTACTTCTTGGACAAGTTGCTCCAGATGGTCCTGACAGGGCTTTCAACATCTGAGGTAATCGGGGTAAGGGGTGCGTAAGCAGCAACAGCGATGTTGTTCTTGCGGTGGAACTCCAGCAGGTCGCCATGTTGCAGGTGGGGATGGAACTCGATCTGGTTAATGGCAGGAGGGATCCTAGCCGTCTTTAGAATGACCTCCAGGTGAGACTGCAGGAAGTTTGAGACTCCAATGGACCGGGCCCTGCCGGACTCCTTGATGGCCTCAAAGTCGGCCCACTTCTGCTGGAGCTCCTCGTCCGAGTCGGCGAAGAAGGGGGCGTGGATGAGGTAGAGATCGACGTAATCGAGACCCATCTTCTTCAGAGTGCGAGCAAAGGCCTCCTCGGTGTCCTGTTTCTTGTTGCCGGCAATCTTGGCAACGACGTAGAGCTTCTCTCTGGGAACGCCAGACTTCTTGATGGCTGCACCGAGCTCCTCCTCGTTTCCATAAACTACGCGGACTGTTAGGCTTGCAAGTCGAAAGCGTGCCAAATGCACATACCTTCGGCGCCGTCTAGGTGACGGTAACCGGCCTTGATGGCCATGACGGTGTTGTCCACGATCTTCTCATCGAAGCCAGCGCCGCCGGTCTTGTAATTGGCGGTGCCCAGTCCATAGGCGAGCTGAAGGTGCGTCAGCGCCACGCCCGTGGTTGAAGGGACCGTCTCAGGAGGCCAGGTGCAACTGCGGCACGTGTCTGGGCGATCTCGAGCGACGGTTATGGTGCTGACACGCATCCTAACGGCGGATCCTCCCGCGCAGACAGGCACCACTTCTTTCGAAAGAGGGGTCAACTCACCATTGGAATCTCATTCCCATCGTTGAGCTTCAGCCAGGGAATGTAAGGCACCTGCTTCGGGGGCGTGCCCGAGGCGTCAGGCTTGAAGGTCGAGAGAATCGAGTTCATGTTGCGAGATTGGATCTGAGAATGGCGGGGTGGAATGTGGTGATGACGAAGCCAAGACGATGTTGTAGAGGACAATCTTAGACCTGTTCTCGCGAAGGGCATGCAGCGGGGTATTATGGAGGACGTTGGAAAGTGTAGGGCCGTAGGTACTTTTGCAGGTAGGTTTATATTTCTAATCAGATGGATCTAGGTATGCTCAATGTTTTGCCCACACGAGGCCTGTGGAATTTGTTGCATCAGGGACGATGGGACGAGGAGAGGGGACCTTGGGAAGCTCGAGAGCCCCTTCCGGGGGCAGCACGCTGCACGCCCCTCCCTTAATGACGGGACCTGCAGCACAAACCGGGCCGCTGTTTGGACGGCCCAGCAGTATCCGAACGCGCGTGCTATTGACATCATCAGTACAGTACCTACCTACCTAACACCGGGTTCGGCCCATCAGTGCAGGGCCACCGATGGAAACCCCTCGTTTGGTCGCTAGATCTAATCTAAAGTTCTAAGATTCGGGTATTCGCAGCGGGACCGCCGGCTCGGTTGACGGTTAATACAGCGTGCCTACGGCCCTGTACAGCACTGTTTGCCTGCCATATACTTGCAAGGGGAAGTTGGAAATCAGAGTCCTTCGCTGTCCAGCCGAAATGGACAATGCCTTCATATAAGTCCACATTGCCTGAATTGAGGGTCTAGCCAAACGGTGATGCTTATGACGACATCATCGGAGCTGTTGCGTGACCGACCGTCGGAACTGGACCGTCGGCATTAGCACCGTTCTTCCGGACACGGGCCGGACCCTCAAAGATGGCAGAGGACTTATTCACGGATCCGAGCCGGCGACCGAGTCAAGCTGGATGAGATTCAATTCGTATTGCGAGTTCCCTGTATGGATAGCTACTCCGCGGTCGGCAACAGACAAGCATCGGCGGCCGTTTACTGAACGCCGAGGTCTATCAAGGTTCCCAAATCAGCTTAGGTCAGCATCGATTTCTTGCCTTCGTCGCCACTGGGGGAGCCCGGATAGGCACCCCTCCATCACCGAACAGCCCGGGACGGCGGCCTAGACTCTCATCATCATTAGCAAATACCCCTCCATCCTCCCCGGAAATCTTTTTCATTGTGTGTACACCAAAAGATACCCCTCGTTTCTCATTGTCTCTTCTTTTTGCAATAGGCCTTAAACGCCGTGGCAAGTCTTTCGCATTGCGACGTTTTTTGAATCCGTGTATATGCTCTCGCGACTGCTATCCCGCCGAGCCGTCCCCAGAGCTTCAAGATTGCCCCTCATGGCTGCGCAACTCTCCAACGGGTCTGCCCCGTCAACAACCAGCAGCCGCCTCCCGCTATCCGAATTGCCCAAGACGTGGCACTACACCTCCTCGCTGCCCGCCGACTCCCTCTTCCCCTCGCCGGCCGATTCGCACAAAACCCCCCGCGACCAGATCAGCCCCCGCCAGGTGCGCGAGGCCGCCTTCACTTGGGTGCGCCCCGAGATTGCCGAGGACCCGGAGCTTCTCGCAGTCAGTCCTGCCGCGCTGCGCGATATCGGCATCAAGGAAGGCGACGAGGAGACGGAAGAATTCAGGCAGACCGTCGCGGGAAACAGTTTACACGGCTGGGACGAAGAGAAGCTGGAGGGCGGCTACCCTTGGGCGCAGTGCTATGGCGGGTTCCAGTTTGGACAATGGGCCGGGCAGCTCGGAGATGGGCGTGCGATTTCGCTGTTTGAGACGACGAACCCTGAGACGAAGACTCGGTACGAGCTTCAACTGAAGGGCGCCGGCATCACACCGTACTCCCGGTTCGCGGACGGCAAGGCCGTTTTGCGATCCAGCATTCGCGAGTTCATCGTGTCAGAGGCGCTTAATGCCCTCGGGATCCCTAGCACGCGCGCATTATCTCTGACGCTGCTGCCGAAGTCCAGAGTGCGGCGCGAGACCATGGAGCCTGGCGCTATCGTCCTGCGCTTCGCGCAGTCCTGGATTCGTCTTGGAAACTTCGACCTCCCTCGTGCGAGGGGGGACCGTGCGCTCATCCGTACACTGGCAACTTATGTTGCGGAGGACGTCCTCGGCGGTTGGGAGACCCTTCCCGCTCGCCTGGAGAACCCGGCCGAGCCGGCAAAGGTCCCTGAACCCACGCGCGGCGTTCCCTCAACAGAAATCCAGGGACCCGAGGAGTCCGCCGAAAACCGTTTCACCCGTTTATACCGAGAGGTCGCCCGCCGCAATGCCCTGACGGTCGCCAAGTGGCAGGCATACGGCTTCATGAACGGCGTGTTGAACACGGACAACACGTCCATCATGGGTCTGAGCATCGACTTCGGCCCGTTTGCCTTCATGGACAACTTCGACCCTGCGTACACGCCGAACCACGACGACTACCTTCTGAGATACAGCTATCGCAACCAGCCGACCATCATCTGGTGGAACCTGGTCCGTTTCGGCGAGGCGTTGGGCGAGCTCATGGGCGCTGGCGCCGGCGTGGACGAGGATGTCTTCGTGAACCAGGGCGTCGAGGAGGACGCGGCCGAGGTCCTCGTCAAGCGCGCCGAGACTATCATCATGCAGGTCGGCGAGGAATACAAGGCGCTCTTCCTCAAGGAGTACAAGCGCCTCATGACGCTGCGCCTGGGACTGAAGAACTTCAAGGAGAGCGATTTTGAGGACCTCTTCAGCAACCTGCTGGACACGATGGAGACCCACGAGCTGGACTTCAACCACTTCTTCCGCCGCCTGAGCTCCGTCAAGCTCTCCGAGATCGCCGACGAGGACGCCCGCCGCGAGGTCGCCACGCGGTTCTTCAACGAGGGTGTCGCCGGTGGCGAGGCCAAGGGTCGTTCCGACGTCGGGGCGTGGCTGGACAAGTGGCGCGCCCGCGTCGTCGAAGACTGGGACGAGGACAAGGACGCTGAGCGGGAGACGGCTATGAAGGCCGTCAACCCCAACTTCGTGCCTCGCGGCTGGGTGCTTGACGAGATTATTAAGAGAGTCGAGAAGGACGGCGAGAGAGATGTGTTGAGGCGCGTCATGCACATGGCACTGAACCCGTTCGCTGACAGCTGGGACGGCGTCGAGGTTGAGGGGAAGACGTACAAGGGCGATAAGGAGGAGGAGGAGCGCTGGATTGGAGATGTGCCCAAGCTGAAGCGGGCCATCCAATGCAGTTGTAGCTCTTAGTCGTACACCATAATCCGTATTACCAGCTGTTGTAAATACGTACGCACATACGCAATTGAAGCGGGGAAATGATATCAAAGAGAGACAGGGAGTTAATTATCACTCGTACCGGTTTCAAGTTCGGAGATACAATGGGTCCCAAGACATGTACAGAACAGACCTGGCCCATCATAACGAATGGTCTTTTTCATGATGTCAACTTCGCGGAACTAGGCATCTTGTCGTGGATGAGACAGACGGCTTCACCCTTGACCCAAACTAACCAAATACTCTTCACTGTGCATGAGCATCAAAGACAAGATCACAGGTATAGGCGTGACTCATGATCTCGACGGCTTAAAGTCCTTGGGCTTTCTAGTTATTATACGCATCGAAGAGTTGTCGTTCGGCGAGTATTCCACACGGATGCTCAACTGCAGCATGATACCACGGTACAGTAAATGCTATGTAAACGTCAGATACTTCCCTAAATCGAAGATAAACCAGCAAGGGCATCGGCGTCGGCAACTAATATCGCTTGCAAACCGCAATGTGATGATCGAATGCTCCTGGAAAGGTGTACTGACGCGATGGCTGCGCCTCAGTAACAAACACACCAACCCCAACCTACCTTCGACGATTCCCCAATCTTCACCTCTATCCCTCACCCGTGGAGTATTTTGGGGGGATTCCTTTGTGTATTCTGTGGAGTCAGATCTTCGGGCACAAGATCAGACACCGATCCGGAAGCCATTACCATCACACACCACCATTGGAAGCGTTCCATGAGAAGCGTTGATGGCTACTTCTCAGTGCGAAAGTAAAATCGACCGGAACAACTCTCTGCCCCTTCAAGAAGTCTCATGGATAATTCCCCATTGCATCTTCTTATAGGATACGATGCATGTTTCTGACTGGAAGAGTAGTCGGACATTTACCGACGAGCGGCTTCAACTTGACGTCGGTGAACTATTGACGAGGCAAACAACAACGGGCTGAGTATGTTACCGCTAAGTGCCCATCCATCTTCCGCCGCATACGATGACCGTGGCCGATGTGTCGTCTCTTACTCGCCAGAGTCCTGGACAAGGAGACGATTGGTATCAAGAATGCTTCGTACCAGCAGCATAAACGTAGCTCTGAGCTCAAGAGCGATCCAGGCCAGTAAAGTCATCAACATCGGCACAGATCAATCCAGGTCACACGAGGCTTGAGCAGGGACATATAATCCACGACAAAAGGAACATCTTAAAGTCATTTACTTTCTTCAACTTCCACCAGGCTCTACCCTCGCATCCTATTATGTACAAGCAATGCATCCATCCCTGACAAAAGAACTTTCTTTTATTCTCTTCTCTACGATCGTACAGCCTGTCCCTCATGCTCCGTACGCAACCTGGCCCATCGGCCTGTCCTCCTCCATGCCTGGCGCCATGAAGTTGGTCTTGGGGTTGCCAGTGGCCTTGGCCGCAGAGCAGCGGGCCATCGTCGGCGAACTGGAGACTCGTTAGCTGGGTCTTTTGTGACGATGTGCGCGGCAATACATACCTTCTTGAGATGACGTCTGTGAAGTAAAAGTTGTCAATAACCTTCCTCAGGGGCGCGCCGGTAGCCTTGGAGCCCTTGTTCTGGTCGACCAGCTGAACCTTGCTGAGCTGCTGCAGAGCGACGGGCTCAACCACATCGTAGGCCGCCAGGGCCGGGCTGACCTCAACCATTCTGTCGCGGAGCTGGGCAACGTCGTCGTAGGGCAGGGGGGCGCCGAGGAACTCGCTGATGGCACGGATGATCTTCCAATCCGTCCTGGCAGCACCAGGCAGGGAGGTGGCGGCACGGGTCATCTGGACACGGCCCTCGGTGTTGATGTAAGTGCCGGCCTTCTCGGTGTAAGCGGCACCGGGGAGGACGACGTCGGCAATCTGGGCACCACGGTCACCGTGGTGGCCCTGGTAGACAACGAAGGCGTTCTTGGGAATGTCCTTCTCGGAGATCTCATCGGCACCCAGGAGCCAGACGAACTTGGGGGCGGTCTCGGCAACCTCGGTAGAGGGAGTGACGAAACCGACCTCGAAGGCGCCAGCGCGGGAAGCGGCCCTCTGCAGGACGTTGTATCCGTTCCACTCGGGAGTGATGAAGTTGGCAGCGTTCTTGTCGACGAAAGCGCCGATGGTCTCGTAGAAGGCCTTGGAGTCCTCGTGGTCGGTGACACCAGAGCCCACGATAATCATGGGGCGCTTAGCAGCCTGCAGCTTCTTGCCGAAGGGACCGGCCAGAGCCTGCTTGAGGGAGGCGTGGTCGGTTCCCAAGTGCTCGAATTCGAAGGTGGAGTCCCAGGTCTCGCCGACAACACCGATCTCGAGGTCGGAGCGCAGCCATTGCTTGCGAATACGGGCGTTAAGAACAGCGGCCTCGTGGCGGGGGTTGCTACCGACGATGAGGATGGCGTCAGCCTCCTCAATGCCGTAGATCCTAGAGTTGAACAGGTAGTTGGAGCGGACATCGACACCGTGGGCAATGGGCTTGCTTCCAGAGGGCATGTCAAGGGCCAGGTTCTCGGAGCCCAGCTTGTTGGCCAGGTCCTTCATGGCAACCAGAGACTCGACCTCGGTCAGCTCACCAGCAATAACCTTAAACTCGTTGCCCTTGGGTTGGAGGTGGTGGTAGGCGTTGGCGACTTCGGTAAGGGCCTGCTCCCAGTCGGCGGGCTCGAACTTGCCGTCGCGGCGGATCAAGGGCATGGTCAGTCTCTGGGTCTTCAGGCCGTCGCAGGCGAAACGGGTCTTGTCGTTGATCCACTCTTCGTTGACGTCGTCGTTGAGGCGGGGAAGAATACGCATGACCTCGAGGCCACGGGAGTCGACACGGATGTTGGAACCAAGGCCGTCGAGAACGTCGATGGACTCGGAGTGCTTCAACTCCCACGGCCTCGCGCGGAAGGCGTAAGGCTTCGAGGTCAGAGCACCGACGGGGCAGAGGTCGATAACGTTGCCGGAAAGTTCGGAGTCGAGGTTCTTCTCGAGGTAGGTACCGATCTGGAGGTCGTTGCCACGGCCGGTAGAGCCCATCTCGGGGGCGCCGGCGATGTCGTTGGAGAAACGGACGCATCGTGTGCAGTGGATACACCTGTTCATGGAGGTCTTGATGAGGGGGCCGATGTTCTTGTCCTCAACGGCACGCTTGCCGCCGATCTCGTGGAAACGGCCGCGGTCGCCGCCGTAACGCATCGACTGGTCCTGGAGATCGCACTCACCACCCTGGTCGCAGATAGGGCAGTCGAGGGGGTGGTTGGCGAGCAGGAACTCCATGACACCCTCACGGGCCTTGTGTGTGATCGGGGAGTTGGTCTTGACGACCATACCGGGCTGGACGGGCCATGCGCAAGAGGCAACGGGCTTCGGGGCTCGCTCGACTTCGACCAGGCACATACGGCAGTTACCGGCAATCATGAGCTTCCTGTTGTATTTGTCAGTCCGGGCTATCCCTCGAACATCGCGAGCGGTCATCGGATCGGTGGAAGGGCTTCGTACTCATGGTAGCAATATCTATTTTACGGTCAGCGGTACTATCCAGAATGCTTTCGTCCCGCCAACTAGACGAACCTGGGGATTGTTACGCCTGCCTTTTCGCAAGCTTGAATCAGGGCGGAGCCAGCTGGAGACTCGTGAGCAGGAAACCTCGGACGCAGCCACATCACATCTCACCTTCGACCGACACCTTCTTTCCGTCTATATAACGAGTTAGCCGTCACTCCGGAGACCAACTGAGTCGTCGCAAGGGCGGGATGAGCGTACCAACTGTCAGCTCAACTTCGGCATTCCTGCGAGCTGTGGTAGCAAAAGTTCTCGAAGCATTGGCGGCCTGCTTGCCAGTCCGCCAAGCCGAACGTGCTATATAGTGCCGCAGCATCGTGTCGCCTTGACGGATTGAGACAGAGACGAGACGTGGGAGGCGAATAGGTGGGAGGCGGATTGAATCTCAATCGTTGACGTCGGGAGGGAACTGCTCTTCTGTCCCGGGTCATGGGGATTTGGTGGCGCTAGTGCGGAAATCGCGATTAATTTACGTCGACCATGATTGGTCAGCCCGGCTGGAAGCTGTTTGAGGCCTGAGGCACCCACTTTTCAAGCGGGCACCATTTATGTTCTGTTGAATTTTCGTCGCAGAACACTTCTTCTCCTTTTTCTTCTTCATCAATTGTACACGGGCACTTATCGTAGGTGTGCTTGAGCGGCCTCACGGCCGCTTTTATTGAGCCTTCCTCTATCAAGTGCTCCAAGAGCAACATTTTTTGACGCCGTTTATGGAAGCATGGGAGAATACCTCAATGACCGTTGCCTCTTACCGCCGGTCGTTACATTTTATCACACGACGAGATCTCGTACAGACTGAGCTATGCATATGTGAAATACTTTCGGGTATCTTATGACGGCTACGAAAAGCGACTATGTACTGCAACTACGCCTGTCTGGTGTCGCCAGCACCGCGGCAGTTGGTTGTGAGAATAAAAAAATTCCAGTAGCGCTTCTGCGTCTGCGGGCTGTTGCCCAGTCCGCCAAGAAGCATTTTTTTTCCCAGTATACACCCGCCCCATCTCTCGCGGACGCAATCGTCCATGCGGCCTGACTGCTGCTTTTGCATGCTAGGGTTGAGATGCGTTGCCATCCTGTGCCGGCTTGTCGACAACAGAAGTGAGCTCTTGAGCGAGCGCTTTCTTGTACTCGTCTAGAATCCCTTGGGCGTGGGCGCCGTAACCCGCGAGCTGGTCCAGCTCTTGTCCGGCGTTGTATAGCGACCACAGTATCGCCGCTTGCCTCGGGGGGCATTCAGGCGGCGCATTGGGAGCTGTGTACGTCGAGAGGTAGCGGGTGCTGTAGTCCGCGTCCAAGGGCATTGGTGCGTCGACGAAGGCCATCATGGCCTCCTCCTCTTGCACGGAGATGCCGACGTCGGTTTCCACGATGCCATTTGCGCCTTCCAAGATCTTAGCGTGTCGCAAAATGCGTCGGCGTTCTCGCTCGTAGATGAACATGATGTTGTCTTGTACTGCGGCGGAGTGTTTTTCCATGTTCTCCAACGAAGCCTTGAGTTGTTCGGCCTTTGTCATAAGCGCATCGAATGGATCAAACAGTGAGTGCTCCAAAGGAACGAACATGGCCATCGCCTGTGAGCCGGGCTGGAAGACGGGAATCTGTTCTTCCAGATCAAATAGCGGGCTCTTGACGTCGTCTGCATCCGCCAGCGAGTTCGGGGGCGGCTTGGCACTCGCTCCTCCTTTGCCTGTGTCTTGCATCTTGTCGCCGAGTGATGGGCGGTCTCAGCGCATTGAACCGGCTTCGCGAGATAGAACCATGCGTGGATGATGAGGTGAGGAAGCGGCGATGTGTCGCGTGTAGGGAGGGGCTGGTGGGTAGCTAGGGTGACGAGGGTATAATAAGTCCGAAGTTAGCGACTAGTGTATAGTCTACCTGTGATCAGGTCAGCTCGGGCTCAAAGGTTTCAACATCTCCAAGCCCAAATCTTACCATCTGACGAACGATTGACATCTGCAACCCGAGTAATTGGGCGAAAATCTTAGTGGAATGAAATGGCTCCCAAAGCACCTCTTACGAGTGTTTCATACGTTTTCGTCTGGGAGGTGGCCCCTCCCGATCTCTGCTTCGGGCAGGGACGAGACTTGATGCAGGGGGGAAGGAAGGTGCAACGGTGAAATTATTCGCTTTTAATATTTAAATACGGACGCATTGTATGCTACTTTGTTACGACCAGATCAGCTGCGCCGACGGTTTACCCGGCAGCAGGCATCGCCTTTGTTCTCACTATATGGCCGTGTTCTATCTCCCAACCGTCATCGCTGCGCCATACGGCACGGCGTTTATGGCCTTCAACGGTGCAGCTAATAGTGTGAATACTGAGCCACTCGGGCGCAGCAAACCAATCGTGAGATCCAGCATCGCACAACCTGATGCCGCCGAGACTGGGCTGAATGTTTGGATCCAAACCCCGCGCAGATTGCTGGTGCCACAGGCGAGCCAGCTGCTCAGCCCCCTAGGCGCTGCGCAGCAAATCGGTGTCGGTTGAGCCAGCATTGGTGCCATGATGCTGTCAAGGTTGTTCCCAAACTACCGTCACTCGTGTTCATCTGAAGCAGATAGGATCATCTCTTGCGAGGGTGATATCATCTGGACGGCAGTACGTTCCTTACGTGCTCTCTCATCAGCTTCAGCCCGGCTCGCACCAGGTCTTCCAACCGCCTATCCTTCCGCTTGCGCATCCATAGCAGTATAAAGGCGAGAAGAACGGCGTCGATAGCCAGGTGCTTCATGACAAGCCAAGTAAACCATCGTATCCAGGCCATGAAGCTGCGCTGCTTTTTCGATTTCCATTCTCTTCCGGTTGTTATTTGCTCTCGCAATGCGGCAACCTCGGCTGATAGCTTCTCGAGCGCACGTTCTACGCTCCGAGACCAGCTGGTGCTCGCAACGAGCGCATCCTCTTCTGCACCCTCGTTGTAACCTAACCTCCTGTCCGAGTCTCGTTCGGCGGCGTCGTCCTCACTCATGGGGCTGAGGATCTTCATGGGTCCCTCCGAACCACTCAAGGGCTGCAGGAAGCGGCGCGGCTCGCCGGTGTAACCTGTCCCTTTCGGCGACGAGTCGGTCGAGCTGGGACTGTTGTTTTTGATTTGGTTCCATACGAATTCGAGCTCCGCGACAAGTTCCTTCGCATCTCTGGAAGCCACGAGTCAGCGGCGGCCTTATCGCCAGCATGCGCGGCAGGGGCTAAGCTTACGGGGTCGTTGCGTATTTGTGCATCGTCTCGATCAGTGCCTCGATGTACCTCCTCTTCGCTTCGGTCCGCGTGAGACCCTTTTGCGAATTCCAGGCGTCCCATTTATCCTTCTCGCGCTGCAGCTCGTCGGGGGGCATGCCGGAAGCCGAGGTCGGACGCTCCATGACGCCGTCAACGTCCCCCTCCATCGCTTGCTTGTAGAGGCCATAGAGTCGCAGCCGGTCAAACGGCGGGGGGCGCGATGCCCCCGTTTTGGGGATCTTCTTGACGGTATTTAAGGCATGGACGAACACGCGATCTGTGGGCGGAGGAAGAGCATAACGATACAATTAGCCGGGGAATTGCACTCCCCACATTAGGGGCGAAAACATGGAGAAGAAGGTTTTCCCTGGTATAGAAACTCACCCACGGAGTCGGCCATCTAGAAGACTGTCCTAGACAGGCAAGACCGAGCAGAATGGATTCAAAGGTGGGTGAGGAATGGTGTGGAGGAGGGAGCGCGTTTATGTCCGAGGTTCGTGTCTGAGTCGGCGTCGGCGGCAGGACCGGGCTGGGTTCGGCTCAACAACCGGGCGATGATGACTTAGATAAGTCGGCCCCTTCTCGTTCACCTCGGCGTCAGGCAGGGTCCCTGGGCTGAAACGAAAGATGGGGGTAACAGGTGCTGGCGCAAGGAGAGAGAGTTAGGAACAGAAATCCAGCACGCTGACATGCATCATGCGAGAGCTCCGCCATGAGACTGCCTGACTGCTCCTCATGTAGTCGTCCACGAGGAAGGGGAACCTGGGGAGGACAGGGCAGCCGCAGGAAAAAGAAAGTGAGGTACACCACGACGGGCGGGTACTGGCAGCAACAACGGAAGGGTTAGGTGTGAGCGAGGCAGATAGGGAGCTCGGTACAGGACCTGCGCAGACAGTCGGAAGGGCACTGATGTGGTTGGTGTGCGAGTGCGAGTGATGAGTGAGTGAGGTGGGCTGCCGGCAATGAGACCTGTTTTGCCTCGGCCGGAACTGTGCGGTGGTCACGCAACAACGACGCTACGCAAGCAAACGCGAACCACTCACAGCAGCATCTCCACAGGACCACAGCAAGCAGCTGGGGGTGGTGCGGGCTTGTCAGGGGTTTGCTTCCCCGAGATCCCGACTAGCAATTTAATTGCCAGCACCCCGCGTCTTTCTTTCCGTAGCGCGCTTGGTTTGTCGTCGGCCGAGACAACGACAGACAAGAGAAGGAGAAAAAAGACACGTGAAATGCGGGCAGCCGATCTACGGCAGGATTCCAAGTCTCTGGGTGCGGGATCTGCTTTTAGGATCTTTCTTGTTTTGTTTTCGACAATTAGACTTACGTCAATTGACGCTAACTTTTGAACTGGCTTGACTTGAGCCGAGGGACGTCCCAGTCCGGTATCGTGCCCACCTCCGGCTGAACGTCGTCGTTCGGCATTGGGACTGGTAGGTGCTGACTTTCATCACGCGCAAAACACCTCTCGCTGCCTAGGGTTGTCGCCATTTCCATCCAGGACCTGCATTGACCCTCGCAACTCAACTTGAACAAACACTAAATTGGCTTAAGCAGAGCCAGCTGCTACCGGCAGCGTCAAGATCGGAAGAACATGCGGAACTGCAATCACAGTTTCGGGCAACGGACGGGTGGAGGACCACACATACTTCCACTGCATCATTGTCGCAGCTCACGGAACATCTTTGCGACACATGTGCTAACCTCCTAGTCCTCTGGCTCGCCCATTGCGGCACGCAAAGCCTTCTTCTTCTCCATGTATACCTTGATCATCTTCTTGTTGTTCAGCGCCATCTCCGCTGCCTTCTGGCCGGCCTCCTTCTTGTTCAAATCCGAAGCTGTCGCAAGAAGCTTGTTCGTCTCGCCCCAACCATCCAAATACACGCCGACTGTAAACAGGTCAAGTTTCTTGTTGAGCTTGTCCTTCTTGGTCGCATTAGGCATGTCCTCGTAGCGGATGGAAATGCCCGGGGCACCAATCACTTGTGTCAACCGCACTTTCGGGGGCACCGTTACCTCCTCGGAGACAGAAGATGGTGCACCCAGTTCTTTCACCGTCTGTAATTTCGGCTCCTTGGCCGCCTTGCGGATTTGGTCCTTGATGGTCGAGCTCCAAAGCGTCTTGAGCCACTCAGCAGCCCGGGGGAGACCTTCAACCGGATCCGAGAGAATGACAGCGGCAACGTACGCCTCGAATAAATCTCCTCTAGCCTTCCTGATCTCGTGGTCCTTCGCCTTCACCATCACCTTGCTGTTCGGGTCAAACTCCAGAGGCATCTTCGCCTTTTGCATGAGTCCATATTTCGCAGAGTAGTCTGCAAGATTGGAGTTGCGGACGAGGACCTCGCGGATTTGTGAGCACTTGCCCGTCGGCAGGCCTCCAAACGTCTGAAAGATCAGAACTGATGAAATCAACTCAACGTAGGCGTCGCCAAGCCACTCGAGTCGATCATAGCTCAAAGCGCCCTTATGACTGATCATACCAGGATGGGTGAACGCCGCCATCTCCAACACAGGGTTGGTGATCTTAGGAAGAGGGGGCAGGGAAGTCGAGATTTCTGGAGCTGTCCATGGCTTCAACAGAGTAAAAGACGGAATCGGCAGGCCATCAGTTGTTTCGTTTGGTGATTCATTCTGGCATTCGTCGTGAGTTTTTTCCAATCGGGATACTGAAAATTTACGCAAGTCCGACAAAGTCGGGAAAATTTCAAGATCTGCGTACCTTTTTTTGAGATGTCTCAGAAACTCCAACGGCCTGGGCTGTTTCTTCTCCAGCGAGATACTTGAATGACGGCAGTAGTGTTTTGCTGAGCCCGCGAAGGTTCTGTAGCGCTTCACTCTGAGACGAAGAATCCGTGGATGATGATTTAAGCTCTTGGATACACTTGAGTAGCTCATCGCTGCGAGACAGAAGTAGGTCGACGGGGTCGTTTTCTGGTCTTCTCTTCTTGCCCGGGGGCAACTTTCCGGAGCTCGAGCGTTTGCTCATCTTTAACTGTCGACTTGGCAGCAAGAAACCTGACCAGGTTTGTCAAAGATGCCGGGTCGGTCGTTCAATCGTGACAAGTATCACTGTGGCGTCCTCGTCCTGTTGTTCCAAGATATAATCCAAGAGCGTGCGAGGAATAATAAATCCAAAATGGGCGCACGTGAAGGTACCTCAAAGTGAAAATGCTGAAGTACCTTCGTACCTACCTTCCAGGTTACCGCTGTCCAGGCTCCACCAAGCAAGCAGGGACCTGACAGAGCAGGAGACGTGCCCCAAGCGGTCAATCAATGATCCGTCCAACCTGTCAATTGGATGCGACCCGGCACTGTGGGGCCGGAATTGAAGATCACGTTCAGCTGGGCGACGTCGCGACAAATTTCCGAACCTCGTTTGACTGTGCTCCGAAAGCGCCGCGAAGATGAGTGTCCCACGTGCGAGGTTGCTGGACCTCATGAAGGTTAGTTATGTCTCCGTTTTCCCTTCCAAACAGTCAACTTACAAGCGAAGGCCCAATGCCAAATCTTTGCGACGACTTTTAATCCCGAGGGAATCCGGACTGGCAACAAGGTCCTGCGCCAACGATTGAGAGGACCTGCCCTTGCGTCATACTATCCGCGCAAGGTCGTCACCGTTCGCGATGTGCAGAGGGAATTCGGCCCCGTGCTCACTACCGTAGACGAGGAAGAGATGGACCGATTGGACCACATTGCCGGGTACGTCTAGACACGAATATCGACGCCAGGCTTATGCTAACGATCAATGCAGACTGAAAGCCAGAGGAAAGAGTGCGCCCAAGAAGGCCAAGGCGAAGGGTGAGTTTATCTGTTGCCGTAGTGAAGGGTATCGGCATACTGACAGCCCTGCAGTCGAGAAGAAGAAGAGGTAAACGCTGGCCACGAGGCGAAACAAACTGTACGATACGCTGTGCAATTACCAAACGAACCGTCGAAACTCGTCCCACCGAATGCCTCCAAAGATATATCGCGAATGATATCTGCTGCCTTGCTCAGCTCGGTGTTCCCGCGCTTCAGATGTGCGGTGTATGGCTCTCCGTAGACCGCGCAAGTCTTCCCCAAGCTCAGCTTGAGGCTTCCGGATTGTGGGGATTAGAAGAGGATGTCGTAGGAGATGATATCCAATGTCAAAATATTGATGTATATGAAGGCCTTCTGTAGCTAGATCGGATACATGGGGATCTTTTACCCGGTTTCTTTCTAGATGTTGCCTTCCATTCGTCTCTTTGTCATGATCGCAGCCTGATTGGCATTGTAATTGCCATATGTTGTTTAAAACTGATAGGTAAGCAGAGGAGCGGGCATAAGAGGTTATGCTAGCTGCTTCATTGCCCTTGACACTCGAGATGCACCTGCGGTTGGGACGCCACTCCCAGATGTGAATAAACATCACTGGTATTTGCAGATAGGGACTTGTCGAGGCCACCTCGTCCGAAGTGAAGGCGGCCCGGGGGGTTACCTTAGGCAGCCATGGAAAGCTGGGCAGCTAGCTGGCTCAGTTACAAGGAGGATTCACCTGCTCATTCACTGTAAGTAGGTAATCCCCTAGGTAATGTTCAACTCAAAGAAGGGCCCGTCATGTGCCTGCACATGGGACGACTCCGCCTTCACCCCCGCCCAAAAAAGTAGGATTTGGTGAGCCTCACCGGCTAGCAACTTCCTCTCACTTTTTAGTACTACCCCCGAATTTCCTTCGGGCTCAAAAGCCACCAACCGGCTTTCCTTCCTCCTCTATCCTTAGCTCAGATTCTCTGCCAGGTCTTTCCCTTTGCATCACTGCCGACTCGACAGAAAATCTATCGCCTAGCTGCCTACGTAGGTACCTACCTACGTTACAAAGAGGGAGCTTGGCGCCTATACTGCCCAGAGTGGACTCCTTCCCCTTGGTTGCCTTCGCAACTTCCTCCTCCCATCTCACCTCGATTTTCCTCCTCGAAAGTCGTAAGACAAAATCTTCTACCTTTCCCCTCCACCTCATCACCACAAACCACTCTCCAACGCAGAGAGAAAATCCCACCAACCTCTTCCATCTGCAATTCTTGCAAAGAAATCTTTCCCATCTTGTCTGCCACCTCCTGGCAATACCCTGTTTTATTTCCTGAGACGGAGCAACTCCCCAACGAGGCATTGTACGCAAATTCGACATGTCTTCCCCTCCCTGTGCTGCCACGACTCCCAAGCGGGGTTCTCCCGTGGACGTGCTGCCGGCCCTCGGAGAAGAGAACATCAAGAAGTCACCCGGTTCTACCCACAATGTAAGTTGGACTCCTTTAAATGCTTGTCCCCTCCCAAACACACCGGGACAGACTGTCGAGAGACATGTTGACACCATCTCGCTGGTACGAGTAAGCTGGCTAACCAAAGAAAAAAATCACAGGATGTCCCTCTCGTCTCCAAGAAGCCGAACGTGTCGACCCTAGCTTCATCCAAGCTCATCAATCAGAATGCACTCAAGGTTGGTCCTTCTGCTCGCCATCTGTTGCCTCGCTCACAGCGACGACAGAAGAAGACCAACCAGGAGTCGGCTACTTTTGCTGATACGAACCCCATGGACATGCTCCTTGCTAAACTCTCGGAGCAGCAAGCCGCCCTCAATCAGCAGAACGAGGCTCTAAAGAACACTGACGACATGTACACTTGCGGCTTCGACCAACCTTCGCCCGCTAGCACTTCAGTCCCCATTACCCCCGCCACCGATTCCTTCCCCTTCACCGCTCCTGCAACCCGCCCCGCCAGCGCAACCCTTAAGGAGAATCGTGGCAACATGGAGGAGCTCCTTCGCCTCAAGATGGAGCTCGCTCGCGCTCAGCACAAAATCACCCGCCTTGACAACGAGCTTGCTCAGACACGTTCCATAAAGCAGGAGGACGACATACTGCAGCAGCCTACGCCCTCGGCCCGCTCCGCCATGCTCGGAACTGACAACGCTTGGGGTCCCAATGATGACAGCAGTTCTGATGCCGGAGGCTATGGCCGTCCTCGAGGCATCTGGGGAAATTCCAGGCCTCCTTTCTCTAACAATGGCGCAGGTATGCCTGCTCCTGATCCCCAGTCTATGGGAGGAGACTGGTTTGCTGGAGGTGGTCGAGGTGGGTTCAACCAAGGTTACATGGACCCCGCCGGTTCGTACGCGATGGGCGACGGCTTCCGCGGCGACCGTATGAGCCAGGACACTGAGATGTTCTCTCGCCCCTCTAGCAGCCGCCGTAACAACCGATTCGACAACAGTCGCTGGCCGTCTCCCCAGGCGTACAATGGCTCGAACTTCGGACCCAACTTTGGTGGATTTGGTCCCGCCACTGCGCCCTTCGATTCCGTCATCGGCGGTTCTGGTAGCAACATGGGTGCTGGTATGTACCAAGGCTACAACCAGCAGCCCATTGGAAGTCAGCTTTCGCCTCACGCAACCGAATTTACTACCGTCCCTAGCTGGAAGAGTGAGGTACGTCGTCAGGGTCAGAAGAAAGGTGCTGGATTCAGCATGCTGACTTCTCGTCCCGAACAGGCCATCGCTACTGAGGGCCAGACGTACCTCCCGACCACCGAGCCGCTCAACTATCGTCGTCTGTTGGACCGCAATGTCAACTGCAACTAGAAGTACATCGTTGACAAGATCGTCTGCAACAACGACCAACAGGCATCTATCTTCCTTCAACAGAAGCTCAAGGTCGGCACCCCTGACCAGAAGTACGAGATTGTTGAGGCCATCGTCGCTCAAGCCTATCCCCTCATGGTCAATCGTTTCGGCAACTTCCTCGTTCAGCGCTGCTTTGAACATGGAACTCCGGAGCAGGTGGTTAAGATTGCAGAGGCCATCCGCGGCAACACTCTCAACCTTTCCATGGATCCCTTCGGCTGCCACGTCGTGCAGAAGGCCTTCGACTCGGTCCCCGAGGAGTACAAGGCTATCATGGTCCACGAGCTCCTTCGCCGTATCCCTGAGACTGTCATCCACCGTTACGCCTGCCATGTCTGGCAGAAGCTCTTTGAGCTTCGGTGGTCCGAGTCCCCGCCTCAGATCATGACCTATGTCAACGAGGCTCTGCGCGGCATGTGGCACGAAGTTGCCCTGGGTGAGACTGGAAGTCTGGTTGTCCAGAATATCTTTGAGAACTGCCTCGAGGACGACAAGGTAAGCTCAAGTTCCACCCCAGTGTCCTATTTTCGTTAACAAATGTCTCCAGCGTCCCTGCATCGAGGAGGTTCTCGCCAATATCGACATCGTGGCTCACGGCCAGTTCGGAAACTGGTGCATTCAGCACATCTGCGAGCACGGGGCCCCTGCCGACCGCTCCCGTGCCATTGACCACGTCATCCGCTACGCCGCAGAGTATAGCACCGACCAGTACGCCTCCAAGGTCGTCGAGAAGTGCCTCAAGATTGGCGGCAGCGAGTTCCTCAGTCGTTACCTTGATCGTGTCTGCGAAGGCCGAGTCGATCGCCCTCGCATCCCACTCGTCGACATTGCCAGCGACCAGTACGGTAACTATCTTATTCAGTACATTCTCACCCACGCCGGCATGCAGCATCGCGAGGTCGTTGCCGCCCACATTCGCAAGCACATGGTTTCTCTCCGAGGATCCAAGTTTGGCTCTCGCGTCGGCATGCTTTGCACCAACCCCGCCGTTGCTACTCGTCCCGGACCTGGTGTTGGCCCCGGAATGGGCCGCATGGCCGGCGCTGGTGCTCGCTTTGCTAGCGGCAACAGCTACCGCTGAGTGCTCCTTTTCACCTCCTCACAGCTTTTGTCCCGATTTACCCGGTTCGCGCGAGTCTCTTCTTACCTGTTCTCTCTCTACGTCACGGTTGTCACTCACTCCTAATACTTCACCGCACCCCGATTTCTCATGTTCCCCAACTCTGACAACGTCATCGCACAACAGCATATGTCTGTGCTTACGAAACATCTTCCTCGGCCATTAATTTACAGATCAGCTGTCATCCTACTCTCGGCAAGTTATCACTTGCTCGAGTGCATTGGACACATCATGGTTATGGATTTTGCAATATGGAGGAGGTGCGTCAGTGTAACCTCGAAACCCCAACTGGGGCGTTGGAGTTGCATCTTGAAGGCCCGCCAGAATGCTATCAGTCTATACAAGGCGGTTCATTACCAAATTCACAGTGTCCTGCGGCGCCCTCCGTTGCATCATTCAACTGCAAGGAGTGTATCAGGGCGAGTGCGGACAAATACGGAAGCATGGAATATCCCAAAAAGAACACGACACAATGATTGTATGTAGTATGTATCACATCCCAGAAGCTTTGAGGGCGGTTCGGTCCGGATTGGACAGCAACTGTGGCGGTCCTCAGTCAAACATTAGGTAGTTTCCGTACAAAAGGCCTTTTTACTATTACACTCTCCGCATGGAATGGTTGAGAGATTTTGTTTTGCTCGAATCATCATGACTACGCCATCTGTTCATTAACGGGGCCTATTGACAACGCGCTCGAGACACCTAAGTTCGTATCTATCCAACGCCGCATACGCCATTTAAAGAAGTTTCACCTTTTCAGTAAGTACTACGTTTCTTTGCCCACCTTCTCTTCCTCGGGTGCTGATGTGTCATCAAGCGGCGGAAATTCGGCATCGACCACCGATGGCTTTGCGGCTACCTCGGTCTCCAAAGCTGGCAAATCCTTCTCCCAAGGTTTCTTGGGCACTTCGCGCTTTCCGAATGGCTTGACGGACTAAACAAAGTGAGCAACGGAGGCACAATTGACAATTATCTAGCTCAAGACCTACCGCATCCCTTACTACTGTGTCTGGGATCTGTCTAATTCCTGGAATGGGAATGCCTTTCTGGATCATCTGCAGCATCTCTGCAAAGCCTACGGGATACGCGGGCTCGCCTTCAGAGCCATCGGCCTGTGATGGGGGCTTGCGCTCGACGTAGAGCTCCGCCGTCGGGGCTGCAGCCTGCCACGACGGCCTGGGTTCGGCGGCGGCGGGGTCTGGCTTGGTGTCCGAATCGGCCTTGAGGTCGTTCAGTTTCGAGGCCAGCTCCGAATTGTCGCTACTTGAGGGCGCTGCGGCGCCTCCTGCTGTTTGGGTCTTGTATTCTTCGGGGAGGATGTCGGGTGGTGCGTGGTCCGGGTGTCGGGCGAGCCAGTCCTTGTACTCGTTGAAGTCGATCGTCACGCCGATGCGCGAGGCGTAGTAAAAGATCCGGGCGTGGGTCGCGAGCTCGGTGGGGGTTCCCTTGGGGTTCTCGACGTTCGGGTCGCCGAGGATCGCGGAGAGACCGGACTTTGGGTAGGCTGTTAGCTTAGGAGCCCATGGGCGTGGACGTGATGGCAGGGTTGCTTGCCAGGAACATCTTGTCCTTCTTCCACGGGTACGTGTCGAAGGCCTTGAACTTGCCATCCTCGTCTGTTATCGCGCGAATGCGCTCTGAGCCTGATAGCGTAGCCATTGGGGGGGTGGCGAGAGTTCGTGTAGACTTTGTAGCGGAGGGAGGTTGAGCAGTTCGATGCCGAGGTGACGTTGGAGGGAGGCCGGGAGCTTGGCGGTGGTGGGGGAGGAGCTTGGTGTGCGATAAGATAAGCGGAGAAGCACCCCGCATTGTCAGGGCGGCCGATCGGTAGCTATGGGTCCTCGGGGCCGGCCGGGGTTGAATGCCGGGGCCGATATCCGAGGGCCACGATCAGCGCGGATTGCTGTGGAAAGGAAGATGCAGCTGTGAGAGATGCTCTGGGATGTGTTGAATCAAGCTGGAGATGTGGTTTGGCAAGTTCCTTGTCTCCTTTTGGATACACAGTGACATTCCCGAGTTTCCTCGAGTACTTCATGGATGCCTCAACGTCTGATAGATAGAACCCCCATGTAATTGGCTTGTTGCGATAGATCTTTGAACGACAACATCAAAATTTCAAGTCATACACTCATTAAATGGGCTTTGAAAGACTGATGATGGTTTCTGCGGGCATGCAGTGTCAAGAATTAAGCTTCACGACTACGGCTGACCTCGGTTTTTGTGGCTGGCGGGGCTTGGATTTCTTCAATCAAATCAACCAAATTCGCCTTGAGCCCATTACTCATCCGAATCCCCCCCGAGAACATCGTCGACTGCAACCATTATCACCGACTCCATCCATCGTCTACGGCAAAAGTGTTAGCCCTCTTCCTCTTCCCCACCTGAATAGTTGACTGAGCAAGGCTGTAGATACAAAGCACAATGTTTCGCATGGCTTCGCGTTCGTCTCCAACGCTGAGCCCGCGATCCACCGCTTTGTCAGTGATATTTAATCGTTCATATCCTGTCGTTCCAAGACGAAATACGACCTCTGCGACGATACCCAGCACACATAGCCGCCCACACCGGTCGGGACAGATGAACGCCAACACCTCTCAGTTGAGACGATTTTCTGTCATCCCCCACAACAACCTACCGAAAGGCGACAAGTCCTGGGAGGGCTCCAAATTGGCGAGGTTTTCGAAGTCGTTCGGAAAGGGTCTTCAGGAGAATCCCGGTACTTGGGTAACGTGGACATCAGCATCTGTCGCACTAGCCGTTGCCTTTGATGTATGGTTTCTTGAATAGACAGAAAACGACAACCCATGACTCACTGCAAAGATCCACTGTGAAGCATTATACTACCATCGCAGACAGAAAAAGGACTCTTGATCGAGGCTTCAAATCTATCGGCTCATTCATTTTACTACCTTGCCTTCCCCCCCCCCCCCCCCAAGGCCACCGATACTTCAGCTGGGTGTTAGAATCCACTAGCCTGGCCGAGATTTGTGGGAGGGACCAAGTAAGATGGAAAGGGCATCGAATCGTAGCAAATTTTCAAAAGCCGAATTTTCATTGTATTCGTACCTTTCGTGGGTTGGAGCTCTCCTATCCGTCGTGTATTAGCTACAGTCTCTTCTTCGGAAGACCTTCAGGGGGGAGTCCGGTCGACGACCATCGCAACACAATGATCGAGGTCTCAAGTAGGCATGCCTATATCCAGTCTTCTATGATGTGTCACCCACCAACAGCTCCAGTCCCGCCGCACCGTGAGTCACAGTAGCACTAGGTACCTAGATGAACCCCCTAATTGCGGGCGACAAGCCTTGCGCCACATTCTCCGCGACTACACCGCATTCTGAAGTTCTCCAAGTCAACATCCATGGGGCGGAAGGGCGAAAACGCCTGTCCTACCAGTCCATCGGCCCTTCTTCTCCCTCGCCGTGCAAAACGTTCACCTTGGCAGCCTAGTAGTCTTCCCTTGTGTCTAGCCGGAGTATAATCCGAAAGTTGACGACGCACAACGGTCGTTGTCTTGGCCCTCAAACTCTCGGGCTGCAGTCAGAACGCCCTTCGGAGAGAGACATATTACAGGAATGAGAGATGTCACTCCTCGCCGAAAAGTCTAACTCCAGGACTCCGCCATCCGAGACCCGCCTAAACGCCTGGAGGTTGTTGATTTACATAATCGATACCGTTCTGGTCCTCTCGCGTCGTCCATGGCTCCCTGTGGGAAAAGCTTGACGTTGAGAACCAGATGTAGAGTAGGCTGCATATATTCATCGAATCCCCGAAGTCACGTCTCTTGAACGATACTACGAGGTCCTGGGAGGGGCGTGTGTGTGGAGCCTCTGCTCATGCGTAGCCACATCGAAAAGTTACCATTGACCGCGAAGTTTGTTCATAAGGATGTCTACATTGGCGGGGATCGGCCGGGCTAAAAGGGCGGCGCACAGTACTAACCAACATGACCTCATTCAGACCACCTTGGTATCATGATACCACCGACAACACAGTGCTAAACGACAGCATCACGCTTACAGACCGGCATAGGTTTGGTATATCTTGATTGCTAGATGTCTCGTCTATCTAATGTCACAATATCTACGAGCACGCTCACAGTCGAAGCGGCAGAACCTCCCCAGAACTTCTACCATGTGGGAGCCTACTAATTTGGTTCTGTGTTACGAGGAAGCTGTGGTGAAAGACTATCTTCACTGCACTGCACCGCCTCCGGTCGCGCAACCACCCACGTAAAAAAAATAAGAGCCAGTTGCAGAGTGAAACAAACAAGTATTATCCGTGAGGGATAAGTGTGTGTGTGTATAGCAAGGCCGCAGTACCACCGCAAATTTCTGTCCGCTCTACAAAGAGCCTTCATCTCGCGGATGAGGCCCTATGCGTGCTTTTGCATGTTGGTTGTGTAGCAAGACGACTAGCCGTCGCAGGCTGTCGATGTTTTGGTTGCTTCGCCGCCAGACGAAGCGACCTGGTATGTTGTGGGTAGTCCGGGTAAAAGGAGGAAAGAAAACGTCTAGAATGTCCATGGCAAAAAACCGATGCCACATTTGACCACCCTGAGCTGAACGCCTGTGTAAAAGCAGCAACGACTGTTGCTGAGCCTCCTTAAGCGTAATGGTGGCATCCAATAAACCCTCCAATGCAAAACCCGATGTTCTTTTCAAAACGCCAATGATGATGCTTTTAGTTGTGCTGGAAAAGGACGCTGATCGACTCGCCGTGGTGGACACGGCGAATGGCCTCCGCGAAGACAGGGGAGACTGTCACGGTTCAGTCAGAAACGAGGGAAACAAAGAAAGCCGAGAATACTCACCGTCCAGGTAGCTAAGCTTGGGGCACACCTTCATGTGCTCATCCTGGGGGACGGTGTTGGTCACAATGATCCTGTCGATGGCCGAAGCGTTGATGCGCGGAATGGCATCGCCGCTAAAGATGCCGTGGGTCAGAAGCGCATAAATTTGGGTGGCGCCCTCCTTCTTGAGAAGCTTGGCCGCTCTGGTGATGGTGTTGCCGGTGTCGACGAGATCATCGACCAGGATGCAGATCTTGTCCTTGACATCACCGACAAGCATCATGCTGGCGTTGCGCTGCTCGCTATACTTCGTGGGTCGTCGCTCCTAGAGAGAAACATGAGTTTTTGGAGTCAAATCCAACGGAACCCATGAGCCTACCTTGTGGATGAGAGCGAACGCCATGTCCAGCTCATCAGCGATGGCGGTAGCCCGCTTGGCTCCACCAGCATCAGGTGAGATGACAACAGCGTCCTTGAAGTTGGGGATGTTCTGCTGGATGCACCTCTTCAGGAGGGGCTTGCCATACAGATTGTCCACTGGAACATCGAAGAAGCCCTGGTACTGAGGATCATGGAGATCCATCCTGCAATCATTAGCAATTGCTTCGGACAGAAGCAATGAATTGCAGATGTCAAAGAGTCTCAAGACTTCTTTCAATGTTGAATTGGCAACAAGAGCTCGCGAGCAGAACAGCACGCTGCAGAAGATGGGGTAACCTACGTGATCTGCAATATGTTAGCTTGCCTTGCCTTGGGTGCTAGAGATCCTGCGCGCAGGGAGTCTTGGGGTCACATACCACATGGTCCGCACCAGCGCAGGTGAGAAGGTCCGCGACCAGAGTGCCGGCCTGGGCAACCCACTGCTTATATCCCGGCTTCGACTGGAAGCCATTGACCTGGCTCTGGTTCTCATAGTCGTGGGTGGTGTACTTGACCTGGGAGGAGATGGAAGAGACAGAGTCGTGGTGGCCACGGCCGTTGGTCTTGGGCTCGCCGTTCTTGAAGTAGTCACCATTGACTCCATTGTGTCTCTCCTCAGTGAGCTTGCTCTTGGCAAGCTTGGAGGCAATGCCCTCAATGCCGTTAAGAAGTCCAGTGGTGCGGGCAATTCCAGGGCCCGGGGTCGCAGGAACACTCTCAAAGGTGTAGCCGTTCTTGGAGGGCTCGGAAGAGGATTTGGAAAGAGGCGCACCAGCCTTCCTGTAGGGGACGTCGGGTTGTCTTGAGTACGGGAACAAGGGCATGACAGCAGTAACTCTCTTAGCGGAACCGGTCTTGCAAGCCGAGATCATAATGCACAGATCCATAAAGCCGTCATTAACAGATCCAGAGGCAGTCTGGATGATAAAGACATCCTTGCCGCGCACTGAATCCTTGATCTCGCAGCGAGACTCGCCGACAGAGAACTTGGTAAGAACCCGCTCGCAGGGGTTGAGACCCAGGTTGTTGCAGACGCTGTCAATCAGCTCTGGGTGGGTGTTTCCACCGAGGATAATGATGTTGCGGACCATCTTGAGTGGTGGTGTAGTCGCTGAGGAGGGTGGTTGTCGAGAAGGAGACGGGTAAAAAATAGTCGGACGAAACCGGCGGTGTTCGAAGCTGCAGTACAACAGATTGGTTCGTGAGGTCGGGAGAAATGAAGTTGCAGTCAAGCCTAGCCTGCAGCAAGAATCCTTGCGATCGGAGGGGTCGGGATGAGAGTAACGAGACTCCGGGTGGGATGTCGTGTGTTGGATGGAGAATCGCGAACGACCAGAGCCGGTCTCGGGTTTGCTCGAGTCGTCAAAAATCTGCTAGTGGGGGAGAGGGCGACGTCACAGGGACCTGCAGCGTGCCAGAGCCGAGGATAGGCGCAGGGGGAGGATTGTGCAGATGAGTGATGCCAAAGGCTTGGGGAAGGAGGACCTCCAGAAATATGTGATCACAACGGGAGCATGACGAAGGAGCAAGCTCGAGGTAAGAAGGTGGAAGGAAGAGAAAAAAAAAAAAAAGCTGGTAGCGGGGGGTGGTCGCTGAAGCTGGGGTCGTCAAGAAGTTGTAAAGGAAAATCTCTGAGTGGATAAGTTTGTTTGGGATTGCAGGTATCGGGGGTTCGGGTGCGGTCGCGACCTTGTGGACTGGGGGAAGGCGGGTGGGAATGTTTCTTGGTGGGGTCGCAAAAGCTACCGTACAGGGGAGTGACACAGGGCGAGTTGGTGCAGAATGCGCCTGTTTGGGCTAGGCCTGGACCTCGAGGTACACAGATACCTTCTTGGTGCTCTCTAGGACTCCGATCTCTGGCAGAGATTTTGCGCCAGTGGCGCTCCGGCCATGTACTGTATTTCCGGTGGTTGCGAGGTATTGAGCCGCCGACGCCTACCGGGCTGTCGTGGTACCTCGAGTGACAGCCCGTAGCGACAGCGGTGACAGCGGCCACTCGCGCCAACCCTGACAGTGTCGCGAAGCAGCCCCGTACAGGGCGGATTAGGCGCATTGCGTGCGGGGTGACTTTTTCGCAGGTAGGTAGGTAGGTACTTTAGAGGCCTGTGACACTGCCCAAGGTAGGTACATCAAGTTCTCCAATAAGTTATCTCAAGTAGAATTTCGTTCCGGCGGAGACGCATTCAACACAGGGCAGATTTTGAAGCTCATGTCATTAAAAGGTATCGCTACCTCGTAATCGTGCATTCCTGCCAGTCAGATATGACGGCCAATAAATGCCTCTCACCCACGCTGGCTACCAGCGAATAGTAAGTCGCGGCGTTGGGACGATGGGAATGAGAGACCATGAGAGGTGCAGTATTCATGGAAGGAGGACGCAGCATCGGCACTATCTGAAGCCGCGCTCTTCCCCTCTCATTGCGCAATCCCACCCCCCTTCGGTACGTACTCACTCGAGCGACATCGTGATTAGCACATGGCTTGGTGGGGACTGGGCAGCATGATTGGTGCCTTGGGCAGTCTCGAGGTGCATACTTTTTTTTCTTCGCTGTCTCTCTCTGTGCTTGCATGCAAGCGGCTGCAAACTGTAACGACCACCACCGCGGGGCACCTTCCTTTCCAGCTGCAAAAAATATTCGCGGCAGCCCGCACCACCGCGTACCGTGCCTTCCGCACTTTGACTGTGTTTCCGGATACTTTCGTATGAGTCTTTCGTTGAAGAGGCTTATTACCTGCTGTTTGGTTTGGTTTCACGCCAACCTGGGGATTCTGGGCAGATCGGATCACGCTTTATCTCTTTGTTCCTGGCAGTCTTGACTTGAACCCCCCTGTCAAAGACTTGGACGTCGGCCAATTCATGGTTGCGTGACTCGACCTGTCACCAACCGGACCTCTCACCTGCGCTTACTGGGTTCCATTCGAGTAACAGGGAGATTTGCCTAGCTTCATCTTCCACACCGACACGACTTTATTTCACGCGTTTCCTGCTGCCAACGCCGTTGCCGGTGCAGCTAATACTCGCTAACCAACCACCCATTACATATTCTTGCATTCGTCTCCCGAGATCGCAACACAGACAAATTCTCACGCGCCCAATTACACTCTCACAATGAAGATCCTCGAGGCCCAGTCAGCGGTCATGACCAATTGGGAGGTCTATGAGCACCTCAACGAGCGCAAACTCGGCCAAAAGAACCAAAAGAAGCGAGGCGAGCGTCGTGCTCCTGGCAACCTGGAGACCCTGGCACGGGAGGTGAGTCTGCCCGATGACCAATTTTTTTGGTCCCGTCTCTATTCCGTGGTTGCTGTCCAGGAGATTGAATAAAAATTGGGTATCTATTTCTGCGCATACAACCCTCGGCTGACTCATCCGGTTTAGCTCATGCAGTACCTTCGTACGCCACCCAACCCGCTCTGCCAGGACCCCATCACCTACCGCCGGGATAGCATCGCCGTGCTGTTGGAGAAGCTCCGGCCGTATAACCTTGCCAAATCTGAGCTCGTCATGATTCTCAACCTCCGTCCGGCATCTGTTGCCGCCTTGAACACCATCATCGAAGAGATGCCGGAGCGCTTCGACGAGACTAAGCAGGAGGAAATCGTCAGCATCATCGCCGAAGTCCTTGGTTCGTTCCCTCAAGAGGCGGAACAGGAGGAGGGCGGCGAAGAGGATGCGAACGGGGCGGCCTAGGAAGCCATCCCGGATCGTACTGTCGAGCCTGCTCCGACTCCTGAGAAGGAGCCCAGCCCGGCTCCTGAGAAGACTCCTGAGAAGACCCCTAGCCCAGCTCCTGAGAAGACTCTCAGCCCAGCTCTTGAGAAGACCCCCAGCCCACCATCTACTCCGCAGCCCGATTCGCAGACGGAGAAGGACTGAGTGGTCCTCACATGACTATACACCCGCCTTCGCTCTGTCCTCCGGAAGCCGACCTTGTCTTGACCGCCGTCGTGCATATGTCTTCGAACGCCAGCTTAATGAGCTCCCCGGTCATGGCCGAGCATTCCATGTACCTGTCAACCCTCATTGATTGCGCCGCCTGGTAGGCTTCTTGGGGGTAGATGATGCCATTCGGGTCGGTTTCGGATCTGAGGTCTCTCTTGAGACCGAGGATGAGAATGGGCAGACGGTCTGGTCTTCGGAAAGCCATTTTGACCTCTTTGAGCCACTGCTCGAGCGTTAGGGTATAGGGAAAGTAACCTCGGGTTTGAGACGCACCAGTCTTTGCATGTTGATAAGACTAAGCCGCTGGCTTATGTCGTAGCAGATGATTACGATGTCAGGCTCCAGGAGCCGCCAGTTCTCGGGGCTGTTTGTATCATAGAATTCCATCCGATACGGTTTACCGGACAGCTTAATCTCAAAAATGAACGGCTGATCAATGTCCCTGAGCAATTTGACAGGCCCGGACCCTTCTCCGGCACTCAGTCTCCTATCGTGGGGCTGTCAGTGGTGAGATCCGGGGGTGGAGAGCGGTTTTGCCGGGGCCTACGAACGAGAGAAAGTACGTCTTTCCACATTTTTCATCACCAACCAGCAATATCTTGATTGCTTCCTCGTCCATATCTGCCGCGTTTGTCTCGGCTGGATTCCGAGCGTCGTTCAGATAACGGATGTCTGGGGAACAAATGGCGCAGGCCAAGGCCCAGCTACGAGGGAACACAGTCCACGCTCCAAGTCCCTGGTTCCCAGACCGGGGAGCCCCCGGTCCATGGGAACACCAGCCACAGCAAAGCCACGGTTTGTTTCGTACAGGGCAAGAAAATGTTTGACTGCTGCAAGTTTAATGTGCTTTATCCCACTCTGAAGGGCCCCTCCAGTGACGGCCTAAAGGTACCCGCATGATGCCGATCCAAAGAACCCCTCCAAAAATTTAGCAGGAGACAAAAAAAGAGAAAGAGTCATATGCACAAAAGCAGCAGGCCTATGAGGCCCTTACACGAAGTGTTACGGGGCTCTCTTCTGCATCGATCACCAAGCCCCATATTGCTCGTTTTGAGACGTCCTGATAGGAGTCTATTATTCCACCACGAGCGCCGAACAATTTCACCCGTTCCCGCCCTTGAAGACCGACGCCACCTCAGTCGTCTCATCACCACCCGCATTCCTGCGTCCGCTCGGCACCTGAGCACCTCCCGCGCCGCAAACATGGCCGGCGCCGGAAGCAAGTATGACTCGTGGGAGAAGGACCGCCTCATCGCGCGCATAAGACAGCTCGAGCATGAACTAGAGAAACGGACCGCCGAAGCGGTTGCTGCTGCTGCGGCAGACGGGGCCGCCGCCGCCGCCGCCGCCCCGCCTCCGGCGAAGAAGCGGAAGAAGGACGCCAAAAAGATTGACGCCTCCCGGTACTCTACCCGCTTCATCGCGCTCAAGTTCGCGTACCTGGGCAAGCGGTACGGAGGGTACGAGTACGCCGACTCGGCGAACCTGCCGACCATTGAGAGGGAGCTGTGGAACGCCCTCACCAAGTCGTGCCTCATCTTCCCCGAAGACCCGGAGGTGGTCAACTTCGACTGCTGCGAGTACTCCAAGTGCGGGCGGACGGACCGTGGCGTGAGCGCCTTCGGGCAGGTCATTGGGCTCAGGGTGAGGAGCAGCAAGCCGCTACCGCAGCCGGAGCCCGCTCCTGAAGATGCGGACACTCCGATGGAGGGCACTGCCGAAACCGCTGCCACTGAAGAGGAGGGCGCCAAGAACCAGAAGAAGAAGGAAAAGAAGCCCAAGAAGGAGTGGACCGAAGAACAGGAGATCGACTACGTCAAGACGCTCAACCGCCTGCTGCCAGACGACATCCGCGTGGTGGCATGGTGCCCTACCCCGCCGCCCGACTTCTCGGCGCGCTTCTCGTGTGAGGAGCGGCAGTACCGCTACTTCTTCACGCAGCCGGCCTTCAACCCTACAACGGGCACATCGCGGGACGGCGCGCTAAAGGAAGGGTACCTCGACATCGCGGCCATGAACGACGCGGCGCAGCGCTTCCTCGGCACGCACGACTTCCGGAACTTCTGCAAGGTCGACGGGAGCAAGCAGATCACCAACTTCGAGCGGCGGATGCACGAGGCCAGCGTCGAAGAGGTCCGCGACGTGGGCTCTGCGCTGCCGTACCTGGGCCTGGACGCTGTTGATGGAAGCCAGCTGCCGAAGGTGTACTCGTTCAACATCCGTGGGACGGCGTTTCTGTGGCACCAGATCAGGCACATGATCTCCATCCTGTTCCTCATCGGCCAGAGGCTAGAGAAGCCCGAGCTGGTGACGGAGCTGCTCGACGTGGAGAAGACGCCGCGCAAGCCCAACTACGACCTCGCGCACGAGACGCCCCTGGTGCTCTGGAACTGCGTCTTCCCCGGCGACGAGGGCAGCCACACGGGCGCCGACGCGGCGAACGCGCTGCGCTGGGTGTACGGCGAGGCGGACGTCGTGGAGGGCCTGTGGGCCAACTACCGCGAGAAGAAGATGGACGAGCTGCTGGCCAACAGGCTGCTGGACCTCGTGTCGCGGCAGGTGCGCGGGACGGAGGCAAATGCGAAGGGGACGAGGGTGTTCCAGGGCGGGCCGCAGGGCAAGCCCTCGGGGGAGTACGTCCCCATCGCGAGGAAGCAGCTGACGCCGATGCCGGCGGAGATCAACGACCGGTGGGCGCAGAGGAAGGGGTTCAAGAACTCGGAGGAGATGCGCGAGTCGAAGAACTGGCGCAAGGCGATCAAGGATGCGAAAAAGGAGGCTGCTGGTGATGGGGACGAGTAGAGAGACGGACATACACCACACGTCAGCTAAAAGATAATGAGAAGAAATGTTCATGAATTCATTAGAGCAGTTTTTGGTGACTGCTCATGCACCACCGCCCTGCCACTTGTCGTTCGTCCTCTGATTACCGTTATAACCCCAGGACCCTTCCGCTTCCCATAAACACCCCCTGACGCCCCTCCAGACCGTCTCGACAATCTTCTTCCGCGGCAGCAGGTTCGGGAACACGACGACGAGGTCCTCCTCCCCCTCGACGATGACGACCAAGTAGTACCGCACCTCGAAGCCCTTAAACGCCTCGTTGACGAGCACGTCCTGGATCTTCTCCGTCGGAATGAAGCGCGTGGCTGCCGCCGAGAGATAGCTCCCGCTCGTCGAGCTCGTCTGGATGCCCAGCCCGCGCAGGACGAGCAGGCTCTCGGTTGTGTGCGTGCGGAGGAGTGTCGCGTAGGCAGCGGCGAGGCAACCCGCTACCAGGACTGGGAGGGGAACCAAGTTGGAGGAGACGAGGCGCCGGGCTAGGCGGCCGGGGATGGAGTCGTCTATCAGGTGGGTGGCTTGCGACAACGTTGCGCTCGGGAAGAAGCTGTCTTCTGCGTCGTCACTCGACCTTGTGCGTGTCGAAGCGGGCGACGTGGTAAGGAAGGATGTGGCGTAGGGGGACTGGACCCAGGCGGCGTGGACGATGAGTATCGAGGAGAAGAAGACGACGACGCGCAGGATCAGCAGGAGGGTGGAGAGGACTCGGACAGCCAGGGTCGATGGCGGGCGGGTCGAGAGTGTGAATTCGACCGTCGTGGGCGAGGGGCGCCGGACGTGGAGGCGGGGGGAGGTGGTGAGCATCTTGGGGTCGTCGAGTGTCGCTCACGATGCTGAAGGAAGCGTTCTTGGATAACGGGCCATGGAAGTCGCGTGCTGTCGAGAGGACTCGATAGCAATAGGGTCGTCGAGCATTCAGCGCCAAGGTCGCAGGCGCAATCGCAAGTCGCCCAGGGGAGAGCAGGTTCAATCAACGTGGATAGCTCATGTCGGCGATCGGCATGTCTCCGCCGCCAGTCGCGCGAGCGCGCAGCTGACGTAATCTCACCCATTGGCGCTGTACGTCCCCCAGCCCCACGGGGGACCCTATAAGTATTAGAAGTCGGGAGAAACTACCGGCTGTAATGGTCAAGTGGTTGAAGGCTTTCATTATTCTTCTACCGCTACTTCATACACATTGGAACCCTCTAACGGCGCCCAGTGCGAATGCCGCGGTGGTCACACACTCGTATGGGTAACCTACGATTGCTGTTGTGACCCTAAGCAATGATGATGATACTTGAGGGAGGTTTCACTCTGCAGAGGCATCTTCACCGTCGCATGGCGTACTGGATTACGATCGTTAGAGGCTTGAGGTAGTGGTTGGAGATGGAGATGTCAACTCCCAATTCTCTTTTTGATTTTTCTCATGATGACATTGATTGGTGGTGGTGATCTGTGCAGTATGCGCCAGTGTGCTGCTGCGTTAACATGCGCAATTGCGCGACCGAGCAATCATCTTTTGCAATCTTCCTCAATTGCCTGTCTGCATGTGCCTGCATGCGAAAGTGCGCGATTGAATTGCCTGTTGCAATCAATTGCTGCTGGTTGTGGAGCCGACCGTGTTGTTGAAGCTCGCGATGCTGCACCAATGTGCACACCACACCGTACGTCTCGCACATGGTTCGAGTCCACCGGACAACAAAACAACTTTGCATTTTTGCACCTTTGCCACCGGTCGCAAACACGAGAACACCATGAAAACACATCCTGGTGTCACGCAGAACATGAAAAAGCCAAGTTCAGATTGCATCCTTCTCAATATTCGGCCTGCAAGCGGCCATTGCTAGATCGAGCTACTATGTACGACGGTCATCCTCCCCTAAACAAGCAAAAGGAAAAACAAAAAAATCGGACCCAATGACTGGGAAACGAAGCAAGCGAAGCGAAAAGCAAAGGGAAGAATCTTCCCCGGGCCTCAACTAGATGAACAAAGGTGCCGTGAGGCAACATTGTAAGACAAACGTTTCCAGCACTTTTCGGTCCCCTCTTCCCCTCCCATCTTTTCCCACACGACCCCTTCTTTTCTCAAAGGCGGAGACGGCCGGCGACGACACATCTCTGTCTTCATAAATTTGCTTTTCCCCATAAGAATATTCTCGTTTCCTTGATAATCGTCTCTTTCCCACGGCCTGTTCAAGTACATTGCCGATCGCGGTATCATGTGTGTCCCTTGCGCTTGCCTCGCGGCTTTGCCCAGCCCAAGATCCAGCCGTCATCAGTCATCATTTGAGAAGGAAAATTGCAAACAGTAAATAGAAAGAAGAAAATTGGCATAAAATCGCACAGCGCTTTGAAGTAGTGTCAATCGTAAGGAAAGACTAGAAGTGTACAAGAAGGCGCTTTCTAATCCTAGAAACAGTTCCTGCATTCGGTCTTCAAGTGACATGCGCCCCAAGAGGCCCTGCCGCGAATGGTTGTGTTCCTCTGGTCGAAAAGTAGTGGTATCAAGGTTCATCGTAAAACGCCAGTCGCCATGCAACGAATTGAATCGAAACACACGGGGATAATGGATAATTAGGGAGGTGGGTTTGTTGGGAGAGGGGGTGACTCTTCAGTCTAGATCATGTCGCTCGCGTTGAGGCCGGTAGGGAGCGCGTGCTGATTCTGTACCATGGCTGGAACTGGAGGCGACCTCATTCCGTCCCGACCATAGTTTGAGGGCATCGGCACGCTCTCATATGGCGCGTATTCATAGGCAGCGGTGTCCTTGCGGGTACGGCTTCCGGACCTAAAACGGTCGGTGGCCTTGGAGAGGCGACCGGCCAGGCTGTTCTCGCGATCGGTAAAGCTGCGGCCGCGCGTATGGCCCTTGCCTGCGGGAGGAGCAGGTGCGGGGAGGACGGGGACGGTGGTATCCATGGGTGCAGCCGCCGGGGCGGGCTCATCATCATCCATGACAATCTCGATCATGCCGGAGCCGAGACCTCCGTTGTTGTTCTGAGAGACGTACGGCAGAGGCGCCGGTGGCGGCGGAGGGGGCATGGCGAGATGCTGCAGCTCCTTCAACATCGGCGGAGGAGGAGGCGGCGGGATGTTGCCCTTTTCTTCCCGGGAGGCGCGTCTGGAATGGATAAACTCATTGACGGTGCGAACTTCTCCCGAGTTGCCTCTTCTCATTGAAGAGCCCCGTGCAAGCGATGGGCCACGGGGACCGGTTCCAGTCGGGGAGACCAAGTCGATAGGCGGAGCAGACATGCTGCGGGGGATCATTCCGCGAGCGGGAGGTTGGTAGGTGGTCTGCGGGAGCAGGGTGAGTACATCAGCACTCTGCTCCTCCTCGGGAGATTGTTGGGGCGAGGTCACCGGAGAGTGACGCTGCGCAAAGGTGGCCGGGATGGGGGGCACTGGGATGTTCTGGGCCTGGTCTATGTCGGTCTCAATGAGGCGCATCGCTTTCGGTGTTGCGGGAAGGCCGATATGGACGTTGGAGCTGCGGGCATACATGCTTCGGTGGCCATGAGGCAAGTCAGCGGTGTGGCTGCGAGGAGGCAGGTCTTCTGTGTTCGGCGGCGGCTCGATGCCGACACGAATGTGGCTCGGATGGGGAATAGGGGGAGCCGATGGACGTTGGGCAAGGGACTTGCGGCGCTCCTCGAGCTCACGAGCGGCTTCCTCCTTCTTCCGTTGCCTCTCATCCTTCATGGCTTTAAGGTCTCCGGCATGCTCCTTGGAAGCAGCACGGGACTTGGGCTGGACCATGGGAGCTTCACGAAGCTGCTCGGAGGATTCGACCGGCCTGCGGCGGCGACTCTCAGACCGATCGCGCTGAGGGAAAGTCTTGGTGAGCTCGGGAGACAGCGCCTTGCGAGATCCCGTCTGGCTGGTGCTGCGGTTGTGTCTGTTCCTGAAGTTCTCTTGAGCGATGACGGCCCTAGCAAAGTCCTCTTCGTCTTCCGACCCTTGGTAGTGGACGAGATTGGCAGAAAGGGGGAGCGGGGACGAGGGCGATCTCATATGAGACCCGGAGCGGTCCTGGCTTCGACCACGGAGATCGAGAGCAGGGGGACGGTGTCTGCCCTCCGGGCTCGTGCGGCGGATTTGGCTTCCTCGGCTGGATGCGCGGCTGGCCGTCTTGCTGGCTTTCTTGACTGTCGCCGGGTCCACATACTCGGGCAGCAACTTGGGAGTGCTCAAGTTGATGAGGTCCTCTGGAGACATGGGAACCGGCGAGGTGGGCGACCGTTTCGGGTTCGGCCAGGCGCGGCTGGAAGCTCGGCCGCGTTCTGCCGAGGCCTCACGAGATTTCGTTGTCTTGCGACTCCGGCTGTGCTCGCGATCACGGCTACTGGAGCCGTCTCGCCGGCCCTCTCTGCTGCCGTGACGGCTTCGTTGTTTGCGCTGCTGGATGCGCTGGGCCGTTTCGAGGCTATGGATGTAGTCTTGCCTGCCGCCGCCAGTGGTGTTGCTGCGATAGCTCCTGCCTGTGGTGGATTGAGAAGTCACCGAGCTCGCCACGGACCCTGGGCCTCTACGACGAGAGGGCCAATGGAATCGAGTCGACGACGAAACAGACTGCTCGGGTGATGTAGCCTCGTTCATCGTTGGCTTGTTTAGAGCGTCTAGCGTGAGGTGAAGTCCTTTAGGCTTGCGGTTTTGGGAGCCATTCCGTTGGTGCAGGCTACCTTCCATCTTTATGATCATCCTAGCATCAGGAGACGGGGGCGGGGGATCTCTTGATCGGGTTGTTACCATCTTGTACTGATCGCGCATCATCATGGGACTGGCGGTGGCGGCCCGTTGCAGACTCATGCCGGCAGCGAGATTGTCATGCTCAGAGGATGTCATGCGAGAGTTCGTGGCACGTCGAGGGCTCGCCTCGTCAGCCATTTCTCTGAGATGATTACGAGACAAGTCCCCGGGAATCTCCCCAATGGAAGGAAGGCGCTTGCGGCTGAAGGCAGAGGCCCCAGATCTTGCGGAGCTGGGGGTGTTGAACTGGCTTCGATTTGATGGACGGATGAATGCAGTAGTAACATCATAGCCGCCTGGCGAAACGGCAGAGTCCGCAATAGGGGTTGGCCCAGCAGCGATCGGTGTCTGGCCACCATCCGTCTCGGAAAAGAATCTGGATTTTCCGCCTTGCTCGCCGCCGAACGAAGTGATGAGCTTCAGAGCGGAGGTCTTGGCGATGCTTCGCTGAGGTCCACGGCTCACTCCAGGCGGAGACAGGGGCGGGGAGAGTATCTCAGGAATGCCTTGATTGATATTCTCGTTGATGCTTTGGAACGTAATCTGGGCGGCGGAGGGAGAAGTCCAAGGCTCATCAGACTCAGCACCGGTGCAGGCGAAACTAGATACAGGTTAGCTGGCGATCAACACCACCGAGGAAAGAAGCGTACCATCTGACAGCCAGTTGCTGCTGTCCGTGCATGACGGCCCATTCTCCCCATTTCTTGATGATGGCTGACTGGCGTTCCCAGGTAGCGGGGAGGAAGAGGCATGTCAAGATGAGAGCCTCCATGTACTTCTTGTGGGACACGTAAATTTCAATGGCGTCGTTGTGGTCACCCATTCCGATCAGAATCGTGACTGCTGCATTGACGTCGCCGTGCTCCAGAAGTCTTTGAACGTATGCGCGGCCCAGTTTATGCTGCGTGGCATCACCTCCAATACCACTGAGCGCCAACAGCATCCAGTCCGATGAGGTCATCGAAGCTGAGCTTGCGGCCATGACATCTGGATCGAGGTCTCCGAGCCATCTGAGGAGGAGAATGCGGGCAGGGGAGCCGGACTGGTGTCGACTTATCTCCTCTCGGATCAAGTCTTCGATCTCCTTGTTCCACCCGAAAATCGTGCTTAGCATCTGCCTTCGAAGATTGTCGTTTGTAAGCCGGCCGTTGCTAGCCATGGTCGGGTGCTTGTATGGAATGTCGCTCAGCCGACTTCTGGTGTACTTGAACAAATCCGTAACCTTGTTGTCAACGGGGCTGGGAATAACCTCGTTCCGCAGGCGCGAGGGCCTCGAGCGGCGAGAACGGTACGAGGATATTGATGTCCCGCTCAGCATGGAAGTTCCGCTCATGGAGTACGCGTCCCGGTCCTGGTAATGTGGGGGTTCCTGGTACGGTGCAGCAGATGTCAGGGTTGATCCCACGGAGATCCAGGTGTTCTCGGTTCCTCGCGAGACGGCTGACGCAGGGTAGACGTTGGGCGTTCGAGATCCGGAACCCTTGGAAACCTCGGACAGTCCCATGGAGTGCCCGCTGCGGCTAGAAGCCGCGCTTGCGGAGTCGTCGACGTATGGGTCCAATGCCGTCTTCTTTGACGTGCTGCTCCCATCTTTTCGGCCGACAATGCGGTCAAAGGGCGACATGTGGTCTTCGTCACTCTCGGAGATGCCCATTTCGATGGTGCCAGACGTGGCATCCGAGTCGGTCATAATAGTTGTCGCCGTCTTCTGTGACTGCTGCTCTTCGATCGAAACAGGCGGCGAAGGCGGCAGAAGGTTTGCCGGGTGCTGGACGTTGGCGACCATGATGGATGGGGTGTTGAGATCGAACTGCTGGACCGTGTTGTTGGCTCCAAGCGTGAAGAGGCTAGCACCAGGGCCGTACACCGCCAGGCCTCTAACATGCTCAAGCGTCGGGATGCTATCCCAAGTGACGTGCTTGGTGCGAACGTCCCATGACAGTGTTTCCCTAATGTGAAGACGATCAGTGCATGTCCTAAGCGCGCGCGTAGGCTGGGGTGGCAAGGATGACGTACGAGTCGGTAAATTGGATGATGCGACCGTTCTTGGACCAACCCATCCAGTTGGCGCCGATCTGATAGTTATCGGTGCGCTTCAGTATTCTGACAACTTTGGCGGGGTCGTCGCTGCTGTACGACTTGGACACGCTCCAGACCCGCAGGTCGCCATCGTGAGTCTGGGCGGCCAACATGTCTGACTTTTGCCGCGACGAAGAGGCGTGCCAGTTAAGCGTTACGATGGGCGATGGCGCCCTCGAAGTGCCCAAATTGTGCAGAATGGTGAATCGTGGCTGTAACGTCGCGACCAGCAGAGATCCATTTTGGTAGCTAGCCAATGTTAGTTCTGTGCAGCAATCTCTTGAGGCCCTCAACATGCTTACCCGATAGCAAAAGTCCGGCAGTCTGCGGCCGGTGCCAGGGATGTCACTGCTATTTGATCAATCGTTCTCGAGGAAATGTGTTCTGATGTAGTCGGTTCAAACAAAATAATGTTGCCCTGAGTGTTTCCTAGAAACATCATTAGCACCTTTCACGGCTTTGAGAGGAAGCATGAATACTCACCAAACGCAACATTGCCGTTGCGCATCCAAGCGGCGGTCGTCAAGTGCTCGTACGAGGCGAAGCGAGCCACCTCGTCACCCGTCATGAGATCCCAGACGATGGCCGTCTGTCCCGCATCGTAACTTACTACCAATCTTCCAGCCCCGACTTCGCTCTGGGTGTCAACAGCAAGCAAACGGACCTCGTCCGAGTGCCTCGAAAATCTCCTCTCGATCGTGAGAGTATCGTGGTGGCAGCAGACGACGGAGCAGCCCTGCGCGTACAAGAACATGGACGCCGTGGCGGCACACGGCTCAAAGTAGCGCACAATGTTGGGCTGCGACATGTTGGTGAAGTCTTGCATCTCATTGCTCCGACCTCTTGCTGATGACCTCCCAGAGCTGACGATGCCGGTTCGATTTCTCGCTGAGGCGGACATGATGGCACTATATCCTTTTTCGGATTTCGATCTGCGACCCGGTGCGATGTTAGCCGGCAGGCTGCAGGTGGGGAGGACGACTTCTTGGGCAACATCTGCAGGTCCTTGTCCGCCGGGACCTCCAAGCGCCCCTCGAACCCGAGAAGCCGAGAAGAGGATGCATGACTTGTTGTGAGACAGGGCTACTCACCAACACGCGGCTATTACAGCGTCCGTCCGGCAGCTTCGTGGCGAACCAAGGACAGTCGGGAAGCTACACCTCTTCCACTTCAACCATCACATGAAGCACTTCCCAATGTCCGTTCCCGGACCGTCTGTCCTTCCACGTTTCAGGGACCCAGGCTTGCGGATACTCGGCGTAGGCGTTTCTTCGCAAAGAGCGGTATCGTTGGCCGGCCGTCGTGTTACAGTTGCTAGCTGTGCCGTTGTACGCCGGTGGGTGTCTCTCTTTTACGGCGCGGGGTCGATTTCTTCGTGTCCAGCGGGATGCCAGGAAGAGGTAGGACAGGTGAGAAAGAAGAAAGAAAGGTCTGGGAGACGGGGTGTTAAAAGACGGTTACAGTCTGTCGGGACGGGGATGAGGGGGGTGAAGACGCTATAGACGCAGGAGAAGGGTGTGAAGCGATGCAGTTGTCTCTGTCCCAGGCGGTACCGTTGGTGGCAATGAAAGATGTCACTGGATAAGCTCCGGTCGAAGGGGGTGTGCCGGCGTTTGTCTCGCAGGTTGGTTCTGTCAGTTTTTGCAACACAAGGTGTGTGTGTACACGAGACTAGAGAGAGAGAAGGTGAAGAGAGACCTTCCTGGTTGCAGGAACAACACGGATAATAGAGAGGAAAAGAAAAGGGAGGGAATCGAAGAAAAAAGGCGATGGAAAATAAGAGAGGTTGCGTCTGCGCTGGGACCGGGGGGTGTGGGCGAACGGGGTGTGACGGAGGAGCCAAAGAGGACGAGAGTCAAGCAACATGGAGCATGGCGCCTAAAAGTCGAGGAACTGGCCCGTTACTGGACGATCAGGCCTTGACCATAAAATTAGAGCTTCTCGTTGAAAGGTCGAGGTATCTAGGAGCGGATACGGTCCGGCTCATCTAGTCGAGCCAAGAAGCTGCATGGCTCTGGAGACCAGACCGGGGGGTGAGGGTTGGAGGGTTGGTTGTCGTCCACAGACAAGACCCTGTCAACAACCATCGAGGTGCGCAGAAAGGTGCAAGCCACTGGCGTGCCGAGGGGGGTCAGAATTGGGGGAAATGCACCAGACCGACCAGGGTCCGAGGGATGGTGGAGATGGCCGAGTGGGAGAAGCGGCCTGGTAGGGTGGTTTATCGACCGTCGAGGCAAGCCGAGCGCGTCTGGAGACAGGGCAGGACATCAATATTTTGCCATAATTAGGTCGCCGGTCGCTCGTTGTCAAGCTCAGTTCGAGTCAAAGTCGAGCATTTGCTGCGTTGTGCTGCTGCGCTGCGCTACGATGCTGGCGAAGCTGCTTCTGCTTCTGCTTGCGCTGCTACTTTCCTGCTTGCCATGCTCGCCCGCGTGCGTATATGTGCGCGCGATGAACAGGAATAACAGCCTATCAAGTCAATTCGAGGCGATGCTCGGCCATGCCATGTCGACTCCGGCTCCCCAACCCCGACCAAGACCCTTGCTCGAACTGACCTCGCCTGGCGAGACAAACGCATAGCATAATGGAAGAGCTCAGATGAAGAAGCGCATCGTCCCGTGTTTGGTTCGCGGTGACGTCTTGCCCGGCGACTGTTCTTCAACAAGCAAGCAATCAAGCAAGCAAGCCTGTCTCGCAGGGTCCGATGTATCGTTTCGCCTGGGTATTGATTTGTACTCGCGAGCTGAGAAAGAGAGGTGTTATTCCTTAGGGGCTGCCCCTTAGGGGCGCCAAACGTCAAGGTACCTTACAGACTGCTGTGGAATGCGCAATGCGCGCTATATGCGCATCTCGTCTTTCCTGGGGGAGGGCGCAGCGGGAGCACACACAGAGCGAGTGGCATGACTCCCCTCATCACGGCGGTGGTCACGGTGGTGAACCCTGGTACAAGTCGCCTTGATTCGCCTGGCTAGTACATATAGGACGGTCTCGCCAACGGGTTCGAGAGCCTATGGAATGCGTGAACGACAAGCCGACAAGGAGAGGCGGGAATGAGGAAAGGCGCGTGGTTGGGGGAGAGAGAGAGAGCAAGCAAGAAGAACAGAGACGAGACGGCGGAGCGTGAGGAGTCGCGGCCAAAGTGGGAGGTGGAGGAAGGAGCTATCTGGTCGCTAAGGTACCGTAGTACCTGCCATAGTAGGAGATGGTGACATGAGACCAGGGTCGAACAGTCTACGCGCCGAGGAAAGGGTGATGGCGCCTAAGGAGCTTGCATGGGGCCAATCCGGAGCCGCATGTGCCTTGTGTCCAGCAGCTGCATTACAGGGATTCCCATGTACCCGCGTCTGACTGGCCCGTTCCTTTTAACCTCCCGTTGGAAGATCCACAGTGCTCCACCTCGGAGTACTCGATACCAACCGTTGCCAGGTTTTTCCGGCACAATGGCGGCAAGCGCTCAGGTAGCCGCTACCTGTTACTGTTTCCCCGTCCGTGCCACCTCACGAACTTCACCTCATCCACGTCCCAATCCAAAGCACTGACGACTTCACTGCTTGCTTCTTTCTCGCTGTCAACCACGGCCGGCACGGCACATCTCTCTTCCCATCGGCAGAAGTTGTTCCTGGTTCACTCGCCGGCTCACGCTCGGTAGGTATCTGCCTTACACAACTTCGCTTCGCTCTTTACGTCGTCCGCAACCCTCCGCCTCATAGCTCCGACGTCCCACACAACCCCCTCGTCGACACCTTCGTCAATCGGCTTCAATGGCATCGTCCGGCCCATCACACGCTAGCTAGTCCTCCCATGTTCTGGAGCGTTCTCCGTCAGGAACATCAAACTCTTCATCTTGGGCACGCCTTCGATCAGCCCTTTTGTGGCCAGAGGCCCGACTCGGACGCCACCACTTCGCATCCTTCGCCATCGGCTCTGCCGGCGCGGGTCTGGAATCACATCCCGCTGGCCGGCACCCAGCGGCCACCATTCATCACCGATCTCCACATCCGCTGGGGGTTTCTCGGGGGGCCCTGTCTTGTGTCCCCCTCGCACACTCAACTCACACTACCTGCACACAGATGGGGCAAGTCAACGGTCTGGCGATGTGCAACTGCTAATATGCTCCTGAAGTTGGCCCGCATCCGTCTCTGCAGCCCCAAGACGAGGCCGCATTCCCTCTGGGATTGAGGCTGCAGCACCACTGCATTCGCCTACCCACCGTTGGCTCGTTGTGCTCGCGGGCCGATCACTACCACGAACGCCATGCACGACACAGACCCCCAACCTGATTCGTGTCAGCTAAAGGCTGCAGTCCTCGGATCCGGGGCCAACTCGCCTCCAAAATTATCTGTCATGCTGGTGTTCAGTGCCGGCCTGCGTGCAATGTGCCTGCGGTTGTGGGGAGATGGCCAGTATCTCGGTCCATCGCAATATCCCGCGCCCACAGTAGAACACAATCCATTACATCACCTAGCTTTTCGTGATGAGCACGAAACTGTTTTTCCATCGATGTGCTTCTGGACTGAGATAAGAGGGTTTCTTGTGTAGCTTCCGTCGGTCTCCTCGCCAACCCACACGTTCATCATCCACACCCACTCGGACCTCTGGATGGCCTGGCCGGGCTCCTCTGGACCCCGGATGTCAATTGCAAGCCGCGACCCCTGAAAACCCTGTCCGATAACAACCCAATGATATGGGCCGATGTGGCAGCCTCGCCATGTCCTTCTATCCTCATCGGCCGCTAATGAGATTTCATACCGCACACACTCGCTCAGCATGTAACCTCACCAGCCTCTTCCCCGTGCATGAAAGAAGCACGTATTAAGGAACGGCTGCATCGCTGGGGCAGGGTTCAACCTACGGCCGCCTCACTCATGAGGCATAGCTGGGTCAATGGCTGAGCTGCTGCCACATGCTTGAGGTACGTAACGTGCCTTCCCCCTCTCTCGCGTCCATGATACTACCCCGGAACGGGTGGTCAATCCCCCCGCGGCAACCACCACGTCTTCCATACTACTCCTTTCCCCCGCGGGTGGCTGCTTTTTGGGTAGGCTTGCTCTTGGGTCGTCAGGCTCCCGAGTTTTCGCATCTGGGACAAGTTCAATGTGCGAAGCTGTGCCTTACGTCTCGTATGCTGTTGTCATACCTCACGTTGATTGTGGAGTCGCAACTGGTCTCAACAAACCGTCTACCTGGCGCAATCGAGCATTAACATGCTCCATCCTGACTGACGCTTGGGTCCCAAAGTGCAGCCGGTGAAGGACCTGCGCAGGTGACCAGCTCTGATATCAAATCAACGGCCAGCAGCGTGGTCGTGGCTTCGAAGAATCATTGGAACTGCATAATTATCGCATTATCGACTGTCAATCAGCATCCTGCTTTCTTTCACCGAGTTTACAGCTTCTTCACGCAATGGGCGCCATTTACATCCGTGCGCGGTATTGCCCGCCATCACGAAAAACAATCGAGCCTGATCAACTGCCCAATTCCGACAGTCGCCATGCAGTCGATGGGTTGATCTATTCTTGACGACAGGCAGACAGCTCGGAACCAAATTTTTGATGAGGTTCCCTCCAATTGAGAAATTCGTTGGCGGACAAATCACGACAACCCCTGTCATGTCGTACATCGCCTTGGCTCGGCAGCAGGGGTCGACGGTCTGCTTTGCCGTTGAGCTAACCTTCCTAGCCTCCAGACTTTTTGTCGTTCCTGGCCCGTCGGTCGATTTTGAGTCTTTCTGATTTGATTCTGGTTTTTCCATCAGATAATCGCTCATCCGCTAAGATTCGCCTGCTACGGGTGCGGCCAGCTCTGGCGGCTCTGTTTGGCTCGCCTTGGGCCGCAATCACCAGCTAAAAACCGATGATCGACACCCGTCACAAGAAGCGTTCAATATTCACGGCACGCATGCCCCTGACCCTGTCGATAGGATTCCGTCACTCAGCTTTATCGGAGTGAGCTCTGTGCACCCGGTCTGCTCTCGCGTTTGATGCAACTGTGATATTCATGCCCGGAAAACCACAATAGGCATGGCTAGTCACCTCGGCCATCGGCCAAATCGCCTGGAAATGATTCAATTCGGTGATTAGAAGCGAGCAACTGATAGGAATTCAAGCCAGGCATGCCGAATGAGGCACTGAAGATAGTCCGTCACATCTCACTCCGTGTCGAATCACTTTTGTAACATGACTGGCAATGCTCACTGTCAAGCTGCCGCTGCCGCTACCAGTCGGGGCCCCTGGATGCTTGGCAGCTGCTGCCCCACGTACTGCTGCTCCATCTGACATTCGATCGCTCAGATCAACCTTGGGATCTCACACATCAGGAAGCGGCCGAGGGGCGTCGAGGGCAAGCCCGGCTTAGGATGCGTGCCTGGTCACGACGATGGGCTGCGCTCGGTCTCCTCGATGCTATTTGACATTCAGGCGTTACAAATCTTGCACCTCTTGTGCTGCCGAGCGCAAGATGCCTAGCTGCAACGTCGGCTCGCATTGCCTCCTCGAGAAACTATCAGCCGCCGTCGTCCTGCGTCTTCCACCGGCTCAGCGGCAGTGGCGATGACCCACGACCGCAATCAACTCCAGATTTGTCAAATCTCACGACAGAAGACTCGAAGCTCGCGCTTCTCGGAGAGCACGGCAGTGTCGATAACCAGGAGGCGATTCGAGGATACCGCGCAGTCCGCAATCTATTGAAGCCTGTAGGGATGCTTGCGGCCGGGGGGTCACAGCGTTTTGTGCGACGAATAAGAGGCTGCTGTGCCGCTTTGGCATCTTCATTGGCGGTCAGCCATCCCTCGCATACAGGAAGGACGTCACGTAATCGACGATAAGTGGCCCACGCGATGCCTTTTCTTCTGCAATCGGGGCTGCCCACTGGTATATCCACATACCGAGGGGAAACTCCGTGCGAAAAGGTTTCCCAGAACGTCAGGAGGGCGACCAGCAGGCCGCTGGTTTCATTCTAGACGGAGAGCCCGCGTCCCGTGACGACCAATGGATGCGGCCTTCTGTTTACCAACAGAGTGATGGTTGTCCACTCGACGGTGGTCGAGAAGTGACGGGAACCTCTTCTTTGCGCTTCGATTGGAGCTTCTTGATGTCTCAGCAAAAAGACAAAGTAACACACCACCTCGTGGCATCACGGAACCTGCGCCCTTGAAGGAAGCTCTGGGCCTCTCGCTTACCCCTGTCCTGTCATCCCCCTCGGCGGTGGAGCAGCAGCAACACCCAAAGCTGACCGTCAACCGCCCGAACGAGGTTGTCAGAAGCCGTGCAAAGGCGCCCAAGAGGCGAAGTCAGAGCATATTATCAGCTAAGAAACCGACTTTTCCAGTCAAGTAGCAGGGGCATAAACAAGAACGAGATCCCAGACGGGCGTCCCTCCCCAGTTTATTCCCCTCCTCCACGGATCATTGATCACAGCTTGCTGCAACTCCCCATATGCAGAGATCATCACCGCCGAAGCGATCCTTGTCCCGTCACATCTTTCTTTGTCCGCACATCGCCCACGCCGTCACGTCGAGGTCGACGTCTTGGCCAACTGCCATTTTTTCTGCTACCAGTCTCGTGGCTAAGGATTGTTCGATTATTCTCTTCTTCGCGGCGTGTTTGCTTACACCCGAGGGATTGCTGTGCTGACTTGCACACCCGCGAGCAAGCTCTGGACCCCTGGCCCAGCCGCCCTCCCACCCGCATGCGGTCTAGCTGCGTGTGATTCGGACGGCGCTATCTGTGACTTGACATGGACCCGCAGGGTCCCCCCGCCGTCGACGGCCGGCACGAGCCATAGGCAAAACGTCCGTGACGACGGGCGGGCTAGCTGGTCGCGCGCGGGGCGACGCGGAAGGCCAGAGGAGGTGGTGGTGGCGGGCGGCGACGGACCGGGGGGAGCTAGGTTGTGTGATGGAAGGAATCTGGGCACCAGTGGAGGTTGGTGGCGTCCCAGACGCCGTCGTTGACTTACATAAGTGAGTCTTGGATTGTTGTCGTTGTCTTTCCATCCCGCTGTTGCGCTGTCTTTTGCTCGTATTCCAGAGAATGTCTCGGAAAATTGTGTAGGTCTTTCCTCAACCCGTCTTCATGTCTTGGGTGTTGTCACCCAGAGATAGATTGGAGAAGCGGGTGGCTGGGCGTGAGATGCGCGCTTCGGGAGGAATGACGATCTGGAAACTGAGCATGACGAGAGTTGGAAAAAAGAGCCTTCCGCCGGGCAACCTGGCGGTGAGCGTAGAAAAGGCACGAGGGGGCGTGATGCGAGATGCATATCAACCCCCGCGGGTAGTCATGTGCCCCAGTCCAAGGTTGACTACGGGGGGTTTCTGTGGCGGGCGGTTGGCGAGAGCGGGGGATTTTCGCTTTAATTGTTCGTGACACGATGAATTTGACTGCAACTCTTTGCTTTTTCTTTTCTCGCACCGTTCCTCCTCCGCCGATGGCTGGTACCTACATATTCCTGCCTTAGACGCCCAGTCGTTGGGCACGTGGTCTCGTGCGACCCCCGAACGTCGTGGGGCTGCGGCTGGATGATTGGCACAGAACGGTTTTTGAAGGCTTCTGGAGCGTGTTGTATGTGCAGGTGAGGCCGAGGACCGGGACTTTTCGGTGTAACCTGCTGGCTGCTGCTGATCGGAGCCTTTGGCGCTTGGAGGCTTGAGACGTTGCGGGAGCGTCCGGTTGGTTTGGCTCGAGCTGCGTGATGCGACTGACAGGTCTGCCGAAGTCGGTGAGTTTGGTTGCAGAGGTATGCAGGGGCTAACGAGGCGATATTGATTGCAGTTGTCGTATTCGGCGCTGGTTAGTGTCTGTTGTAAATTAACGTGAACGCTGATGTTGAGAGATTCACACGAAACGTTTCCCAGCCCCCTCAACTGTTGGTGATGATGATCCTGGGATGGAACTGCCTCTTCGGGGTTGGCGCAGTCCCTTCCCGCGACCATCGAGTTTCTGGGCTCGACAAGGACCCTGCCGGGAAGGATGCGATGATGCGGGACACCGGGATGCGACTCTCCCGATGCGCCGCTTTAAACGAGACCCGCCCCCTGGCTTCGGGATCGGGGAGAGGAGGGAGTCCACTCCGGCGTGTTTGCGGGGCCGGGACGAGTCTCAGATCCGCCCCGCTTGTGCCGTGTCCAACGGTCGACGTCTATTCAGACGACATCCGGCTGTTGATGCTTGGGGCGTTCGAGAGCTGGGGTTGGAATCCTACGTTACTAGTCAAGTCGACGTCAGAGTTGATGAAGTATTTTGGCCGAGACTGTTTGGAAGGATTCTCACTTGAGAAAGTGTACTCTGGTTCAGGTTGGAAGGCTTCACGTCGACAGCGACAAGAACCGAAGAACCGCTTCTTGTGTTTCGGTAAAGTTTTAGCTGCCCAAATGTCAATCGTTTGCCAGTGTTCGTCGGTCCTCCAGTCAGTCGGGACTAGACTGGCTTCTACCGGGCTTCTGGTTGACGTGAGACATACCTTCAAAGAACCGGCTTGGGCCAGAGCCTGTATCTTGCGTCCGTAACTTCCATACAGTTCATTTCCATGGATACTGTTAGTTCGGGAACGGGTAAATGACGCCGTGACGCTGTGATTTAGACATCAAACCTTTTCAACCTGGGGGTCTAGAGTCCAATAATGGTCTACTCCAGCGAAGTGCGTTTGAGCTCTGAAAAACAGGGGGGATCTTAATATCTGGCTGGGATGGCCGTTAACGCAGATACTTGAATTTGTGGTATTGTCATCTGAGACAGGACGCAGGTGACTTTCCAACTGTGTTCTTACCTCGACGAAGACTCGCCACGTAAACGCAGTGTTGTGAAACGCGCTCTGGAAACCCTCTCTATGATTCTACGATACTTATATAAAAGCACCCAAGAAACAATACTCTATTGGCTTCTTTCTCAGTTGGGGACAATGGTCATCTCTCGCCGTCACACGACCCTGAGTCGGCCCGAATTATCAACTCTCCCCGAGTGGCTTGGTCCAACTATCGGGTTCTACTTAAGACAAAGCCAGCCACCTCCGGGAGTTCCGTCAAATGTATAGCTGTTGAGAATTCACACAATTGCCCCTTTTCCTCCGGCGATCGAGGGTCTATTCTACAACCCAGCCAAGATGCCGGTCTTGGTAGACCGCACTTCACAAATATCGGTCTGTCTCTGGTTGTTTTCGTTCCCCCCCCCCTCCCCCCCCCCCTTCTACAGGTGCCAAGTTTGTGTTCAGCATAAGAAGCCGAAGCCAAGCTTCGTGAATACGAAGGAGGCGAGATGTTTTGATAGAAACGCGGAGATAACTCCGTGACACAAATCCGCTCCCCGAGGGACGGAACCTCGCTGTGACCGGAGAACCACACCACGGAGGGACCCGTGGTGAACAATTGAACTAGAAAATACACTCACCGGGACGATTCTATGGAAGGTCGGAATTGCAGGCAGGGATCCAATGTTACGGGGGGCTCGGCACTCCGTGTGATGCTGCTTCTTCAGCGGAGGCCGCCCCTGCCGACCCGCAGAATGGACCATCGTGAAGCAAGTAATGGGATGATACAGAAGACAAGGCAACGAATCCTGATTGGCGACTGACATGTACCCAAAAGTAACGAAGGGTATGAGTTGGCACTCTTGCAGCCACACAGATGTTCAACTCGCTACAAGACCCGACCCCCCTTCTCCTGGGGGACTGACGGCTTTACAGCACCCGACCCCTCTCCAGCTTTAATCGTCGACCTTCCACTAATATCGTCCGGCGAACACCTCCAGGGCACGCCTGGCCCTAACTGTGACTTGTTTGGACGCGAAGGTTCGTTTCGATATCGTCGCCTGTTGTGTGGCTTTTGGTGACGGCATCGTCGGTACGCCATGTCTGTCGCCGCGCCTTGGCAAGAGTAGTTAATCGAAGCCACCTCCAGATGACGACTTCAGGCGACACGGCTGCAGCTAGAGGGGGTCAACACCATATGATTAGACACATTTATCACGACATTGTGACTTGACATGTATATATAGGCCATGGTGTTTCTTTGCTAGATAACTTAAAAGATGTTCGCAAGCCCAACGGCACTACGATCACCCACAAAGACAACAAATATTTCCAATCTCTTTACACTTCATCTCGCTGGATTTCCATCCTTTCCTCACCTCCGTCATGCCAAAGCAAGAAGTGTACCATCTTCACCCGTACGGGTGGGAAAACGACCCGGAAGTAGAGAGGTACAGCATCTCCACTCTCGACTTCCTCGTCACGCAAAGTTACACCAACTTTGCCGTATTCTTCCAACTGGAGGACGAGGATAAGCCCAAGGCTGTCGAGACACTCAAAGCCGGTCTCGAGCGGACGCTCGCACAGGTGCGGCACCTCGTCGGCTCTATCGAGGGAACCCCTGAAGGCAGCTACTCCTTCACCAGGAGACGGGGCAGCACCGTCGCGTTCCACGTTCAGTGGCTCGACGACCCGGCCGATGCCGACAAGTACCCCTCGTTCGACGACATCCACAAAGCGAACTACTGCGCCGCCCGACTCGGCGACCTCAAGCTCTGGAGCGTGCCGCCCATGACCTACGGTGAGAAGCCCGAGGCCGATCCGGCCAACAGCCCCGTTACGGCGGCTTTCAAGGCGAACTTCATCCGCGGCGGACTCGTGCTCAACATGCACGAGCACCACTACGCCAGTGATATCATGGGCTGGAACGGGCTCGCCCACCAGCTCGCGGAGAACTGCTACGCCGTTTTCCACGGCACCGCCTTTCCATCGTGGGATCCCGCCTGCAACGACCTCTCGCGTGTGTGCAAGCCAGCCCCTCCTGAAGAGCCCATGGTCGACGGTCCCGCACCGCCGCAGCGACATCCAGGCCACGAGGTCGGCACCGCCCTCCTGTTTCACCTCCCCAAGAGCAAGGCCGCCGAGCTCAAGGAGCTGGCGAAGCCCGAGGACGGGACGTGGATATCGACGTACGACGCCTTCTCGGCCTTCATCTGGCGGAACCTGACCCGCTTGCGTGCTCCTGTCTTTAAGCCAGAGCCGGACTCGAAGCTCTTCTGGGCCGAGGCCGTCGACATGCGCCGGCGCCTGCACTCCCCCAAGCCCCCTGCCCGGATCCAGCAGAACCTCCTGTGCGGGGCGCTATCGCCGACGTCCGGCGTGGAGCAGCCGACGGCAGCGGAGCTCATATCCGGGTGGCCGTTCTGGAAGCTGGCGCGCTACGTGCGGCAAATGACAGACAGCGTGACGCAGGAGGAACTCGACAAGACGCTCACGGCACTCGCCCCGGTGCGCAACAAGTCGGCGCTCAACATACGCATCGACGCGCACCCGCCCATGTCGATCGCGCAGACGGACCACCGCGACGTCGACATCGTCCGGGCCGACTTTGGCTTCGCGCGGCCGGCGACGTACCGGTTCTTGATAGACTACGTGACGGAGGGGGCGGTCGTGGTGTACCCCCCGCGGGATCCCTCGCCCGCGTCGGACGAGGGGCCCGAGTTCTCCATCTGCTACGAGGAGGCGCTTGCGCAGGCGCTGATTGAGGATGTCGAGTTTAACAGGTATTTTGAGTACCGGGGCGTCGACGCCGTGCATGCTGGGTCGAGTGGAGGTGCCGTCGGCGGGGCTGGCTCTGACGTGAGGGCGCATTCAGGTTGTGATATGATCTAAATACTTCGTTTAGTCACTCTTTTTGATGTACCAATGGTATGAACGTGTTTCAAACCAATGCAGTATTGTTCGGGTTGAGTCTGTAGCCTTCGTTGAAAGAAATGTAACTAGATTAATCAAACCCGCGCAGAAGGAGCATACAATTACTTGCCATCTAACCAGCTCCTGCCGTGAACGTACTGTTGTAACTCTTGTTGTTGAATCGTATAAAAGCTGCAGGCTATGAGGCAGTTTGCACCTTTCCCTGTTCGAGCACCATCATTCCTTCCGGAAATCGATCGCTATCTTCCAAGTGGCACTGCGATGATGATGATGGCATGCCAGTTGAATCGCACAAGAGCTAGCTGTCTTCCCTCAACAGGTTGATACTGCCAATCTCTGTCCGCCCGTGTCCCTCGCTGTCCGGCTATTCCACATGAGATAACACGCCGACAGAGACATTGGTACCCAGTATGACGGTAGTACTCTCACGAGAGCGATTATGAGGCTGGATGGAACTCGGACAGGATTGTCGTATCCCCAACAGAAGATAAGCCCGCTTCTCTTCAGACCACTGTTTTAGACAGGACACCCCTTGACCTCGAGGCCGCCCTCAGAGGAGATGTATCACAGGATCATGGTCCGGACAGGGTAACAACAGAGTTGAGACTGCATGTGATGTGAATACATGCAATAACAACGCCCCGTCCGGACGGGGTATTCCTCGTCACTTGACGACTGAAATTTCATAACATGAATTGTTCGGTCATTACGTTGTTTGTTCGTCACCACTAGTGTCGGAAGTTAGACATCCCGCTCTGATCGCTCCGATCGCTCTGATCTTATCGAAGTCCTGATATTCGGAGCTGTATTAGACCTTTCCGGGGGGTCTTGATACTTGGGGTGGTAATCTTGGGACTCTGAATAACCTTAATGTCTGGGCCAGGGCCAGTCTTGATCCTTGCCGGCGTGTTATACACTGCGGAATAGCTACATAATGATCGGGGGTGACAGAGGTAATTGGCATCGTCAGCTCTTCGAGGTTCGAGGTCCCCAACTCATGGACATTCCACCTCGTAGAGCGCCGACAGACCCGCTTTGCAACGACGATCCCGAAGCTGTGCACGTATGGCTGCTGCCCTCTGATGATGAGCACACTTATCAAACAATACATATATCCAGTATCGAGGCGTCATTCCTCACGATCAGGAATACCCAGCTCAGTGTTTTCAGACAGATCACCAACCACCAGGAAAGAACTCGCCAGGCCACACCTGAACATCACATCGTGTTGAGCCCATCGAGATCACGCATCGAAATCGGGTGAATCATTCAAAAGTCCAACTTCATCAAAAACAACCTCCCGCTCAGTAAACTTGCCATGCCCGCCGAAGACATTCGAGACAACCCCTCCTCCAACCCATTCCAAACTGATGGTTTCCCTCAAGCCGAGATAACCTGAGCCTTCCAATGCAACCTCATCATCCTCAAACTAGCAATAAACCACTCCCCCTCAACCTTCTTCCAAACCTCGTGGTACTGCCCAGCGCCCGCAATCGCCAACCCGTCATCACTGCCCCTAGCCCCGATCCCAAACGTAACGCCAAAAACAGCCTTCACCTCGTCCTCGGAAACCATCTCCATCGCCCCGGGGTCGATGACGTGGAAAGCATCAATCCCAGTATTGGCCGCCGTGAAATGCTTGCAGAACGAGTCCAGGTCGGGGAAGGAGTGCACGACGCCGTTCATGGTGAGGACCTGTCCCTCGCGGTCGACGAAGTCGAACTTGGCGTCGGGGAGGGCGACGCGGGAGAAGAGGTCGTATCGCAGGGTGTCGGACCAGTGGCAGTAGCGCGCCTTGTTGCGGCGGATGGTCTCTGCTACTTCGTAGGGCGGGATGGACATTTTTGGTAATTGGAAGTATCACTATTTGGTTGATGATTTGACACAGAACGAGAGAGAGAGTGTGTGTGTGTGTGTGTGTGTGTCGGCGACAACGTCTCGGGTACTTTTTGTTCATTCTATCTGATGATATATAACCACATCAGGATACTCTCCAGGCTGACTGTAGGAGGGGGTTATGTGGAGATTCGCACTCGACGACTTGCAGAACCATCTTTCGACGCGACCCAGTATTTTCATGCATCCATAGACTGATAGAGTACCATCACCAGAGACATTGGGCGGCCGACCCGTGGGATGTCGTTCATGATTCGGCAATGGCCGCTGAAGATCCTCGGGGACGCACCAATCAACACTGCGCGTCGACAACACCATCTACCAAAGACCCCCTCTCGCACAGGCTTTCAGTTGACGAGAACCTTACCAAGTCGTGATTCGTCTTGGCAGACACTTCTCTCACCGATGTTGAAGCGCTGGCCGTAAGCAACCTTGTTAGGAAAAACGAGAACAGCACGATCATTGACTGTAGAAAGCATTCCAATGGGAGGCAAGAAGTGAAGTTGAAATATACTCGAAAGCATCCACGGCGGATGCGGCAGTCTCGAACCTCAACGCTCGCTGATCACAGCAGCAGCGGCTTATCTCCCGGAAAACCGTTTATGATTCACCGTTTCCGTCTGCACAAAACGTGAGGAATTTGTGCAAGCCATTTCCAGCTCTGCACAAGGAATGGATGGGAAGCCGCCCGGTTCCGTACCTCCGGGAAACTAATCCGGTTGAAGCCGAGCGAGCAATAGCCGGGAGAGCGACAGGGCAGCAAGCAGCAGAAAAGCAACCGACGGCGGGAACGGTTTGCAAAAGAAAAAGGCTAGGCCCAAAACGGACCCCATGCTCCCTCCGGGTCCCACAAGCCGCTGCCGGCCAAAATCCAGGAGTCGCTTAGCGAAGCAAAAGCAGGGGCACCCGGCCGTCTTCTAGAAGCTGCGGATATCCCCCCCCCCCCCCCCTCCCCCCCGTGGGCCATGGTAGCATCTCTTCTCACAATGGATTGCTATCACAATCACAACCTCCCACCCGTGCGCATCCACACACCCAACCCAAACCAGGGGCCAAGAAAAGAAGAAAATCCCATTTTCCCGGTCGGTGCGCGCAACCGCACCCGCGGCGCGGGCAGTCAGTCCAAAAACAGAAGGAAGGAAGCAAAAAGGAGAGAGAAAAGGCGCCGTGGCGCAAGGGCCCTAGGCTAAAATCACGTAAAATTCGCAATGACGGCCGACCCGGTGTTTGGCACCCGTTGGGGGGCGCTCTGGGGGTGGCTGTTTGTCCGCTCGGGGCTCCTTTGTCCTGACTCCTGCTTCTTCCTCGTCTGTCTGTGTTTGTTTGCAAATAGCTGCAACGCCGGGCCGCCGACGCCTTCTCGAGACGGCGCTCCCTCCCTCCCTCAGGTTGGGGTCGGGGAGGCGCGATGCCCTTCTCGGTGTCGGTGTGGCGTTTCTTCGGTATCGATGCCACCGTCGCCCTTGGGGGCGATTACCGGAAATGCCCCCGCCGTCCGCCGCGTGGGTCGCAGTGTGCCCGGGGAAACGGAGGGAGGCGTGGCCACCGTTTCGGTCTGAAGTTTTCCCATCATCATCGATTAGATCGACGACTCAGTCCCGTCGCTGGCACGGACCGGATGCGACTCGATGCAGCCGGATGCCCCGTCAGGCATGTGTCGGAGTAGGATTCGTCTCGTCTCTTCTCTTGGTTGTTTAATGGACATGAAACAGGACGAAAAGGAAATGGCACGGCACGGATACAGACACAGATACAGGTGCATGGTATCCGTCGTGGCGGGCATTGGAATTCTCTGCCTGCCGCGACCGGTCAAACACCATCGACGCACCACGCCTCTCGCCCTTGGGTACCTGACACGGCAGTCGATCGGAATGGAATCAATGGGGGAGGGGACCACAGACCGCCTTCAGAAGCGGAAAAAAAAAAAAAAAAACAAGGGAACTTTGCCCCTACGTGCGCCATACAGTTGGAAGCGCCTTAGCCCGCGTGTGGCTTCGCTTCCCTTGCGTGCCTGCCCGCATCCCGCCTTTCTGACCGTGACTGGGGGGGTACTGGGAAGAGGTCCCGGAGCCGGATGTGAGCTCCTGTTTCCCATTTGCGCGACGCCCATCCGGCATGAGATCGTGCCGTCGATGGCGGGGACCAGTCACACCGCGAGGAGCGGCTTCTGCCATCCCATTCGAACGGGCCAGATACGAGTAAAACAGACCGACGCTCCCTCCGTTCTCGCCTGGCTGACGCACGCACGCAAACGAAGGCGAGGGAGTCTGGAGAGGGAGGGAGAGAAACGGCAAGGCGCCGCAAACTGCGCTCGAGGCCCAATCCGAACTGGCCTTTGCCGTCGTCGTTTATGCGACGCGGCGACGGACAGGCAGAAGCAGGGCCGAAGCAACGTAACGGCGAGAGGTGAGCTACACCAAGATACCCGTTTGCTGAAGGAACATCGCCTATTCTTGGGGTGAGCATCGTACACAGTAGTGCCGGCCAACAAACGAAGACGGCACCGTTCTCGTCCCAAGGCTTGCGCTCCCGCTGAGCATCCCCGCGGATAGGCAGGTACATAGTACCAACATCAGCCACGACGATCCGGGGAAGCAAAAGATGGTGTGCCGTCTTGGGATCGGTGTGACCCGGGGCGCGCCACCCCCATTGCCCCAGTCTGAGTCAGGTCGGGGAAGCACTCGTCTCGGGTCGGGGGCGGCTCAGCCAAAAGTCAGCCCGGGTCGTAGTATTGTAACGGCAGAAAAAAGAGCGCGATTGGCAGAAACCCGACGTATGAATAATACTCTGCATGTGGTAGGGAGCAGACGGTGAGCTTAGTGTCGTATGTGGTTGTCCAGCAGCAGGCAGGCAGGCAGGCAGGCAGGCGGTAAGAGCACGGTACAGCAGACCAGACCGCAAGGACAAGGCGGTCAGGGTCGGTTCGGCTTGATTTCTGCAGCTGTCATCGTCACCGCCTTGCTTGGGTGTGTTGTACTGCTGATGCTAGTCAAGGTAGGCTGCGCCTGCGCCGGCTCCCATAGGCATTCGGGAGGCTTTC